>UESW01003924.1:48646-445058 GCA_900491605.1 Calamus simplicifolius | reverse complement strand
GTTTAGGAATCACCATGTTGTCTACTCTAATTGTGGGTGTGTGTGGACCATTAACTATGATTTCCCATAAGTCATAGTCAAGTGCTTGAATAAAAATCTTCATCCTAGCTTTCCAATAACTATAATTAGTTCCATTAAATAAAGGAGGTCGATTAGTGGATTGACCTTCTAAATAAGATGAACTAGCTTGAGCTGCCATTTGGATCTTTAGCTCTTGATCGTTAGACCAAAATCAAATGAGCACTTGCTCTGATACCAATTATTGGCCCAGATGGCAACCCAAGAGGGGGGTGAATTAGGTTCTTAAAAAATTTAACCTTTTAAAATGATTGGCTTTGGAATACACAAGATTAAGTGCAGGAAATATTAACCACAAACAAAGAGATAGAGAGAGAATCAAAACATGGCAAACACAAGGATTTTATAGTGGTTCGGTGTATCCAACACCTACATCCACTCCCAAGTACCACTTGGGTCCATACTATAATCTACTAGATTACAGCCGAGTTATTTACAAGCTCACAACTTAAAACTTATTGTTTCACCCGGGATCACAACAAACCCAGCTGGTTTTCCGGGCTCACCAGCATAAAACCCAAACCCAAGCTAATCTAGCTTGACCCGAGGTATACTACCTCCACTAATTCAATCCCCCTGATTGAACTAGCAAAAACAAGTGAGAATAGAGTTTACAATAACAAGCAGCTCCTCAAATGAGCAAATATTCAATATAAATAAATAATGTTAGAAAAGCCTGTTTGAAGCAGAGTTGATTTGAGCTTTTCTTCTTTTCCTCTTCTCCTTTGAGATGTTGAATCAGCCCTCAGCTTGGATTCTTCACAAAGATTGCAGATGAGAAGTTGGGAAAAACAGGGTTTTTGGCTCTCTTTTCTTCTTTTTGAAAAACCTCCGATTTTGAACTTGAATGCCTTGGATTTCTCTTTGAGCTTTTGGAGTTGATGGATTTGAACTTTGATTCTTTCCTCTTTGATTTCTTGCTCAAGACTTTTCGGATTTTTCAAGTTATTTTCTCTCTATTTTTCCATCTTTTTTTTTAAACGAACGGACTCCCCTTTTATAGATTCTTCTTAATCCAAGATTAGGTGAAAAACTAGCTATTATTTCTGTCCTTGGATTCCTCCTACACACAAGAAAAGTGTCCGTTAGAGATTATGTGTGAAAATATTACCGTTGGAGGTCGTTCTGATATTTTAAAAATCCGTTCCTGATAAGTTGGAGTCGGCTCTAACTTTTCAGGTGTCGGCTCCAAGTCGAGTATCCAAAAATAGAAAGTAAAAGTTCATTGAGGAGTCAACTCCGAAAAAGGTAAGTGTCGGCTCGTCGCATTCGGGAGTCGGCTCCGAAAAACTGTAAGTGTCGGCTCCAGAGTAGTCCAAAAACATGCTTTCTGTTCCCGCATTGGAGTCGGCTCCAAACACTGTAAGTGTCGGCTCTGAAACTCTGGGTGTCGGCTCCGAAACACTGGGTGTCGGCTCCAGACCATGCCAAAAATCAGGAAAGCATTTGATCGGCCATGGGGTCGGCTCCAGACCTTTTAGGTTTGACTCCAGGCTCTGAATTTTGAAACATACCTTTGGCATTTGATTTAAAACACGTTTCTTTATACCTTTTGATTAATCAAACATTTTTAAGCCCTGAAACACTTGTTAAATTTATTAGTAACAAAATGAATATACTCATATCTTTTATTAATCATCAAAATCAATAATTAGGTCGACAAGGTAGCGTATCCATTCTAAATTCGCCAGGGTCACCTCCGAAGCATGATCGCTCGGGCTCACCATGCTCTCGATCAAAGAGGCGCTAAGCAAGGTCGCAAAGGAAACAGGAGGACGAAATCTTTCAAGCAACAGGCAAAAAGCGCTACGAATGGGGAGGGCGCCACCTCAACTCCGTTTTATTCGAAAGAAACCGCCTCAGGAAGAAGATAAAGCATCTCAACCGAGACGTCCGGAACCGCCGCTGCAGGCGCCATGAAAATTGAGATTTCCTATGTGGCGCTTCCCCGACCGTTCCCTTCGCTCCTAAGAAACGATAGATCCACCTCGAGAAGGCAAGGCGGCCACGCAGCATTAATCAGGGCATCATTGCGTGGGCTGTCGAATCCAGATCCCCCCGTTCGGATCGTGCCACCTAAGTCTATACTCCCTATGCCCGAAACCTATGCTTCAAACTAGGGAGTGGGAGGCATGTGTTGAGGGGTAAAATCGTCATTGCATTGATAAATGTGCGAAGGGGTTATGATCAACCATGGCCCCCACTCGCTGCACTATGCCCCCACAAAGAGCGAGCAACCCATAGCTCGGCTTCCCCGAGCAACCCGTAGCTCAGCTTCCCCGAGCAATCTATAGCTCGACATGCGCCTCCACGGAGACAAAACTGTTTTCACGTCCGGCCTATTTCTCTTGTCATATCTCAGCCGCCCTCGTACCTCTGCTACTCGAGCCATGCTTACGCCCCAGCGGCGTGAACTATTTATGCATTTCGGCCATCAAGGCCAGGTCGTTCCTCAACCATCCGAACCAAATCTCTCCGCGCCCCTGCGGAACATGGCGCAGGAGAGCCCAAGTTCAATGTAACAGAATTCCAGGCGACGAATCATATCAAGACGTGGCCTAGGACCTACAATAACACCTAGGACCTACACGATTATCAATCTCGGGCCATCAGAGAGCCCTTCCGGCCGTCGATCCTCTAACGGACAGGATATGGATCTTACCGGCCTCATAACTGCTTGATTCGAATCATCTTCGTATCCCAACAACCTTCGAACCTTCAGAAGATGCTCAAGATTCAGATGATTGCCTATAAATAAGACGCTTCCAGATTCTCTCAGGTACGCATAAGCTTCCGTACACAACGCCTGGCTGAGTCTCAGCCTCACTCTCTCTCTCTTTCACTCTTTCCGCCATTGGCGCTCTGCTCGAGCTCCCGATAGGCCACCCCTGGAGGGACTCCCCAGAGAGAGCCTTCTCCTCATATTTGTTGATCGTCGATCCCTACTGACTTGAGCGTCGGAGGGTCTTCCGAGGAGGGCCACCCCCAATGCCTCATGCGTGAGGACTTCTTTGCAGGTCCGCTCAGGAGGAAGCCCGATCAGGAGACCGATCGCGCCCGAGTCAAAGAACGGATTTCGACGGCAACATAAATAAATTATAATTAAAAATTTATTGATATTATCATCAATAATTTTTATATCAATAACTTTTTCACCGTATATATATTTTTATTATAGTAATATACATAATGATTATTTGTTAAAAACATTTATCATAACATTTCCCTAGCATATATTTTTATTAAACTAATAAATTTTATATGAAGGACATGTCTTTTTTTTACGCTTTCCGAGAAAAAAAAAAAAAAAAAGAGAAGAATGAGGAAGAAAAATAGAGGGAAAAATGCTTCCCTTGAGATGCTGTCTCCCTGGGAAGATCTTAGATCTAACACGACATCCAAACAAATATAAAAATGAGAATCAGATTTATTGAGAAATTTAACTAGGCATTTGGGAATAACATGCAGAAAGGATTAAGATGGCCACAGCTAAGTTCATTAATCAGTGCATAACTTGGGACTTACTATCTCCACAGCATCTCTTGCAACCATAACCAAGATATCAGCACAGGAGACAGTCCCAGGGCACAACACTTCGAGCAGCCTCTTTGCCGCCTCCACCACTTCGAACCCACCGAGGGATCTGTTCGCCGGATCGGACCTCTCAGTCCCATTTCCTTGCACCAGCACGGAGTCATCACAACCCTGAGATCATTTAACAAATTAAAAGGCCTTCTCAAGGTTGTTTTAGGAACAGTATGATCTCCTAGTAACAAAACAACAGGGCTAAATTGGTAGCTTTGAGGTCCCATGGAGCAAGCTAACAAATTACAGGACTATAGTAGGATCTGGCTGTGCCATTGGATCGTACCTCAACCAAACAATCATGGAAGAGTAAGCGGAGAAGTTTGCCGGAGAGTGTGGGGTCGAATTCGGCTGCCGAGATCACTGTTTCTTTACAAGCAGCTCTACATTTGGGCAAGACTGTGAGTAGAAATCTGTGGAGAGTTGTGAAGAGGAGGAAGGAAAGAGAGATGCAAAGAGAAGCAATGCAAGTAGGGTAGTGGAGAGAAGGAAGTTTTGGGATGATTTGATGAGTTTTGGGTCCATGGAAGAGTAGGAGCTCGGCATTGTTTGTGTGAGAGAGACGAGGAGTGGAAGTTTGTCAGTGAAGTAGTTGGTTTGCGTATTAATTGTGGAGATAACCGAGAGAGAGACAGAGAAAGGGAGGTGGCTGCTGCATTCAGTTGCATTAGTTGGGAGACAGCGAAGCATTAAACGTATCACGCCAGGCTCGCTCCGTAATTTGTTGCACTAAAAAATGTTATTCTTACTGTGCAATGCAGTCATAAGTGTTTATTGAGCATTTAATAATAGAAGGCATGCCGCAAAGAGGGGAAAGTTATAAGGGTCCAACTAGAAGAGGCTTTTAATGTATGTCGAAATCTAATGAAATGAAAAAATCTAAACTAATTTTTTGGTACTGAGCTTGCTTGACAGATTTTTTTTCGATGCCTCTTATTTCTGATTGTTCATCTGATTTTAGATTTTGACAGAGATTCCATCTCTCTAAAGCTCCTACTAGGAATCTGATGAAGATATTCAGACCTCAGTCTCAGCGCTCAGAGGATGCTGCATGAATTTAGAAGCTTCCTATTATTCCCAGAGTTCAGTTATTTATATGGAAGCTTCTGTGAGACTGTCTTTCTACCTGTGCTCTCCTATCTCGGAGGGGTCTACCTATCCAATCGATATGTCCTTTATGCAGCTTGAAGGAGGAATCTACAGATCATGCTATTTTCATCTGCCCCAGAGCTAGACGGGTCTGGTATATGATGGGTTATTCTAGCAGACAGGATGACTCGGGCTCCCTGCACTCCTCTTTCCTTCTTAACCTTCGGAGGGGCTCTCAGCAAAAGAAAGGTCTCTGGGCGGCCACAGCATATCAAATTTGGTTGTCGAGGAACCAGCTTATTTTCTCTGATGACACTATTTCTCTTCATAAGATTGTGAGGAAGATTAGATTGTTGGTGGCGGACTGTGCTCATGTTGGTTCTGACGTCTCTGGCCACTGGGGATCCCCTGCTGCTTCGGCAGCGAACCGGCATACGGTTTTTATCTTCTGGGAGCCCCCCTTCAGGGTTTATCAAAATCAACTTTGACGGGAGTGTTCGTGGAAGAGCTGCTGATTCTGCTTTCATTATCCGACGACCTCATAGTGACTTATTGGCAGCGGGAGGTTTTGGTACTCTTGACTCCTCTGTCCATAACAGAGCTTTATACGGCTTGGGCGGGTATTTCTTATGCTGCTCGGGTTCTTCATGCTTAGAGGCTCTTGATTGAGGGTGACTCTATGTCGGTCATTTCTTGGATGCAGATGCAGAATTGCCCTTCTGACCATACTAATCCGATTCTTAGGGACATTTGGGCTATTCTGCGAGAGGTGGATTGCGTCCAGATCCGTCATATTTATCGTAAAGCCAATTCGGCGGCGGATTGGGTGGCTGCTTCAGTGGCCCAGCATGCTGGTATATAGATTTTGAAGCCGGTGACCCCTATCCTGATCTTTTGCAGCAAATTTTGTACTCGGATCTATGTGGATTGATTCACACTAGACTAATGTGATCTCCCGTTTGTAAAAAAAAAAAATCTTAACTATTAAATATCGACTTAATCATTTATATTAATCTATCAATCTACTACTAATCATTCATATACGACCAAACCTCACATGTAAACCTCATGTTTTTCTTTTCAACTTCCTTCTCAGTCCAATCAACTATTCTTCAATCAAACTCTATATCCAATTACAGTTTGCTTGCATTATGCTTGACTGCTCTAGCCCAAGAATCTACTCTTTAAATTTGCAAGTTGCAAGTGGATCATCACTAAGTCATAGAATCATAGAATCACTCACACTCCAAAAGCTATATTTACTGCACCCCGGCAAGAGTATGCTCTCCCTAAAATTATACCTGAGTCCATATTTAAATCCAATGCTTATTGTATCCACCTACAGTAATCCGGCACGCCACAGACCATGGCTCTTCTTCACAAAAGCTACTAATTTTGAAACTTCTACGGCTCCGATAGTTGTCTCGGATCGTCAATCACCATATAAAAAATTAAACCATTAAATTTTGGAGATAACCATCTATATATATCAATCCATATGATATATCTTTCTAATTATTCCATGAAGAGGTAAATCTCACACATCCTCCTTAACAAGACAACCTTCACAGATTTTCTGAGAAGTTAAAAATTAAGTTTGCTCTTGAACCATTGAGGGTAGAATCGGAGTTTTCTCCTGAAACCGACTCCAATCCTAAACCTTCTGGCAAATTATATCTTCCACTACGTGTTAGCTATTGAGAGAACAGGGGGTTAAAATGCTCAACGATGGCAAGCTAACCGCGGAGTATTCTCGATTTTTTTAGGCCTACATGGTTGTTATTTTGGGTTTCAAGTCGCAATTCTAGAACTGCACTCAAGCAAGGCGATTAACCTAGAACTAGTGAAAACTTTCGATATTCTTGCTGTGGACGTTAATTTACCGAGCCACCAAGTAAACAAGGCATTTGTGTTAGCCGAGTGGAATCAAAGACTTGGTTAACCGTGTGGAATCAAAGAGTGTCTTTCGGGCTAGGAATATATTTGTCACCATACTAAACAAGGATGCGTTTAAATCTATATTGTAGTCTCTATTTTTGAAGCAGCTGCTGGAACCAGCTATTGGACAACAGCTGCCTGATATAGCTGATGAAAAATAACTACTATTTTCCCAACAGCTATTCCAAAGAGAGTTGAAAACAGGAAGTGCTTTCCACCAGAATCATCACCCTAGATCAAGATGTGACTTTGACTCTCTTTTTTTTCTAAGGATTATGCCACCATGTGTTTACTTGGATAGTATCATCTCGTCACTTGGGAAGACGACGCGCGGGAGTTCGATTTCAATATCTCCCTGAAAGTTGAGATAGATATAGCGTGTAGGATAAAAATTAGTTCTTCGTAATCTTGTGAAAAAATTTCCCAATGGGTGATAAGTAGAAGCAATAAAGTTCGACTCCAAGAACAGCCAACCAACAAGGATTTTCTTCGGTACGAGAGGCCTTTTGTCCCCGGCCTAAAGGCCCTGTTCTCATGAGAAAAAGAGGCATGTCCTCTTGACGGCGTCACCCTGTTCAGCTGGCGAACAGCTCGGCCCTTGGCTGACTCCACCGTCTACGATGATCTTGGAGATAGAAAGGAACCATCATCTTCCCTGTGCTAGTCCTGTCTTAATTATGGCCGAGTCGCTCACGAACACAGCCATGGATTGTCACGACTGCCCGGCCACCACGGGAAACGGGCCAGAGATCGGATGGGAGACCAGATGTCTCTCGTTTGGCCAGTCCCTCCCTCGCCTTTGCGTCCTCCAGTTCGTGAAGCGAATTGGCCAGCTCGTTAACATGAACTCTGTCCGCTATTTGCCCTCTGAGTCAGATAGGTTAATCTAGGCCATGGCTTAGCCTAGGCTATGGACATGACCTGAGCCATAATTTGGCCTTGGTCAAATATAAGAGGCAGATATTATTGAACTAGATATAGGTAATGGTAAGAATAAAATAAGAACCAAAAGAGATTAAGTTAAGGATAGGCTTAAATCACGCACGAAATGCTAAGCGTCATTTGCATCCTCTCGAATGCTCTTTGGGTGAATAGCAAATATGCCGCAGAATACGGCAAGCCTTGATCGAATTTGCACCAAAGCACTAATGAAAACTTTGATGTGATTTTATTTATGAATTATTTCAGTCGCTAATGCGTCGCTAATTAAATTTCAGTCGCAATTTCAGTCGCTAATGCGTCGCTATTAAATAAATTATTGCGATGCCAGGTCATTGCGTCGTAATATTTAATAATAATATTTTAAAAATATTAGCGATCCAATATCAGTCGCTAATGCGTCGCAAATTTTTTTTTAAAAATATTTAAAAATTAAAAATTAAAACGGTTAATCAATTTCGCTAAATCTAAATATTGATACAAACATTTTTCACTCAATCCAAACAATAATAAATTTCAAAAAATAATTTATATATTAAAATTTTGAAGTTTTTACAACATAAAAAAAAAAAAAAAATACATCAAGAATCTGGCGATCTGTGGAGGCTGTGAAGACTCTGCGACAAGCGTCTAACCATATCCCGCAAATAATGCATCTCATCTCGCATGTCTGCAACCTCCTGATCCCGGCCTCGCATACGATCGAAATCCTTCCTCGATCCTGGCGAACCTCCTCTGCAATAGATCTGCGAAGCTCCTGTAAACGCTCGGGAGGAAGATCAGCAGGAACTCGCGAGCTGGAGGCCTGATGGGAAAAAATGTAGAAGCTCTAGTGCCCATACCATAGACCCTGCGGTCTCGTGGCTGGGCACCAACAGCCTCCAAAACACACGTCGACTCTCCTCTGCTGAGAGTTCGACGGGCGTCTCCCCATCAGTAGAGTCGACCTGCGATGCCTGGGAGCGAAGCTCCTCGACTCGTGTCTTGAAATTATGAAATCAACAATAAATGAGTTAATAAATTTCTCGAAATAAAATTTTAGAAATTAAACAGATACTACATAAATCTAATTTCTTACCGCAACCTCCCGTGATCGCGTGTCGACCCAGGAGCCGTCCCTCCTGGTGTGTGTCGCCCTGAATAGACGAAACTCACCAGGATCTCCGCCCTCCTGCTCAGTCTATAACAATAAAAAAAATGATATTAATACAAATATTTGTAAATAACTAAAATAGTAATTAAAATATTTATGTTTTCTTACCATACGCCGTCTGTGCTCCTGAATCGAAATGGAGCCCGAAGTATGACGGGAGAGACCCGTGCCAGGACCGCCCTTCTCAGATCGGCGGTTCGTGCTGGCTGATGCGGACCTCCTGCGCCAGCCATCGGACTCCCAGGCCTGCTGCCACTCGTGCCAAATACCCTCTGGCACGTGCGCAGGACGCTGACCCGATGACCTCCAACGATGAAGCATGTCGGAGTATCGGCGTCGCGTCAGAGCCTCCCATGCTGCCCTAATGGCATCATGGGTGGCAGGATCCCACGTAAACTTTTTCTGCATTAAAATAAACAGTTAGTTTCTGAATTTATTAACTTTAAAGAATTATATATCACTGATAAATTGTATTTAATAAGTTTACCTGAAACTCAGAAAAATAAAACTCCCTCGTGGCTGGCGATACGTGGCGCCAATCGTAGCCACTGGGATCTGCACGCCTCTGAAAAACGGCGCTGATGTGGCTGGAGACATGATGCTGCTCAATGAATCTGTTAAAAAAATGCAAGTTTATAAGTAATGACTTAAAAACATAAACAAATATTTTTAATTAGTATATACTTACATCCCCTGAGCATCAAGTCGAAGTACAGTGCGGCCGATGGTGGAAGAACTCTCGGAGGTGTGCCGATCGGCTGGATGGTAATACTGGTGCAGAGATCGAAGGCTGCGCCTCTGCTGGAGATCCAAACTCTCCATCTCCGACGCTCATGTGATCTGATGTCGCAGGCTACGTCTCTGCTCACCCTCTGTCGTCGGTAGATCTACCTCTGCCCCTCATACTGAAAATACTAAAGATTCACACAATTAAATTACGATTAATGATTGACTATGTAAGAATTTAACACTTATAAAAAAAAGTTAAATTTTAAAAAACCTTTATGTTTAATCGGTGTCATTTGTTTCGTGAAATGTTGGTTCAACATCCGATGCCGTATCGGATTGCGAATCAGTTTCATTATCATCGGAAGGAAACCGAACATTTGCATCCGCAATTTCTTGGACATCACCACTTGGATCTCTAAGTGATGTTTCAGGAGCCCTTGTGTCGTCCTCAATTGCATGCATTTCCATCTCATCCTCTTGAAATGCAGGGCACTCGGCTGATTGACTTGATGAACTCTCCTCTAATACGATTGTTGAACGTGGGACGATTTTAGAAACGGCCCACCAATCTCGCTTGTCGTTGCGCAAACTTGGATATCCGCAGTAAAAGACTTGCTGAGCTTGGGATGCAAGGATGAATGGGTCATATTTCTGCAATCTTCGTCGATGGTTCACTTCAACCAAATTATAGTCGTTATGAACCCTTTTGCCCACAGGAACTATCGGATCGAACCAATCACAACGAAACAATACGGTTCGTTTCATAGGCCAACCGGGATATTCAACTTCAACCACCTCTACTAACTTTCCATAATAATCCTGCATATTTGCTCCAACACTTTCTCCTTTTACACACACGCCCCAGTTCTGCGTGCCTCTTGAAGCTGCTAATCGTTCAATCTGAAATTTGTACCCATTTACAAAATAGCCAGTAGAGGTTGTTACGGTCTTCAATGGCCATTGCGATAGACATTTAATGAAAATATTGTCGGTTGTCGACCATGGACCGTTGACCTATAAATTAATAAGCTATTGACATCCAATTCAAAAAATAATAGCCATTATCGAAATTGATTGAGTGATACTACTCACAAATTCATAAAACCAGTAAGCAAACTCCGTTTCTAATTTCTGCCCAATTGCAACTTGACTGATGTCGGGATTCATCTGTCGTTGTCTATCACAAAACATCCTTATGGGATGAAAAGGATGAAAACTACTGTTAGAAATTAAATATTATGGTATATTATTATATAAATTTAAATTTTCAATTTAGCATTGAAGTATACACTTACTCAATATATGGATCGACTTCTCGACAGTTCATTAGGATGTAATAATGTGCTGCATTATACTCCATATCGCTAAGATTTCTTGACTTCTGCCCACCAAATGAACGGCCGATAGCTTTAAAAATTGATATTCTACCGTCATTAGCTTCTGCTTCGTCCACACATACGTCATCGTTACGACCATGATTTCGGCTCCTCGTGTGGACGTGACCCTCAAAGTAATGTGAGGCAAAAGCTGAAACTTCTTCGACCAAGTGTGCATTGCATATAGAACCTTCAACCCTTGCCTTATTACGCACATTATTTTTTAACTTCTTAAGATACCTATATGTAAAGTTGCAACAAAAAATTAACGAATTTTTCAAGCAATGAAATAATATTTGAAATGTCAACATATCTTAATGATGTATATATTTACCTCTCGAAAGGATACATCCAGCGATACTGCACGGGACCAGCTATGCTCGCTTCGTATGGCAAGTGAACCGGTAAATGCTCCATTGAGTCAAAAAAACTGGGAGGAAATATTCGCTCAAGCTTGCATAAAATAATTGGAATTTCCTCCTCAAGCCTTGCCATGGATGCAGAAGTAATGACTGCGGCAGATAACTCCTTGAAGAATAAGCTGAGCTCCGTAATTGCCTTCCAGACATGTTGCGGAAGCAACTCACGAAAAGCTATAGGTAATAATCGTTGCATGAAAACATGGCAGTCGTGGCTCTTCATGCCGAACAACTTGAGCTTATGCATGTCCACACACCTACCGATATTTGAGGCATAACCATCTGGAAATTTTAACCCTCTAAGCCAGTTACATAAAACTTCTCGTGAATTTCTGTCAAGAGTGTAACATGCTTAGGATAGGTCCCATCGGCACTCCTTCTCAAATCACCTCTTCTGCAGTACTGATTAAGTTCTTCTCTTGACTTTGCAGTATCTTTTGTTTTTCCCGGGATGTTTAGCACCGTGTTAAATATGTTATCAAAGAAATTTTTCTCGATATGCATAACATCCAAGTTGTGCCGGATGAGATTTGTGCTCCAATAAGGCAAATCCCAAAATATACTTCGCTTCTTCCAGTTATGTTCTTTACATATACGGCTATTTATTCTATCTGCATCCGGTTCCCATGCATACATCAACCCCAAATGCTCTATAGAATCAAATAGATCCGTGCCGGACCTAACCGGTTCGGCAAATTTTGTGACTGCTTTGTTCTTCCGGAAGGCGATCAAGTTACGCCTGTAAGGATGATTTGGGGGCAAGAACTTCCTATGGTTATCAAACCATGACTGCTTACCACTCTTCTGCAATGTAAATGCATCCGAATCATACATGCAATGAGGGCATGCCAGACGTCCAGCAGTGCTCCAACCAGACAACATTGCATATGCCGGGAAGTCACTTATTGTCCACATCAAAGCAGCTCTCATGATAAAACTACAACAAGACTTTCATTCTAGCATTACATAATTTAGTGCATCATTCAATTTGAAGCAGAATGTAAATAATCAGGACATAACAATTGTAAATAACTACAAATGCACATATATTATTGCATAAACAGCTTTAAAGAAACCCTAATAATAGAATTAGGTCTTTTTAACCCTTAACTAAGAGTGACAATAGTAGTCTAAAACATGTTATTGGATATGAAACATAAACATAATAATATTTTTTTAATTAAATAATGATGATCATTAATAATCTAAATCATTGAATATGATGTTACTATTTCTAAACATTTATACATAAAAAAATTATAAGATTTAGATACTTTTAACTGCATTAAGTGATCAAAAATGGATTGTTTAATTCAAATTCTACATCTAATGGTTTAAAACATGAATGCAAAACCATTATTATGTAATTACTATTTTTTTAATGGTGGCCTGGCCACCGTGGCCAGGCCACCGCCGACCACGGCCGCCAACATGGCCGGTGCCTCAGGGGTTGGGAAAAAACCCCACCCCAATATATATTTTTTTAACAGGCCACTGCCGGCCACGGTCGCCGCCGTGGCCGGCGCCTCAGGGGTGGGAGAAAAACCCCACCCCAATATATATTTTTTTTAAAAAAATGGTGGCCTGGCCACCGTGGCCAGGCCACCGCCGGCCACGGCAGCGGCTGTGGCCGTCGTTTCCGGCGACGGCCACGGCCATGGCCTGAGACGACGGCCATGGCTGCCACAGTGGCCGGCGCCTCAGGGGTGGGGGAAAAACCCCACCACTCCAACAAATTTTTTTTTTAACGGTGGCCTGGCCTCACGGAAACGAGAGGGCAGGGGGTGGGGGAGGGGGGCTTACCTCGCCGGGGGGGGGGGGGGGGGGGGGGGGGCTGCCGCCGGTGGCTCCTAACGCCGGGGGAGAGGGCGGGGGAAGGCAGAGGAGGGGGACGGCGCCGATTAGGGTTAGAAGAGGAAGAAGAAGAGGCCGGGGGGGCGGGCACGACTCAGATTATATACTAGGGTTTAGCGACACAATTTTGCGTCGCTAAACCCTCGCTATTTTTTAAAAAATTTATTATGGATTAGCGACACAATTATGCGTCGCTAATTTATCTTTTTTTATTATTTTCTGGGAAACTTAGCGAAAAACAATTGCGTCGCTAATGAGTCGCTAATTTGGTGGCAATGACCGATGATCCGACGGTTGCGATCGATCCAAGCCGTGATCCCGATCGGCGACGATCGATCTCGGACCGTCGCTATCGATCCGATCGGCAACGATCCGACGGTTCCAATCGATCCAAGCCTTGATCCCGATCGGCGACGACCGATCTCGGACTGTTGCGATCGGTCCGATCGGCGACAATCCGATGATTGCCATCGATCCAAGCCGTGATCCCGATCGACGACGATCGATCTCTGACCGTCGTGATCGATCCAATCGGCGACGATCCGACGGTTGCGATCGATCCAAGTCATGATCCCGATCAGCGACGATCGATCTCGGACCGTCGCGATCGATCCGATCGGCAACGATCTGACAGTTGCGATAGATCCAAGCCATGATCCCGATCGGCGATGATCCGATGGTTGCGATCGATCCAAGCCCTAATCCCGATCGACGATGATCGATCTCGGGCCGTTGCGATCGCTCCGATCGGCAACGATTCGACGGTTGCGATCGATCCAAGCCGTGATCCCAATCGACGATGATCGATCTCGGACCGTTGCGATCGATCCGATCGGCTATGATCCGACGGTTGCGATTGATCCAAGCCATGATCTCGATCGGCGACGATCGATCTTGGACCGTTGCGATCGGTCCAATCGGCGACGATCCGACGGTTGTGATCGATCCAAGCCGTGATCCCGATTGGCAATGATCGATCTCGGACTATCGCGATCGATCCGATCGGCGACGATCCGACGGTTGCGATTGATCCAAGCTGTGATCCCGATCGGCAACGACTGATCAGGCGCATCTACCAAAATTAATTTTTTTAAAATAATTACGACGCATTTCATTGCGTCGCAATGTTTTATTTTTAATTTTTTATCTTTTAATTATATTTTATAAAATTTATTTTTAAAAAAAAAACATTGCGACGCATTATTTGCGTTGCTAAATTAAAAATTAAATTTTTTAATTTTCTAATTTATTGCGTCGCTAATGCATCGCTACTTAACATAATTAATTTTTTTTAAAATATTGCGACGCAATCAAATGCGTCGCAATATTTTTATTTCATAATTACTTTTAATTTTTTTATAAAATTTATTTTTAAAAAAATATTATGATGCAATACTTGCGTCGCTAAATAAAAAATTATTTTTATTAATTTTCTATTTTATTACATCGCTATTTAATATAATCAATTTTTTAAAAATATTACGACGCACTGAATTGCGTCACAATATTTTTATTTCATAATTATATTTTATAAAAATTAATTTAATTTAAAATAATTGCGACGCAATACTTGCGTTGCTAAATTAAAAGTTATTTTTTTTAATTTTTGGTTTATTACGTCGCTATTGCGTCGCTATTTAACATAATTAATTTTTTTGAAAACATTGCGACGCATTTGGTTGCGTTGCAATATTTTTATTTCATAATTATATTTTATAAAATTTAATTTTAAAAATATTGCGACGCATTATTTGCGTCGCTAAATTAAAAAAATTAATTTTTTTTAATTATTTGGTTTATTGAGTCGCTAATTGAGTCGCAATTTTTGTTGTCACGGAGGCGTCGCAATTTAGCGACGCAAGAATGCATTGCTAAATTTGCGTCGCTATTTCAGTATTTTCTTGTGGTGTATCATCTCGTCACTTGAGAAGACGATGGGAGTTTGATTTCAATCTCTTGGGAGTCATCTCTTGAAGGTTGAGATAGATATAGCGTCTAGGATAAGAATGAGTTCTTCGTAATCTTGTGAAAAAATTTTCCAATGGGTGACAAGTAGAAGCAAGAAAGTTCGACTCCAAGAACAGCCAACCAACAAGGATTTTCCCCGGTACGAGAGGCCTTTTGTCCCCGGCCAAAAAGGCCCTGTTCTCATGAGAAAAAGAGGCATGTCCTCTTGACGGCGTCACCCTGTTCAGCTGGCGAACAGCTCGGCCCTTGGCTGACTCCACCGTCTACGATGATCTTGGAGATAGAAAGGAACCATCATCTTCCCTGTGCTAGTGCTTGTCCTGTCTTATGGCCGAGTCGCTCACAAACACAGCCATGGTGTGTCACGACTGCCCGGCCGCCATTGGAAACGGGCCAGAGGTCGGATGGGAGGCCAGATCTCTCGCTTGGCCAGTCCCTCTCTCGCCTTTGCGTCCTCCAGTTCGTGAAGCGAATTGGCTAGTTCGTTAACATCATATCCGCTATTTGCCCTTGGGAAAAGTCTTTATGCACTGCCTTCAGTGTAGCAAATTCTATGTGGGATACACTATTCTTTCTTATTAGTCAATATCCATTAAAAAATATTAAAACATCTTTACGACATCCTGAGAAAAAAAAAATACGACGCCCTAGTTTTAAACTTACGACACCGTAGTTATAAAGTTTACATCCGTTCAGAAAGTAAAAAAAAAAAATAATTACAACATCGCAGTTTTAAACTTACGATACCATAGTTATAAAATTAAGACACCAGTTCAGAAAGCAAAAAAAATTACGATATCCTAATTTTAAATTTACGACACCCTAGTTTTAAACTTAAGACACCCAAAAAAAGTATATATGCATAAATTTCAAAAAAAAAATCTAACGTGCATTAATACTCATTCAGCTTTTTTTAGAATTTGTGTAAACACCTTTTTCTGAACGGGTGTTATCTCAAGGGTGTCGTAAGTTTAAAACTAAGATGTCCTAAAATTTTTTTTGCTTTTTTTTAATGGGTGTCTTAATTTTATAACTTCGTAAGTTTAAAACTAGGGTGTCGTAAGTTTTTTTTGCTTTCTTAATGTGTGTATTAATATCCATTCAGTTTTTTTTGAAATTTGTGGATAGTCAAGTGGGTATCGTAATTTTATAACTACGGTGTCTTAAGTTTTTTTTGCTTTCTTAATGGGTGTCTTAGTTTTATAAATACGGTGTCGTAAGTTTAAAACTAGGATGTCGTAAAATTTTTTTGCCGTGTTTTAATTCTGACGCGATTTACATTTTTTTTTGAATATGTACAAGCACGTTTTCTGAAAGGGTATCGTAATTTTATAACTATGGTGTCATAAGTTTACAACTGAGGTGTCCTAATTTTTTTTATTTTCTAAACGAGTGTTTTAAGTTTATAACTACTATGTCGTAAGCTTAAAACTAGGGCATCGTAAATTTTTCCTTCGGAATGTCGTAAAGCGGTCTTAACATTTTTTAATAGGTATCGTGCATATGTAAACCAATAAAAAGGAACGTTGCAGCCTATGTAGTACTTGCTACACTGAAAACGATGTATAAAGTCTTTTCCTTGTCCTCTGAGTCATATAGGTTAACCTAAGCCATGGGTTAGCCTATGACGTGAGCCATAATTTGGCCTTGGCTGGCCAAATATAAGGGGCAGATGTCTGGTCCAACATGAGACGTGAAGGTTCACAGCTCACTATTTCGTGACCATAACTGCCGCTGTTTGTCATGCAAATTATTTATTATATTACTTATTATTTGCTATACATATTCTGAAATTTAAGTATACATTATTATTGCTTTTTTTTTTTAGCATACTCTCTAATTTTATTTGACCGTAAATTATTTTGTATTATGTGAGTTTATGGGCATACACATTCTTTGTTGTTTTTTTCTTTTTTTAAGGAAAATAAATTTTCTGCAAAATATTATTAAAATTAAAATTATATTTACAGGAATTTACAAAGAAGTAAGAAGAGGTGATAATAGATTTTTTGTGGATATTTCTTGTAGATTTGTGGACCTCAATCTTTTACAAGATTGAGGATTCCAAAGAACTTTTTTTTTTTTGAAAAATTTTTGCATTCCTCCCATTTCATACATCCTATATGAAAATCATAATCAATTGTTTCCAACACTTCTTACCGACGAAGACTTTTTTTCTCCTATATTCGGACCATAGCTTTTATATGTTAGTCATAAGTCTATCAAATCTAATACAATAGGCAATAAAAACTAACACCGTTCTCAAAAATGGCAATTCATGAAAAGATAATCAATTGTCTCTTGATTGGCCTTGCAAAATATACATCCATTACTAGCTGATCATCCTTTTCTCGCTGGCATCTTTTTTTATATGCAGCTTGTTGAGTAAGGTTTATCAGAGAAAAATATTTTTTTCTAGAACAAAAGCTTTTCAAACTAAACTGTAGAAAATATATGTAACTTAGGATAATTGATGAAACTATAAAAAGAATTAACCGAGAACCTATTATCCTTATGAGGTTTCAGTACCGAAACATCCACCAAAGAGGATGAAGATATTAGGTGAAGAAGGTTTTGGAGCCCATTGAAGTCACTGTGAAATTCTGAGATGAAGAGGGGTCCATGCAATTGAACCCTTCATTATTGTATAATTTGATTCTACATCAAAGTGACTGAGCATTTCTTCTTCGTTGCACAAACATGATCTTCAAAGAGGTATGCTAGTAACATAGGTATAACCCAGGTATTCTTCTAAAATCTAATGCTTGTCCTATTCCCAAATCTAAAAACCATGCAATTCTAAAAGACATCCGACTCCTTACAAATATCTTTTCATAATAGAGAAGCTCTAAAAACTCTATACCTTTCTCGCCCAACGAAGTGAATTTTTAAATAATATATTTTAGAGATTTGTCTGGTCCAAGGACTTACCTCCTCACGATGTTTGATTAAAAACATCTATGTCCATTTAAACAAAAAGCAATATTGATACTCTTCAATATACGTTCTTTATTTCTTCTTCCAATCAAGACTGATGTACTATTGAAATATGGATTCGAAATTTTCAACTCTCCAGCTTTTTTGATCTATTTGGTTGAAGGTTAGTGGTTTAACATGATCTTCTTTATTCAAAAATATTTACTACATTCAGTAAGCTTCCGATCTATTAATCAACTTATCTTCACCCATTAATCAAAATATCAAAATAAGATGCCAACAATATGTCAAACATTTTTCTCACACAAAATAGATATATATGAAATATTTTTTTAAAAAAAATTCTTTTCTTTCTCTCTTCTTTCCTCAATCATCCTCTGAGCAAAAGGAGGATACAGGCAAGGCTTAGCGATTGAGAGGCAATGATGCGCCCCCACACCAACAACCCGTCCCCCTCCAATAATTTCAAGTTTGACGTTTCAACCCATTTGCATTAATAATTTTAATCAGTTTACCCAGTTCATAATAGTCTATATAGATGACGTTCTTATTTTCTCACAAGATTTAAAAAAATATGTTAAACACATTAGACTCTTTCACAATCTAGCAAAACATAATGGGCTAGCTATCTCGGCACCCAAGATTAAAATCTTTCAGACCAGAGTCAATTTCTAGGGCACTATATTCATCAGAGAACTATCAAACCCATAGAAAGGTCAATAGAATTTGCAGAGAAATTCCCAGATGAAATCAAAGAAAAAACTCAATTGCAAAGATTTTTAGGATGTCTTAATTATGTAGCAGACTTTATTCCAAATATCAGGATCATTCTAGAACCCTTGTACGCTCAGCCTAGAAAAAAGAAAAAAAGGATGGACAGAAGAACATACCCAAGTAGTTAGAAAAGTAAAAACTATGGTCAAGAACCTTCCCTGTCTAGAGTTACTAGACCTGACAGCCTTAGTCATAGTAGAAACAGATGCCTCAGAGATAGGATTTGGAGGAATCCTTAAGCAAAAAACCCATAACAAAGAAGCATTAGTTAGATATCACTCGGGGATATGGACTAATGCTCAAACAAATTATAGCATAGTAAAAAAGGAAGTTTTGTCAATCATCCTATGCATTCAAAAATTCCAAGAGGATTTATACATTAAAAAATTTCTTCTCAGAATTGATTGCAAACCAGCCAAAGAAGTTTTAGAAAAGGACATTAAAAATCTCGTTTCAAAACAAATTTTTGCTAGATGGCAAGCCATTTTATCAGTATTTGATTTTGAAATAGAATTTCTAAAAAGCACAGAAAATAGTTTACCAGATTTTCTGACTAGTGAATTCCTTACAGGAACACGATGTCAGACCGACCCAGAACCAAAGCATCCTATGCAAAATCAATAACTCTTGTCCCCCTTCATAACCCATACTCAGTATTAACTCCACCTCGAACCCTCCTCCATCTCAGACCTCAACACTCAGTCTTAGCCTCACCTTCCCAAACCTATTCCCAAGCAGCTCAGAAACGGTCTCCTCCTAGCCCTAGTAATACCACATAACAAACCAGATCTAGCCCCTCCAGGACACCCATGATCAACCCATATTACCGTAAGAAATGCTCAATTACAGTCAAACTTCTGGAACAAGATGAAATAGGGGACAATCAGTCCCAACACTAACCAAGATCTTCCCTTCAGTTAATGGGAGAATTACCCAATACCACTTGCCCAAGGGACACCAGAGTCCATTAAAAACCCAGGAGTACTATGAATTTATCTTGGTTGATACAGATTCAGTAGAAATAACCCACACACCAGAACAAAACTCAGAGGCAATCGCCTATTCAAAACTCAAAATTAAGAAGTTCATAACTAAAGAAAAGTGGGGAAATCCATTCCAACCCAGGACCTTCTCTCAAAGATTTCAGCCCTCTCAATACAACTATTTTGACTACCAAGAAGCCTGGTACAAGGCCCTTTACCTCAAACCTACAGACCATAGTTGGTTTCTCAATTTCAACCTAAAATTTGATAAAAGAATTCCAAGCTGGACCCATGATTGGTGGGTTTACTTTGGAATAACAATAGAAATCCTTCCAGGACCAATATTATCAGCCTGGAATCATTTCCATAACCATCTGAAAACAGCCTTTTATGGAAATAAAACTATTATGTTTGCAGCCGAATTCCAAGTCCCGTGGATTGTGGGATGGGATTTTACTGTCAGTGGATCACTTGACCAGCAGTATCCGCTCATATTAGAAAGACAATTCAGAATCAAATAGTGGAAAAACTTTCAACCCGGTGAAAGGTTATCACTAAGTAACATTAGCCGATGGCTAATTACTTATGATAGCCCCAGACAATTCCCAAAAACAGAAAAAACTACTGCTTCTCCTTCTTCAAATAAAACTCCCAACAAAAATGAACTAAAGAAAAAATTATTAGAAGAGCTCTCACAACTAGGAGACTCTGATGAAGAAGAAGATATCAGTTCGTCTCAGCCCAAGCCTACGGGCCAACTATACTTACAAGATTCCCAAGACCCATATGAAGACTATGATATAATGTAGCCCATCATGTGGAAGACCAGGCCCAAAGAAGCCTCAGCCTCATCCGCATTACTATCACACAGTCTCATCAGCACTATTATCACCCAAGTCAAGCACGTGACCTTCCAACCCCATCAACACTATTTTCAATAGCACTATTATTGCACAGGTCACACATGTGACCCCCAGCCTTATCAGCACTATTCATGCACATGATCCTCCAGCATCACCAGAAGAATAACACTATTATCAGGCCACCCATATGACTCTCTGGTCCCACCATGGCACGCTCCACGACAAAGTCACCCATATGACTCTCTAGCTTTATGAAGTCACCCATATGACTCTTCAGCACCCATGTGGTTCTTCGGCCCCATCATGGCACGCTCCTCAGTAGTCACCCATGTGACTCTTCAGCTTTTTCACCCATGTGACTCTTCAGCTTTTTCAAGTCACCCATGTGACTCTCAGCTTTGCAAGTCATCCATGTGACTCCTCGGCCCTACCATGGCACGCTTCTCAGACTTATCCTCTAGCTCAGCAATTACAACCAATCAGATGTTGACACTTCAACAAATGCAACAATTCACAGCCAGCCACAACAGTTCACTCATGTGAAGCTACAGCAGCAACAACCAATCAGAACGCTCCTCAGACTTATCCTCCAGCTCAGCAACTACAACCAACCAGATGTTGACACTTCAACAAATGCAACAATTCACAGCCAGCCACAACAGTTCACTCATGTGAAGCTACAGTAGCAACAACCAATCAGAACACAACAACTCACATATGAAGGACCTTTCTGGTATTAGAGCACTGTTACGGGAAGTAACTCAAGAGCAGCCGCACATGTGCTGCAGTGCTCAAAGGATGGCAAAGCCAGCTATCCTAAATTCAGATGTCCTGCCCCAAACCCAAAACCAATATTGGATTTTAACCCATTTAAAGTCCGCAGAAGCTAGCTGTCCCCAAAGACAGACAAGATTGAAACCAGCTATCCCCAAGGACAGACATGATTTACCAGCTGTCCCCAAGGATAGACATGATTGAAGCCAGCTGTCCCCAAGGATAGAAATAATTGAAGACCAGCCATATCTCTTTTCGGATTTCAAATGAAGTAAAGTCCGCACCGACCACTCCGGACTCCAACCAGCCTGAAGTCCGTCTAGTCTAGTCTATAAAAGGATAGCCCTCAACCTGTGAGAGGCATCCGCACCCATTCGCACCCATCCACTACACAAGCCAATCTCCACCAAACACCCTCATGACCACCAACCAGCTTTCATCTAACTCCAAGCCATCTACCTCCTAACTCCAAGCCATCTACCTCCATCCAGCCATCTACCTCCATCTTGATCCAACCTACCTATCTCCATCTAACCTCAAGGCCACCTACCCTCATGGCCAACCACAATAACCACCTAGCCACCTTCTACCCAGCCTCCATGAACTCCACCAGACGCCCGAACCCTTACCTCCATAAGCCATAACCATGTATCCATAAATTCGCTCCTTGCCTCTCCAAAACTTTCCTTGAACCCTTAGAAATAGCCATTCAGATCCCAGGCCAAACTAATCAAACACTACCTCAAGAGAAACAAGCAAGCTCCTGGACGGAAACAACCAAGTAAGCTCCTTCCCGAAACTTTTGCCCCCCTTCCTCCTTAACGAAGGTAGGTGCATCTACCAGTATGGCACTCTATCATCTCTCGTCTCTCTGCCTTCTCTCATTCCACAAAGCACCGGACTCCTCTTGCTCTGTTCTCCCCTGCAAGCCCGTTTCCGTATATCCAATCTCCACCACCAATATGACTGCTTTCGGTAGAATTCACCGAGCAAAAAAGATCCCGAGGAAAAGAAGACGACCGGGAGAGTGCTCGGCTGCAGTCGTTGAGGAGGTAGACCAGGAGGGACTGCTACCAATGGGAACGGAGGAGGAAGCCACGGAGGAGTATGACTGGAGGGAGGAGTGGTACCCAATCTACCTGGCGGCGGAGGTGCCCGACGACGCGCCCCTCGGCCTCACCGTCTACCACAAAAAGATCGTTCTGTATCGAGATGGCGGCGGCGTTCTCCGCTGCTACGAAGATCGATGCCCCCACCGGTACGAATTAGTACTCCTAGATTCGTGAATCACTTCGCGCATTCTTATTCTCATATCAATTCGCCCGATCTGATCTGGGAGAAAGAAAAACAATTTGCTATGTTCATGTGACGGTGGCACGAAGTAAATCAGTATTTGCATGAAGAAAAGAGACACCCAGTGCTGACATGATGAAGTGATTAATTGGGGGTCTGAAAACTTTTTCAGGCTTGCAAAACTCTCTGAAGGGCAGCTGGTTGATGGGAGATTGGAGTGCCTCTACCACGGATGGCAATTCGAAGGCGACGGGAAATGCGTGAAGATCCCACAGGTTCGGTCGCCAAAAATTTCTCTCGATTTTCTTATTTGCTTGCTCTTCCGATGTTCAAAGGGTTAGTTAGATCTTGAAGCTGATAGACTAAAATTAAATATATTGATCCTAATTAATAAAGGAAAGATCGATAAATACCTTCGTCATTGCTTCACAATTCAGATGAGGGTAAGGATCTTCCATGCCTTACGGTCTCTCTCAGAGATGGTGTAAACTTTTTTTCGATGAAACCAGCGCAAGGACCTACCCGTTTTATAAACCTTTATGCCGTATCTGTCCATCACAGAGGGCGCCGCTTTAAACAGATATGGTTGAGGGATTCTTATCTCAATCGTGAATTCAAATTCACGCAATCCCTCAAGATCAGAATATAGGACCACCTTAGTCGTATCTAACCGATACGCTTAATGGAGAAAAAACCAACATTCTTCCACTTGGTCCATATATTCTATTACTATAGTAAGAAACAGAATACATGAATCATGGC
The DNA here is from genome assembly GCA_900491605.1 of Calamus simplicifolius. NCBI lineage: Eukaryota > Viridiplantae > Streptophyta > Magnoliopsida > Arecales > Arecaceae > Calamus > Calamus simplicifolius. The sequence goes on along the minus strand of UESW01003924.1, from coordinate 421,544 downwards.
AATAGGTCCTCTTAAAATCGAGTATTATTTACCATGTATCACAATGTATTATATTTCCCAAACATAAACCCATATAACTTAATGAATAAACCCCATGTTTATTCTAGGTCCAACTTAATGATGCTTATCACAGAATAAATGTGTACACTAAATAATTGAATGTGAGAAAACATCACAACCATAAAAGAGTTTCATTAATTATAAAATTCATCATTACAATGAATTAAATAAAATAACTAAGACCCATACGGTCTACATGATCCCTAAACTTCTGTAGTGGCATGCCTTTAGTCAAGGGATCAGTTATCATCAACTCAGTGCTCACGTGCTCTATAACCACTGGCTTTTCTTTAACACATTCTCGTATGGCTAAATATTTGATGTCGATGTGCTTGCTTCGACTGCCACTCTTATTGTTTTTAGCCATAAACACTGCAGCTGAATTGTCACAATAAATCTTCAATGGCTTAGATATAGAATCCATAATTATAAGCCCAGAAATGAAACTCTTCAACCATACACCATGCGAAGTAGCCTCAAAACATGATACGAACTCAGCTTCCTTGGTGGAAGTAGCAATCAAAGTCTGCTTGGCGCTCCTCCAAGATATAGCTCCACCAGCAAACATAAATATGTATCCAGATGTTGACTTCCGAGAATCAATACAGCCTGAACATAAGCATGTAGTCCTTGGTACCCTGAAGATACCTCATCACCTTCTTAGCAGCTCTCCAGTGGTCTAAACCTGGATTACTCTAATATCTCCCCAACATCCCAACTGCAAATGCTATGTCAGGCCTTGTACAGACCTGAGCATACATCAAGCTACCAACAGCTGAGGCATATGGAGTGTTTTTCATTTCCTCCCTCTCAAAGTTATTCCTTGGGCACTGACTCAAATTGAATCTATCACCCTTGACTATGGGAGCTATACTCAGTGAACAATTTTTCATCCGAAATCTCTCTAAAATTTTATTGATATAGGTTTCTTGAGATAGACCTAAAACATCTTGAAGTCTGTCTCTTTGAATTTTAATGCCAATGACATAAGAGGCATCACCCATATCTTTCATGTCAAAATTTTCAGAGAGAAATTGTTTCACCTCATGTAACATACCTTTATCATTGGTTGCAAGTAAAATATCGTCTACATATAGGATTAGAAAATAAATTTTGCTCCAACTGACCTTCTGGTATATACATTGATCCATGATGTTCTCTACAAATCCAAATGAAGAAATCACATCATGAAATTTTAAGTACCATTGCCGAGAGGCTTGTTTCAATCCATATATAGATCTCTTAAGCGTGCATACTAATTGCTCATTATTACTAGAGGAAAAACCTTCAGGTTGTTTCATATAAACCTCTTCCTCTAGATCTCCATTGAGAAATGCAATTTTCACATCCATTTGTTGCAACTCTAAATCAAAATGCGCAACAAGTGCCATGATAATGCAGAAGGAATCTTTCTTAGATAGAGGAGAAAATGTCTCCTTGTAATCAATTCCTTCCCTTTGAGTGAATCCCTTAGCAACAAGTCTTGCCTTATATCACTCAATGTTGCCTAACGAGTCTTTCTTGGTCTTAAAGACCTATTTACAGCCAATGGCTTTTGCTCCATCAGGCAACTCAACAAGATTCCAGACTCCATTAACTGCCATAGAATTCATCTCATCTTTTATAGCATCATACCATAAATTAGATTCCTTACAATTCATGGCTTGTGAAAATGTTTCAGGATTATTTTCAGCTCCAATGTTATAGTCCGACTCTTGAAGATACACAATATAGTCACTAGAAATTGCTGATTTCCTTTCTCTTGTAGATCTTCTTAATGTTGTAACAACCTCCTCTGGAGGAGTTGATTGTTCAACTATCTCTGGTAACTCATGAGAGACTGGATCTACTAGTTCATTATCAGCAAATTGTGGAATTTCAACGACTGGTTGTATAATGCCCGTTTGGTCTTGAGGGGCACTATGAACGATAATCAGTCTGTCACTTGAAGGGAAAGGTTAAGCATCAGAATGTTCCCTTTCAGGAATCATGCTCTGCAATTGATCACTCCCATTGATCAAGTCATTCTCAAGAAATTTGGCATTTCTCGATTCCACAATCCTAGTTGTATGAGATGGACAGTAAAATCTATATCCCTTGGACCTCTCGGCATATCCAACAAAATACCCACTAATGGTCCTAGGGTCCAGCTTTTTCTCTTATGGATTGTATACTCTCACTTCACATGTGTTGGCCCAGATGGCAACCCAAGAGGGGGGGGGGTGAATTGGGTTCTTTAAAAAATTTAAACCTTTTGAAAACTTATCTACTTTAAGTTAAACTTAATTTAATAGCAATGCAAATATAAAGCACAAACAAGTAGATAAAGATAGAGATAATGAATGCACGACAAACACAAGGATTTTATAGTGGTTCGGTGTATCCAACACCTACGTCCACTCCCAAGATTCACTTGGGTCCACACTATAATCAACTAGATTACAGCCGAGTTGTTTTACAAGAGCACAACTCACAACTTGTTATTTTTCCCCCGGGATCACAACGAACCCAGCAGGTTTTCCGGGCTCACCAGCACAAAACCCTAAACTCAAGCTATTCTAACTTGACCCGAGGTTAACAACCTCCACTAGTTCAATCCCCTTGATAGAACTAGCACAAACAAATATAAGAATGTTTTACAATGATTCACAGCTCCTTAGTTGAGCAAATATTCAAAATAAAGTAAACAAGTTTAGAAAAGCCTGATTGAGAGATGATTGAATTTGAGCTTTTCTTCTTTTCTTCTTTTCCTCTTCTTCCTTTGGAATGATGAATAAAGCCTCAGCTTTGATTCCTCATAGTCGTACAGTTGAGAAGATTGGAAATGGAAGAAACATAGCTTTTTCTTCAATTTGGGAAATCCATCGATTTTTGATTTGAATGCCTTGGATTCCTTTTTGAGCTTTTTGGAGTGGAAGGATTTGAGTTTGAAGGCTTTTCTCTTGAGATTCAGGCTCAGGCTTTCTGGATTTTTGATTTGAAATTTTTCTCTATTTTTTCGTCGTCTCTTTTCAAACGGGTGTTTTCTCCTTTTTATAGATTTTCTTCAATCCGTTTTTGGGATGAAACTAGCCGTTGGAGTGTACCTATAGACAAAATATATCCATTAGAAATTAGGTAAAAAGAAAATATTACCGTTAGAGCTGATCTGGCAATTTAAATTTTTGTTCCAGTCAGGTTGGAGTCGGCTCCAACTTTTCAGGTGTCGGCTCCAGGTCGTTTTTCCAAAAATAGAAATTTTTAAGTTTGTTGAGGAGTCGGCTCCGAAAAAGTAAGTGTCGGCTCGCCATCGCCAGGTGTCGGCTCCCGAATACTATAGGTGTCGGCTCCAAGATGCTCAAAAAATCAACGTTCTATTCCCGCATCGGAGTCGGCTCCAGACACTGTAAGTGTCGACTCCGAAACTCTGGGTGTCGGCTTCGAAACTCTGGGTGTCGGCTCCAGACCGTATCAAAAATCAGAATAAAATTTGAATGGCCATGGGGTCGGCTCCAGGAATTCTAAGTGTCGACTCCAGGTTCTGAAACTTTGAAATTGAAGTTTTGCAATGGATTCAAAACACGTTTCTTAATTCATTTAAATTGATCAAATAATTTTAACTCCTGAAACACTTCTCAAATCCATTAGTAATCAAATAAATATACTCAATTTCTTTATTAATCATCAAAATCAATAATTTGGTCAACAATCTCCCCCTTTTTTATGATTATAAAAATATTGAGTATATGCATTCTTAACTTCAAATTTTTTAGGAAATGTCCTTCACAAGTGGGCTCCCCCTGAATGAGGTAACTCCCCCTATGAAGTTCAAATTATCAATTGTTCTTCCTTTGATACTTAAGATTTATGCAATTTCAAGCAAACTTTATATTAAGCTTTAAACAATTTCAAACAAGTATCACATACTAACCAATGCATATACGACATAACTTTCTTCCCCTTTTTTGTAATCAATAAAAAGAAAAAGGTTAAGTCATAAGATAATATTGATAGATCAAGAAGTAATTTCATTGCATCAAAAGTATTACAAAATGGAACTGAACTTTGATATTACATTAAACTGCACATCATTATATCAAAAACTTTTATTACATCAAGATTGTATTTCCATTACATCAGAATTCATTACATCATTACATGAAGATCAAAAATTAGTTCTAATAATCCTGGTTAAATGATCTACAATCTTCTACATTCCTTCAGACTGAATCTTGACGTAGTCTTTTAGTCTTTCATCAACAAAAGTACAAGCAGTGCTAATTTTATCTTGTAACTCGGCATTGCACTTTGAATAAATTTCAGAATCTCCACAAATGTCTTTGAGTTCTTCAAAAATGTTCTTCAAGTCACTACTCAAAGATCCAGTGGAAGAGCTAAGTGTTGATTCAATTTTGGCAATCCGATCATCTAATGAATCGAGAGTTTCTTTAAGATTCAAAAATTTGCTGTCAAACTCAGTCTTTAAATCTTCCTTCTGAGCAGCAAGAAGATTTCTAAGTTGCTCTAACTGAAGGTCCGAAAATCCGACTGAAGAAGTAGATGAAATAGATGGAATCACTGGTACTGGGACAGGAGCAGGAGTAGGACTACTAGGATGTGGAGATGGAATCCTCATGGACGGACCAGCCTCACAAGATACAGAATGTCTAGGCTCGGGGACTCTCTCATCCAAGTTCCCTTTCCTTTCCCACTGACCATTAACTTTAACAAAACCCATTCAGTGTAAAGTGGCCAAGCTATAATAATCAGTGTGTCTCAGGCTCTTGGAGGGTTCATTATCCAAAATTACAACCCCTTGGCTTCTGAATACCATCGTTAAGATCATGCCGTAGGGTAGTGATGATCTTCTCCTTCCTCCAGCCTCGGCCATGTAAAATACCATCATAGCAGCAAGATTAATGGGCTGACCGGTCACAACACTATCCATCACAACGATGTCCCACTCGGAGACATACTCAAAGTGCCCGATCTTCGGAAACAAAATTCTGCTGCATATGTTGTGTAACAACCTTAATTCCAAGGGCAACTGATTAGCCCTGATTTCCTCAAACTCAGTGACCTCTCTCCCTAACATCCTTGATAGGGCAGCTGATCTCTCATTGTGCACATCAGTAGCCAATCCAGTAATTGGGATGCTCAAGAGATTTCCTAGTTTGAAATGTAAGGTGAATCCTTTTTCCTCTAACAGTGCTTACTAAACCACCATCTCCTCTTGCTAAATTAAAGTAAAATTCCTTCACTAAAGCTAGGTAAGTAGGTACATCAAGCGAACATACTTTATCCCATCCAAGCTCCTTAATTTGTCTACCAATCGAAGAACCCTCAGATTCAAAAAGTTCGAAATCAACTTTTCTTCCCATTGTGATTGCCCTCCCAGCTAGGGTATCTACCTGTGGTGAAGTGGCGTTAGGATTGTCTGAATCGGTGGAGGAGTCTTCACTTGGAGACGGCTCGCGGACGGGTCGCCTTGCGGAACGCTTCCCGGTTACCACGGTCGCTCCAATCACCGATCCTTTCCTCTTAGGCGCCATGAATCCGTAGGAAGGCTTGAGAGAAGTGGAATTAGTGATGGGGAGGTTTTGAAAGAGTTTTGGAGGGATTTGGTTGAGGAATCGAAGAGCAATGAAATGACGAGGTGTCGACTCTACCCTAATAAATCGATTTTGGAATCCCAAGTGTCGACTCCCGCAAAGTCGGGTGTCGACTCCAAATCACTAACACAGTCAGCGCTCGAACTGGAGTCGGCTCCACTTACACGGGTGTCGGCTCCAAGGTTAGGGACTGAGAGCGACACAGTCAGAGGTGTCGACTCCTCATTCTGAGGTGTCGACTCCAATGACAGTTTCAGAGAAAAATAATTAAAATTCAACCATCTGAAACTTGTCAAAATATATTTTATAAAATCTTGATAAAATTTTGGAGAATTAAGAATCAAATACCTCAGATGGCTAGATAATTTGTCCTTAAAATTATGAAAGGAATATCAAGAAATTAATATAGATCTAGAAAGTCATTCCTTATAATTTCAAAATCAATCCAAAGGGTCACATATCCCTAATTCACCTCTAAGATAACAAAATCTCTCTTCACTCAAAGGTTTTGTAAATATATCAGCTAATTGTTCTTCAGTATTAACATATTCAAGACAAATTTCATTATTAGCAACATGTTCTCTTATAAAATGATATCTAATTTCAATGTGTTTTGTTCTTGAATGTTGAATTGGATTTTTAGTTAGATTTATTGCACTTGTGTTATCACACATAATTGGAGTTTTATCAAGTGTTATGCCATAATCTTCAAGTTGTCTCTTAATCCAAAGGATTTGAGCACAGCAACTTCCAGCTGCAACATATTCTGCTTCAGCAGTAGATAATGCAACCGAATTTTGCTTTTTGCTAAACCAAGAGATTAAGTTACTACCTAAGAATTGACATGCTCCACTTGTGCTTTTTCTATCTAATTTACATCCAGCATAATCAGAGTCAGAATAAGCAATCAAGTTTATGTTGAGTCTCTAGAATACCATAAGCCTACATTTTTAGTTCCACTTAAATATCTTAAGATTCTTTTTACAGCAATTAAATGTGATTCTTTAGGTTCAGATTGAAATCTAGCGCATAAACATACAGCAAACATTATATCTGGTCTCTAGCTGTTAAGTAAAGAAGAGATCCGATCATACCTCTATAATATTTCTGATCTACTTTCTTACCATCATCATCTTTATCCAATTTGCATGAAGGACTCATAGGAGTTCCAAGTGGCTTGATTGACTCCATTCCAAACTTCTTGAGCAGTTCTTTTGTGTATTTGGCTTGATTGATGAAAATTCCTTCTTTGCTTTGTTTGATTTGAAGTCCATAGGAAGAAGTTGAGTTCTCCCATCATGCTCATTTCAAACTCACCCTGCATCAACTTAGCAAATTCTTGACATAACAAATTGTTAGTAGCACCGAATACAATATCATCAACATATATTTGTACTACTAATAAATCCTTGTCTTTTCTTTTCAAAAATAATGTTTTATCAACATTTCCTCTTATGAAATCATTTTCAATTAGAAATTTACTTAATCTTTCATACCAAGCTCTAGGTGCTTGTTTTAAACCATATAGTGCTTTGTGTAATTTAAAAACATGATTTGGAAATTCATGATCTTCAAAACCAGGTGGTTGTTCAACAAAAACTTCCTCATTTATAAATCCATTTAAAAATGCACTTTTAACATCCATTTGAAATAAATTGATATGCATATGACATGCAAATGCAAGTAATAATCTAATTGCTTCAAGTCTAGCTACAGGTGCAAAAGTTTCATCAAAATCAATTCCTTCTTCTTGATTATATCCTTTTGCAACTAATCTAGCTTTGTTTCTAATTACTATGCCATTTTCGTCTAATTTATTTCTAAATACCCATTTTGATCCTATAACAGAATGATCTTTAGGTCTATCTACAAGAGTCCAAACATTATTCCTAGTAAATTGATTTAATTCTTCTTGCATAGCTAACATCCAATTATTATCTTTTTTTGCTTCTTCAATAGTTTTAGGTTCAATTTGAGATACAAATGCAAGATGATTATTGATGTTTCTCATTGATGATCTAGTTCTTACTCCTTGAGATGGATCACCTATAATTAATTCTCTTGGATGACCATAGGCATATCTCCAATCTCTAGGAAGATCTACATCATTGTGATTTGCATCAACAACATCAACACTAGGAGAATCATTATCTTTAGCTTCTTGTTCATGATCCGAAGATACATTATATTCAGTTTTTCAATATCTCTTTCTAGAATGTTTGTATCTTCCTCATCATCAATCTTTTCAGAACTTGATGCTAAAGATTCATCAAAATTACATGAATAGATTCTTCTACAATTAAATTTCTCTTGTTAAACACTCTATAGGCTTTACTAGATGTTGAATACCCTAAGAAAATGCCTTCATCAGATTTTGCATCAAATTTTCCTAGATTATCTTTACCATTATTATGAATGAAACATTTACAACCAAATGCATGAAAGTAACTTATATTTGGTTTTCTATTATTCCATAGTTCATAAGGAGTTTTCTTTATGATTGGCCTAATTAGAGCTCTATTAAGAATGTAGCACGCCATGTTTATAGCTTCCGCCCAAAAGTATTTTGGTAGGTTGCTTTCACATAGCATGGTACGGGCCATGTCTTCTAAGGTTCTATTTTTTCTTTCAACTACTCCATTTTGTTGCGGTGTTCTAGGTGCTAAAAATTATGATGAACGGCATTTTCTATGCAAAAGTTTTCAAATAAATAATTTTCAAATTCAGTGCCATGATCACTTCTTAGAGACACTATGGTGTTGTTTTTCTCATTTGTGACCTTCTTAAAGAATTTCAGAAATAATGGAAAGGTCTCATCCTTATGAGCTAAAAATAATACCCAAGTGTATCTAGAATAATCATCTACAATCACAAGACCATATTTCTTTCCTCCTAGACTTGTGGTTCTAGTAGGTCCAAAAAGATCCATGTGAAGTAGTTCAAGTGGCCTAGAAGTGGAAACAATATTTTTAGTTTTGAAAGAATTTCTAGTTTGTTTTCCAAATTGACATGCATCGCAAATTTTGTTTTTTCAAAATCTAGTTGTGGAAGTCCTTTTACTAAATCCATTCTAATTAATTTTGAAATAAGGTGTGTGCTTGCATGACCTAATCTACGATGCCATAACCAACCAATCTCATTCATATTAGCATTATTAGCAACTAAGCAATGATTACTAGTAGACAAATTGTCTAAATCAATCAAGTATACATTGCCATTTCTATTTCCAATAAAAATAATGCTATTATCAATGGGATTAGAAATAGTGCAGATTGATGCTTCAAATGATACTTTAAAACCTTTATCACATAATTGACTAATACTTATTAGATTATGTTTTAAACCATTAACATATAAGACATTTTCAATATATGTGGAGGGAGTTATTTGAATTTTACCAAACCCCATGATTGGCCTTTTCCATTGTCACCAAATGTAACAACTCCTCCTCTTTTGCTCTCAAGGGTGATGAATTGATCCTTGTCACCCGTCATATGTCTTGAGCAGCCACTATCGAGATACCACTTTCCTTTGATCTTTTGGCCGCAAGACACTCCTGCAAAAATAATTAAGTCTTATATTTAGGTACCCAAGCCTTCTTGGGTCCTTCATGGTTAGTAGCATAAAAAATTGTTCCTTTGGGAACCCAAATTTTCTTACCTTTACTACTTAGATTTTTGTTACTGTTTCTCATATTACATTCATAGGTTTTATGACCTTTTTTGTTACAATAATGACATGTAACATTATCTATTTTATTCTTTTCTAAAAAAGTTTTTGACAAATTTTTGCTTTAAGTTAGGTCTATATCCTAAACCAGCTTTATCATATATGGCTCTTTGATTGCTTAGCAACAGATTAAGTTTTTCAGAACTATAAGTAAATTTATCAACAACACTTTTATATTTATCAACTTTCTTCTTTAATTTATCATTTTCATTAGAAATTGATTCTTTTCTTTTGTCAAATTATCATTTTCAGATTTTAGTATTTTAATCTCATTAGTAAGATTGTCTTTTTCTTTGATAAAAATTAAGCTATCATTTTTCAAAGACTTGTATTTCTTTTTCAAAATTTTAAAGTCATCTACTAGTTCATTGAAAGCTTCAAATAACTCATCGAAAGCAAAATCATCACAAGGGTTTTCAGAACTTACCTCATCATCCTCGTTTGCCATGAAGCAAATGTTGGCAACCTCTTTTTGTTCTTCCTCCGAAGAGGATTCATCGTTGTCGCTCCAAGTTGCAACATAGGCTTTCTTCTTCTTCTTGAAAGTCTTCTTCAGTTGAGGACAATCGTATCTAAAGTGCCCCGGTTTCTTACACTCATAGCAAATCAAGGGGTCTTTCTCTTTGTCCTTGTCCTTTTCCTTTTCTTTTTCTCCTTCCATCTTAAATCTAGATTTCTTCTTTTGGAAGGGTCTCTTTCTTCTCATGAATTTTTTAAATTTTCTTGCTAGAAGAGCTGTCTCATCATCATCATCATCATCACTGCAACTTTCCTCACTTTCTGCAGCCTTAAGAGCTATGGTCTTCTTTTTCTTGACTTCCTCCTCTTGATGTTGTTTCATAGTTAGCTCATGAGTCATCAAGGATCCAAGTAGCTCCTCCAAGGGTAATGTGTTGAGGTCCTTGGCTTCTTGGATTGCTGTCATCTTTGCTTCCCAAGTCCTTGGAAGTGACCTAAGAATTTTGCGAACAAGTTCAGAATTAGTATAGGTTTTTCCAAGACTTTTCAAACCATTCACAATATCTGTAAATCTAGTGTACATGCTAGCTATAGTTTCAGTTTGCTCCATGCTAAATAGTTCATATTTATGAACAAGAATGTTTATTTTAGATTCTTTTACTTGGTTTGTACCCTCATGGGTAACCTCTAATCTATCCCAAATCTCTTTTGCGGAATTACATGTAGAAATGAGATTAAATTCATTAGCATCTAATGAGCAGTATAAAACATTCATGGCCTTAGCATTGAGCTGTGCCATTTTCCTATCATTATCATTCCAATCCCTTTCGGGCTTAGGAACAATAGTGCCATCAACAATGTGTGTGGGTGTACTAAGTCCATTAATTATAACACCCCATAATTCATAATCAGAAGCTTGAATGAATATCCTCATTCTTGCTTTCCAATATGAATAGTTGGAACCATTAAATAAGGGAGGTCTATTCGTAGAATGACCTTCGGCAAATGATCCAACATGAGCTGCCATTTGGATCTTTAGCTCTTGATCGTGTGATCAAATTCTAATGAGCACTTGCTCTGATACCAATTGTTGGCCCAGATGGCAACCCAAGAGGGGGGGGGGTGAATTGGGTTCTTTAAAAAATTTAAACCTTTTGAAAACTTATCTGCTTTAAGTTAAACTTAATTTAATAGCAATGCAAATATAAAGCACAAACAAGTAGATAAAGATAGAGATAATGAATGCACGACAAACACAAGGATTTTATAGTGGTTCGGTGTATCCAACACCTACGTCCACTCCCAAGATTCACTTAGGTCCACACTATAATCAACTAGATTACAGCCGAGTTATTTTACAAGAGCACAACTCACAACTTGTTGTTTTTCTCCTGGGATCACAACAAACCCAGCCGGTTTTTCGGGCTCACCAGCACAAAACCCTAAACTCAAGCTATTCTAGCTTGACCCGAGGTTAACAACCTCCACTAGTTCAATCCCCTTGATAGAACTAGCACAAACAAATATAAGAATGTTTTACAATGATTCACAGCTCCTTAGTTGAGCAAATATTCAAAATAAAGTAAACAAGTTTAGAAAAGCCTGATTGGAGATGATTGAATTGAGCTTTTCTTCTTTTCTTCTTTTCTTCTTTTCCTCTTCTTCCTTTGGAATGATGAATAAAGCCTCAGCTTTGATTCCTCACAGTCGTTGCAGTTGAGAAGATTGAAAATGGAAGAAACGGAGCTTTTTCTTCAATTTGGGAAATCCATCGATTTTTTATTTGAACGCCTTGGATTCCTTTTTGAGCTTTTTGGAGTGGAAGGATTTGAGTTTGAAGGCTTTTCTCTTGAGATTCAGGCTCAGGCTTTCTTGGATTTTTGATTTGAAATTTTTCTCTATTTTTCCGTCGTCTCTTTTCAAACGGGTGTTTTTCCCTTTTTATAGATTTTCTTCAATCTGTTTTTGGGATGAAACTAGCCGTTGGAGTGTACCTGTAGACAAAATATATCCGTTAGAAATTAGGTAAAAAGGAAATATTACCGTTAGAGCTGATCTGGTAATTTAAATTTTTGTTCTAGTCAGGTTGGAGTTGGCTCCAACTTTTCAGGTGTCGGCTCCAGGTCGTTTTTCCAAAAATAGAAATTTCCAAGTTCGTTGAGGAGTCAGCTCCGAAAAAGTAAGTGTCGGCTCGCCATCGCTAGGTGTCGGCTCCCGAATACTGTAGGTGTCGGCTCCAAGATGCTCAAAAAATCAACGTTCTGTTCCCGCATCGGAGTCGGCTCCAGACACTGTAAGTGTCGCCTCTAAAACTCTGGGTGTCGGCTCCGAAACTCTGGGTGTCGGCTCCAGACCGTATCAAAAATCAGAATAAAATTTGAATGGCCATGGGGTCGGCTCCAGGAATTCTAAGTGTCGACTCCAGGTTCTGAAACTTTGAAATTGAAGTTTTGCAATGGATTCAAAACACGTTTCTTAATTCATTTAAATTGATCAAATAATTTTAACTCCTGAAACACTTCTCAAATCCATTAATAATCAAATAAATATACTTAATTCCTTTATTAATCATCAAAATCAATAATTGGGTTAATAATATGGGCATCCCCATACGCGTACATGTCGTAAACTTGGCTTCCAACCTTTAAATAACTCAAATGGCGTTTTAGAAACAGACTTAGTTGGAACTCGATTTAATATGTACACAGTTGTCTTGAGAGCTTCTGTCCACAAGGACTTAGGTAGTTTGGAGCTGCTAATCATACTCCTCACCATGTCCATCAATGTTCGGTTCCTTCTTTCTGCTACACCATTCTGATCAGGTGAGCCAGGTAAATTATATTGGGCAACAATCCCATGTTCTTGAAGGAACTTCGCAAATGGACCAGGTATTTGTCCATCTTCTGTGTATCTCCCATAATACTCACCTCCTCTATCAGATCTCACAATTTTGATTTGCTTTCCACATTGTGTCTCTACTTCTGTCTTGAATACCTTAAAGGCATCTAATGCTTCGTTCTTATTATGAAGCAAGTAGAGATACATAAATCGTGAGTAATCATCAATGAAGCAAATAAAGTATTTTGGACTATGAAAATCCATATCCGGACAACAAATGTCCGTGTGTATGATCTCTAATAGGTCTGAACTCCTCTTGGCACCTTTCTTTGACTTATTGGTCTGCTTGCCCTTAATGCAGTCCACACAAGTATCAAAGTCGGTGAAGTCCAAAGTATTGAGTACTCCTTCATTCACTAACCTCTTGATTCTATCTATGGAGATATGTCCCAATCTCCGATGCCACAATATAGAAGAGTTATCATTTACAACACATCTTTTCATGCCAGCCCTAACATGCATTACATCATGAGTGGTATTATTTTGCAAATTAATATAGAAAAGACCATCAGACAAAGTATCATTCCTAACAAGTTTAGATTTATAATACAAACTGGAAGAAGTATCTGAAAAGTTGAAAGAATAACCCAAAGGTACAAGTCTTGAAACTAAAATTAAATTCCTAGAAAAACTAGGTACATAAAAGGTCCTTTCCAAATTTAAAACAAAACCACTACTAAGAACTAAAGTGCATGTCACTATAGCTTCCACATGTGAGCGCATCTTATTTCCTAAAGAGATATACTGCTCACTTCCCACTGGCTTCCTTAAGTTTTGCATACCCTGCAAAGTATTGCAAATGTGGATTGTAGAACCAGAATCAATCCACCATGTGTTATAAATAACATTAGGCATATTAGATTCATAACAGACAAGTGAGATTGTTTTACCTTTCTTTTCAAGCCAAGTCTTGAACTTGATGCAATCCTTCTTCATGTGTCCCTTCTTCTTACAGAAGAAACACTTGGATTCCTTCTTAATATCAGATTGGGGTGGTATTTTACTTTTACCCTTCTTCTTGCCCCGTGCCTGATCCTTTCCATTTGTAGTCAGCATTGCACTTTCATCCAATTCCATCAATAGTCTACCCTCTTCTTGAACACAAATGGCCAAAAGTTCATTGATTAACCATTTTTCCTTATATGTGTTATAAGATATCTTAAATGGTCCATACTGTTGTGGAAGTGTATTTAAAATATAGTGCACCAGAAAGGACTCAGACATTTCTATTTAAAATATAGTGTATTTAAAATATATGTGTTATAAGAGTCTTCAGTTGAGCTGCAATGTCCCTCATTTGCATAATGTGCTCACGCACACCTCACTCCAGTGAGCCTCAGGGATGACAACTTCAGTATTAGGGTACTAGCAAGAGCTTTGTCTGAAGTACTAAATTGCTCATCAATGGCCTTTAGTATCTCCCTGACATTCTTATACTTATCAACTGAACCACGTATACCAACAGAGATTTTTGTCTTTATGAACATTGTACTCAAGCGATTTGATCGCTCCCAACGTTCATAAATCGCAATCTCATTAGGAGTGCTAGTCTGAGTTACTGAAGGTGGTTCATCCTTCCTTATAGCATAATCAATGTCCATCCAGCCCAGATGAAGGAGAATTCTCTCCTTCCAAACCTTATAGTTATCACCCCTCAATTCAGGTATGTCACATTTTATTTCAGAGAAATTTACAGGTTGCATAACTGCAAAATTTAAACATATATGCTTATTATCAAAAATTGAGACTAATAAAATGCTTTACCAATGTAAATTATGCATTTAGAAACCAGTGAATCTACTGACATAAAACTTGCCTGTGGGCTAAAGCTCTAATTCAATTAGATTCACTTAAGTTTGTATGATAAAACTATCAAATTATGTTCCTTCTTTCTAATTCCTATGGGTAGATTAGAAAAATATAATTTTATATTTTATCTTAATTAATTATATAAATATAAAATAATGAATCTACTGACATAAAACTTGCCTGTGGGTTAAAGCTTTAATTCAATTAGATTCACTTAAGTCTGTATGATAAATCTATCAAATTATGTTCCTTCTTTCTAATTCCTATGGGTAGATTAGAAAAATATAATTTGATATTTTATCCTAATTAATTATATAAATATAACAAAAATTCCTATGAATAAATTTTATTATATTTATATAATTAATTACAATTAATGTATATTATTTATGTGATTTACTAACTTTATTATACAATTTTATAATTAAGGATGCTGTGGCTACTCCTCAATTATTCAATTGTATTTATCACTTAGACATTATTTAAATTTTATGCTCAATTATGTCACTTAAGATGCATGCATAATTCACAAAATTTATACACACAAATTCTAAATATAATTGAACATAAATAGGCCAGACTAATGGTCCAACCACTTAATGAACGAGCCAACAGCCTGCCATCCTCACCCAATTCTAATAGTTTAATTTAACCAAAAAATCTCTCAATCACCTTAAAAATTTTGAATCAGATGTGCTTAGACTGCTGCAATCCAGCCTACTGCAGTTCAAGCTAGGCACACGGCCCAACCTAATTGCTGGTCCAGATGGCTAAGCTAGCCAGGCGGTGGGCTAGCCCTGATTGGGCTCAGCATTCCAGCGCCGGCCCAGGCCGCTAGCCTAGCCAGGCGCTGGGCCCAGGCGCTGCGCTGGCTGCCTGGGCATTGGGCGCTGGCAGGCAGCCAGCGCCTCTCACCCCCTTTTTTTTATTTATTCTAAATGCGCTCAGCCAACGGCGCTACCATTTTTTTTTAATTCTGTATGGCCATTCATTTTTTTTTCATCCGTTCTCATCCGGTAGAGAAGCCCACGCTTCCTTTCATGGTGATTTAATCGTGAGACATTTAGATTTATCTTTATTTAAACTATATCCAAAAAAAAAGGGTGAGTGAACAGATAGGTACAAGCTTCATGGCATAAATCTCACTGATGCATCTCTTAAATAAAACTAAATAAAAATAAACTGAATATTAAGAGTTTATCAGATCTAATGCCCTTTGAGATAATTCTTGATGACCTATTAACTCTCCCGGTACGCAGGTAGTTGGGTCAAACGCACCAAGGTACTACAGCAGCCTCCCTTATTGGTACGTCCCTAATATCCCTACCGTACGCCCGTTGGGTGAAATAATCCAAGGTACTACCAGTAGCCTCCCCTTTGGACTATCCCTAAACGAGAGAAATAGAGATCAATAATACCTTGTCCCTCTTTATCAAATAAATCATATAAAGATTGTTTCATAGGGATTTTATCAGATCCATATATCAATAGAAACAATCCTAATAATCAAGACAGAGGTATTTTTAAACGCTCTGATACCAAATGATAGACTGAAATTAAATATATTGATTCCTATCATATATGCAGAAATATGGGACCAATAAATTTATCCTAATTAATAAAGGAAAGATCGATAAATACCTCCCGCACGATCCAGATGAGGGTAACGATCTTCCATGCCTTACGGTCTCTCTCAGCGATGGTGTAAACTTTTTTTCGATGAAACCAGGCGCAGGGACCTACCTGTTTTATAAACCTTTATGCCTTATCTGTCCATCACATGGGGCACTGCTTTAAATGAATATGGTTGAGGGATTCTTATCTCAATCGTGAATTCAAAATTTGAATTCACGCAATCCCTCAAGATCAGAATATATGATCATCTTAATCGTATCTAACCGATACGCTTAATAGAGAAAAAACCAACAGAAGCAACCAATATTATGACTGTCCATGTCGTTGCAGTTGCCGGGGGAAGCCAAGATACCGCGCGCTGCTTGTGCCAAAACCTATGAAGTTAGAGAGTCTCAGGGAGTAGTATGGGTCTGGATGTCGGAGAAGAACCCGCCGAACACTGACAAGCTCCCCTGGTTCGAGCACTATGACAGACCGGGCTTCCAAGACAAATCTACCATTCATGAACTCCCTTACGATCACTCCATCCTCCTTGAGAACCTCATGGACCCTGCACATATACCCATCTCCCATGATCGAACTGACTGGACTGCCAGAAGGGAAGATGCTCAACCACTGCTCTTTAATGTCACTGAGAGAACCAGCAGGGGATTTGCAGGGCAATGGGGCCGATCGAGGAACCCGGCACTGATGAACTTCCTTCGATTCCAAGCACCCTGTGTCGTCTCAAACAACTTGGAACTCGTCGACAAGAAGGGTGAAAAGCAGTACTTCTCAGCTCTGTTTCTATGTAGGCCATCGGGCCAGGGGAAGTCGATGCTCATTGTGAGGTTCGGAGCGAGCACGACATCGGTCCTTGCCAATTTGGTGCCTAAATGGTACCTCCACCAGAATGCCGGCGAGGTGTTAGAGCAGGACATGGGCTTCCTTTCATCGCAAAATGAAGTTTTGCTGAGGGAGAAGGCACCCACGAAGGATCTCTACCTTAATTTAAAATCCTCTGATACTTGGGTTGCAGAGTATAGGAGGTGGATGGATAAGGTCGGGCATGGGATGCCTTACTACTTCGGGCACAAGTCCATCTCGCTGCCCAAAGAGCCTGCTGTGGTGGAACAAGCGCCGGCAGGGATGGTTGCGGGGATCTCAGCTTCATTCCCCGCCAAAGGTGGAATTGGAGCCCAACATACACCGAATCCGGCAAACCGATACTACCGCCACGTGGTCCACTGCAAGGGCTGTAGAAGTGTTATCAAAGCGTTTCAAGCATGGAAGAACGCACTGTTTTTTCTCGCCCTCGCAGCTGTGGCCACAGCAATGCTGACATCGGCTCAGAAATGGAAAGCTATTGCACTGGCATCAGCAGCATTGTTCCTCGCTGGTTCATATGCCTGCTCTTCTGCAGTTTCTCTCATCACAACCGACTTTATTAGGACGCATCGAAGATTGTGAGGAGGCAGAATTATACGATCTGATAAATTTGTTTGCTAAGTTATAAATATAGACGATTGTGTAACTTGCATGGATATGGAAATTGGTTACTCCAATTCTTAGCAACTGGCATGGTATTGGCAAGGAGTTGGCAAGGAGATGATCAAAGATTATATCGTGTCATACGATAGAAATATTGAGGATGTTCATTGCCAGTGTCGAACTTTCAGTTAAGGATTACCTGTGTAGGCATGCCTTGTTGGTTCTTCATCAAAGCGACGTATTTCATTTACCAGATAAATACTTCTTGAAGAGATTGTGCAAGGACATGAAATACCAATTCGACGATTTCGACTGTAATACTGAAGGTTGTGATAAAAGCACACGAAAATCATGGTACGCAGTGATAATTTTTTATTTGAAATGCCTTAATATATGTTTTTGATAACATTATGTTATTGATTGTGCATATAGTTTGCTGAGTCATTGGATGATGAAGCTCGCAGAGATAGCCTCCATGTCTGAAGATACATTTAATTTAGTGATGGATGGTCTAACACCTATATTCAAAATTGCTGTGGATGCTAACTGCGCAGCTAAGCCAAGAACAGAGCTTGTAATTCAAAATCCTCAGCAAATTAGGACGAAAGGTCGCCCAAGAGAGAACAGATTAAAGAGTGGAGTCGTGAAGAAGTCAAAAAGATCAAGAAAAAATCCGGTCAAGGCAATCGTTGACGCTCCACCAATGCAAAGAATTGTACCACCTTCCGAAACTTTGATGGACGAGTTTGATGCTTATGTATTGAGTTAGCTAACATAGGAGGAGCATATATAAAACACGGGTGTCGTAACTTTGTAACGAGGGTGTCTTGCTCGCAAATGAAATGCTTTGTAACTTTTAGCGCGACGACCCCCAACGCTGGGCCAACGACACCCTAGCTTTAGCTCGATGACACCCGAAAGGCAAAATCCTGCGACACCCCTGTTCTCACGAAAGGACACCAATGCATTTAGCGCGATGACCCCCCAACGCTGGGCCAACGACACCCTAGCTTTAGCTCGACGACACCCGAAAGGAAAAATCATACGACACCCCTGTTCTCATGAAAGGACACCAATGCTTTTAGCGCGATGACCCCCCAGCGCTGGGCCAACGACACCCTAGCTTTAGCTCGACGACACCCGAAAGATAAAATCCTATGACACCCCTGTTCTCACGAAAGGACACCAATGCATTTAGCGCGATGACCCCCCAGCGCTAGGTCAACGACACCCTAGCTTTAGCTCGATGATACCCGAAAGGCAAAATCCTATGACACCACTGTTCTCATGAAAGGACACCAATGCATTTAGCGCGATGACCCCCCAGCGCTGGGCCAATGACATCCTAGCTTTAGCTCGACGACACCCGAAAGGCAAAATCCTACGACACCCCTGTTCTCACGAAAGGACATCAATGCATTTAGCGAGACGACCCCCAGCGCTGGGCCAATGACACCCTAGCTTTAGCTCGATGACACCCGAAAGGCAAAATCCTACGACACCCCTGTTCTTAAGAAAGGACACCAATGCATTTAGCGCGACGACCCCCTAGCGCTGGGCCAACGATACCCTAGCTTTAGCTCGACGACACCCGAAAGGCAAAATCCTACGACACCACTGTTCTCACGAAAGGAAACCAATGCTTTTAGCGCGATGACCCCCCAGCTCTGGGCCAACGGCACCCTAGCTTTAGCTCGATGACACCCGAAAGGCAAAATCCTACGATACCTCTGTTCTCACGAAAGGACACCAATGCATTTAGCGCGACGACCCCCCAGCGCTGGGCCAACGACACCCTAGCTTTAGCTCGATGACACTCGAAAGGCAAAATCCTACGATACCCCTGTTCTCACGAAGGGACACCAATGCTTTTAGCGCGACGACCCCCAGCTCTAGGCCAATAATACCCTAGCTTTAGCTCGACGACACCCAAAAAGCAAAATCCTATGACACCCCTGTTCTCACGAAAGGACACCAATGCTTTTAGCACGATGACCCCCCAGCGCTGGGCCAACGACACCCTAGCTTTAGCTCGACGACACCCGAAAGGCAAAATCCTACAAAACCCCTATTCTCACGAAAGGACACCAATGCATTTAGCGCGATGACCCCCCAGCGCTGGGCCAACGACACCCTAGCTTTAGATCGATGACACCCGAAAGGCAAAATCCTATGACACCCCTGTTCTCATGAAAGGACACCAATACTTTTAGCGCGATGACCCCCTAGCTCTGAGCTAACGACACTCTAGCTTTAGCTCGATGACACCCGAAAGGCAAAATCCTACTACACCCTTGTTCTCATGAAAGGACACCAATGCTTTTAGCGCGATGACCCCTTAGCTCTGGGCCAACGATACCCTAGCTTTAGCTCAACAACACCCAAAAGGCAAAATCCTACGACACACCTGTTCTCAATTTACGACATTCTATTTTTCAATTTACGACATCATATATGAAAACTTAAGAAATTATGAAGTAGAAAAGGCATAAAGATGAATAAATCGAGGACACCCCTATTCTCAATATAAAATATTTGCATTTGCATTAAATATGAAACAGTGTTAATATGAATAAATTACATTAAATTTTCAATGAAAGAAGAATGAAAAAATTAAGAACAGTTTGCGACAAGGTCGTTGATCTTTTGGTTCAGGCCCTCTCTCAATATCGTCGCAGCTAATTGTTGCCGGTATTCTCTTACTTCCTCCTCCATGAAATACATTTTCATATCAGGATTGTCTCGTCGAGCAAGACATTTCATGTATCTCAGACAGTATAGGCCACAATCTAGCGATCCGGCCGATTGACTTGGGCAATCCGAAATCTCTTCTATCGGCCAAGTCATCACCTCCTCCTTATTGCAGTAGATATGGAATATGTGGCCAAGAATTGTATGCCATTTCTTTGCATTGGCCTTGTACCTAGCGTTGCATTTTATTGAATTCAGGTGCATGAACACCTTTCTTCCCATGTCAACAGCAACAAGATGCCAGTGCGAGTTATCGGAGTTTATTATGGTGAATATAAACCAGAATTGGGCCTTTTCTTCATTGATAGATTGTCAAATATTGATGCCCATGATGTTGCAGTGAGTTCATGAGGAGTTAATGGAGAAGTCAGACACAAAGCGGCTACAAAAACTGATGCAAAGATGCACTTATGGTATCGGTCCGGATGCTCTGTCTAGTTGCACATCAAAAACTCCTGGCCGGCATCAATTATCTGCTAATGGAATGTAAACTGATTAATATAATTCTAAAATTAACAACTAGAAAATGTTTCTTGAGATACTTACATCATCTATTATCATATCATTGTTAACGAGATCCCGAAGACTTTTCCTTATTACAACGCCACCTAACTTATTGGTGTACATGATCTCGTCGGTTAGTCGTTCGCTCAAAAAAATGTTTATAATAATTTAGTCATCTTCGACCGTTGTGTTGGGCTTTGATGTGCCCACTGTCTTCGATGACTTTCTATGACGGGTTGTCTCATAAGAGTCTCCTCTGACCTTGGATGCCTTTCGCTTCCTCAGCTCTTTTTTCACCCTCTTAACAAGAGAAGGCATTCCAACAATTTCTATATCGACATCATCACCCTTTGGAGCATGGGTGCCAAGTTTATTATCAGATTTGGACTCCTCTTGGCCCTCCGTAGATTGCCCCTCCCCGCTCTTCTCCTCCTCTTTATTTTCAATCCCATGCTCTGTTTTATCGTCCAAGGATTCCCCCTCCAATCCCTTCTCCTCTTGGTCCTCCTCCATCTTATTCTCCTCCTCCATCTTATTCTCCTCAATATTTCCTTTAACAGGCTCGAGAAGACACTTCAGGGAATGCCCCTCCTCTATCTTCCCGTCTCCCTTGTCCTCCTCATTTATTGCATTGCTTTCCTTTCTGAGGAGTGAACTGAGGAGGCTCTCAGCAATGGACAGCCTGTGCCTAACATCATCGAGTTGATCCTTAACGCAGGCCAATTCAATCCTCAACTTGGCACAGCTTTCGCAATGCTCTATTGGTTCAGGCGATGCTACTGTCTGTTGACTGAGAAGCCAGCGCTCCTCTGATAGTGGTACAGCAGCTTTTTCCAACTTCAAAGAAAGATGATAAATAAATTAATATTAAGTAAAAATATTAACACATTAAGTGGAAAAATATGGTCAGAGCAATGTATTAGCTTACCAAGTCGTGAGGCTACATGTTGGCAACCCGAACCGACTAGATCTTCATTTGGTTGTCATACCACTTCAACAACCGGGGCAGTTTATCGGGATATGCTGGTGCTCTCATTGATGTATGCTCGAGGAACCACGCCTGAACATGATAATTTTTGGATATAAAAAAATGTAATATTAACAAAAAAATTATACTGAGGACACTATTTCTGCATCTCAATAATCCTTACCACCAACACTGTCGAGCATTCGAACAGGGTAGGCTGCCTCCTAACCTTTTGTGCTCTCTTTGAGTGGACCGGCTCCTCAGAACGCAAGCAAGCAGCTACTTCTGAGAGAGCCAGAACAATCAACTCCTTGAATGCCGAAGCCTAGTCAATCCTATTCAGTTGACTTAAGTCATCCAAGTGCTGGATGAGATTCTGTGGACATCTCTTATTAGACTTTGGAGCCAAAAACATGGCAAACATGTAGGCGATCCAAAGTCTAACGGTGTCCTCGACATCTTCCTGTACCTTAGATGATTGGAGTCAAAAAATTAACTTCTCCAAACCTTCTTGATGAAGATTTAAACCCTAGCCAAATCGTCTGAACAACCTTCCGTTGAACAGCTAGCTGGACGTGTCGATCTTCTTCCCATGAGCTGGAAGACCCAGAATAAGTGCGACTTCATCGGCGCTGAATAGAATCGGCTTGCCACAGAAAATGAACTTGTCGCCTCCACTATGACATCTTATGATGTCTACTAGCAATCTCCCGTCAACTGTGAACGTCTGTATGTCGACGAAGGCACCAAATGGGGTCCTTCGAATAAGTTTTGTATGCTGTTTAGTAAACCCCATCTTCCAAACCTTCTGAACGTAGACGGCCGGCCTGCAACTATTCTTAAACAACTGGGAAGCCTTCACTCGGGGGACTGAAATAATTTTCATGTCATCTGAAACAGGGGGTAAAACATACTTGTTGGCCCATGTGACAGCCCAAGAGGGGGGGGGGGTGAATTGGGTTCTTTAAAAATTTATCCCCTTTTAAAAAATTGTTTGGTTAAAATGAATGAGAGTAAATGCAATGCAAATATAGAGCACAATCAATGAGATAGAGATAGAGACAATAGAAGCACGGCAAACACAAAGATTTTATAGTGGTTCGGTGTATCCAACACCTACGTCCACTCCCAAGATCCACTTGGGTCCACACTATAATCTCCTCGATTACAGTCGAGTTGTTTTACAAGCTCACAACCCAAACTTGTTGTTTTACCTGGGATCACAACGAACCCAGCCGGTTTTTGGGCTCACCAGCACACAACCCTAAACTCAAGCTATTCTAACTTGACCCGAGGTTAACAACCTCCACTAGTTCAATCCACTTGATTGAACTAGGCACAAATAAGAAGAGTATCATTTTTCAAAGATACACAGCTCCTCAATGAGCAAATATTCAAAAATAATAAAACAAGTTTAGAAAAGCCTGATTTGAAGTTGTTTGGCTTGAGCTTTTCTTCTTTTTTTCTTTTCTTCTTTTCCTCTTCTCTTCTTCTCCCTTTGGAATGATGAATCAAGCCTCAGCTTTAATCCCTCACAGTTGTTGCAGTTGAGAAGATTGGAAATGGAAGATACGAAGCTTTTTCTTCAATTTGGGAAATCCACTAATTTTTGATTTGGGGCGCCTTGGATTCCTCTTTGAGCTTTTTGGAGTGGAAGGATTTGAGTTTGAAGGATTTTCTCTTGGATTTCAGGCTCAGGGTTTCTCGGATTTTGATTTGAAATATTTTCTGATTTTCCGTCTCTTTTCTTTCTTCACTTCAAACGGTTGTTTTTACCCCTTTTTATAGATTTTCTTCAATCGTTTTTGGGATGAAACTAGCCGTTGGAGTGTACCTGGAAACAAAATATATCCATTAGAAATTAGGTAAAATGGAAATATTACCGTTAGAGCTGATCTGGCATTTTAAATTCCGTCCCAGTCAGGTTGGAGTTGGCTCCAACTTTTCAGGTGTCGGCTCTAGATCATTTTACCAAAAATAGAAATTTCCGAGTTCGTTGAGGAGTCGGCTCCGATAAAGTAAGTGTCAGCTCGCCATCGTCAGGTGTCGGCTCCTGAAATCTGTAGGTGTCGACTCCAGAATGCTCAAAAAATCAACGTTCTGTCCCGGCATCGGAGTCAGCTCCAGACACTGTAAGTGTCGACTCCGAAACTCTAGGTGTCGGCTCCGAAACTCTAGGTGTCAGCTCCGGATTGTATCAGAAATCAGATTAAAATTGAATTGGCCATGGGGTCGGCTCCAGACTTTCTAGGTGTCGACTCCAAGCTCTGAAACTTTGAAATCTCTGATTTGTATTTGATTCAAAATTTATTTCTTAATTCCTTTAAATTGATCAAATAAATTTAAGTCCTGAAACACTTATAAAATCCATTAGTAATCAAACAAATATACTCAATTCCTTTATTAATCATCAAAATCAATAAATGGATCAACAATCTCCCCCTTTTTGATGATTATAAAAACATTGAGTATATGCATAGAATTCTTAAATTAAAAAAAATATCAAGGAAGTGATCTTTACGAGTAAGCTCCCCCTGAATAAGGTAGCTCCCCCTATGAAGTTCAAAATATTCTTCCTCTTACTTTACATATTTGGTACTTAAGATTTCTTTATGCATAGTCAAATTAACTTGTTTATAAATCCATAATAAATAACTCAATATCATATCAATCAATTGACTTCATTAATGTTTTCATATCAATTAAATAACTTGATGTTTCATATTAAACAATTAATGCAACATAACTTTCTCCCCCTTTAATGCAATTAACAATATAACTTTCTCCTCTTAATGCATATACAACCATAATTCTCTCCCCTTTTTTGTAATCAACAAAAAGGTAAGAGTAATTCTCAAAGCATCAAAAGATGATTTTCATTGCATCAAAAGATAATTTCATTTTAACAAGAGTCAAGTATTACATCAAAATATTCATTCATTAAAATATATCCTTCATTACATCAACTCATAGACTTCATCAAAAGTAAACATTACATTACATCAAAAGTTTTTCCTCACTATTCTTGTTAAATGATCTACAATATTTTTCATTCCATCACATTGAAGTTTAACATAATCTTTAAGTCTCTCATCAACAAATGTGCAAGCTGTTGAGATTTTATCTTGAAGCTCGGCGTTGCACTTTGAATAAGTTTCACTATCTCCACAAATCTCTTTAAGTTCTTCAAAGATATTCTTTAAATCACCACTTAAAGATTCTGCAGAGGAGTTGAGAGTTGATTCAATTTTTGTAATCCGATCATCAAGTGAATAAAGTGATTCTTTTATATTCATGAATTGACTGTCAAACTCATCCTTCTGAGCAGCAAACAAACTTTTTAATTGCTCCATTTGAAGGTCTGAGAATCCAGCTGAAGAAGTGGATGGATGATAAACATGTGCAGGTGCAGGAGCAGGAGCTGGAATGGGACTCCTAGGCTGTGAGAAGGAACCCTAACTGATGGTCCAGCCTCGCAAGGCTCAGAAACTCTCGGCACAGGGGCTCTCTCATCAAGGTGTCCTTTCCTATCCCACTGTCCATTCACCTTAGCAAAACCCATCCGATGCAATGTTGCCAAGCTATAGTAGTCGGTGTGCCTTAGGTTCTTAGATGGTTCATTCTCTTGAATTACAACCCCTTGGCTCTTGAAAACCATAGTAAGCACCATGCCATACGGTAGGGATGATCTTCTCCTCCCTCCAGCTTCCGCCATATAAAAATCATCATAGCTGCTAGGTTGATTGGCTGTCCAGTCAAAACACTATCCATAATGACAATGTCTCGCTCCGAGACATACTCAAACCGACCAGTCTTCGGAAACAAGATCCTACTGCAAATGTTGTGTAATAATCTCAATTTCAAAGGTAATTGATTAGCTCTTATCTCTTCAAACTCTGTCACTTCCCTTCCTAACATCCTTGAAAGAGCTGCTGACCTATCACTGTGCATGTCAGCTGCTAAACCGGTAATTGGGATGCTAAGGAGGTTTCCAAGCTTTTGAAAGGTAAGGTGAATCCTCTTATTTCTTACTGAGCTAACTAAACCGCCATCCCTCTAGCCAAATTAAAATAAAATTCTTTTACTAAGGCTGGATAAGTGGGAACATCTAGAGAACAGAGCTTATCCCAGCCCATTTCCTTTAATTGTCTACCGATTGAAAACCCTCGGTTTCAAACAGATCAAAATTGATTTTTCTCCCCATTGTGATAACCCCGGCTAAGGTATCTACCTGAGTGGAAGAGGTGTTGGGGTTGTCTGAATCCATGGACGAATCACTGCTTGGAGTCGGCTCACGAACGGGACGACGCGCGGACCGCTTTCCCGTGGTCACCGGCGCTCCAATCACTGATTCCCTCCTTTTGGGTGCCATTGATCTTTGGAAAGGTTCGATTTGGATGGAATTAGAGGTGGGGAAGTTTTGGAAGAATTTTGGAAGAGTTTGGTTAGGATTTGAGAAGTTATGAAATGACGAGGTGTCGACTCTGCCCTAATAAATCAATTTTGAATCCCAGGTGTCGACTCCCGCAAAGTCGGGTGTCGACTCCAAATCGCTAACACAGTCAGCGCTCGAACTGGAGTCGGCTCCACTTATGGGTGTCGGCTCCAAGGTCAGGGACCGAGAGCGACAGTCAGAGGTGTCGACTCCTCATTCTGAGGTGTCGACTCCAAAGACAGTTTCAGAAAAAAAATAGTTGAAATTCAAATGACTGAAACTCGTCAAAAAGAGTTCAATAAAAATTTCAAAAAATCTTTGAAATATCAAGGATCAAATAGCTCAAATGACTAGATAATTTGTCCTTAAAATTGTGAGAGAATTTTCAAGAAATTTATAGAAATCTAGATTCTCATTCCTTAGGGTTTCAAATCACTCTAAAGGGTCACATATTCCTAATTCACCTCTAAGATAACAAAATCTCTCTTCACTCAAGGGTTTTGTAAATATGTCAGCTAATTGTTCCTCTGTATTAACATATTCAAGACAAATTTCATTATTAGCTACATGTTCTCTTATGAAATGATATCTAATTTCAATGTGTTTTGTTCTTGAATGTTGAATTGGATTTTTAGTTAAATTTATTGCACTCGTGTTATCACATCTAATTGGTGTTTTATCAAGGGTTATGCCATAATCTTCAAGTTGCCTCTTAATCCAAAGGATTTGAGCACAGCAACTTCCAGCTGCAACATACTCTGCTTCAGCAGTAGATAATGCAACCGAATTTTGCTTTTTGCTAAACCAAGAGATTAAGTTACATCCTAAGAATTGACATGCACCACTTGTGCTTTTTCTATCTAATTTACATCCAGCATAGTCAGAATCAGAATATGCAATTAAATTTAAAGTTGAGTCTCTAGAGTACCATAAACCTACATTTTTAGTTCCACTTAAATATCTTAAAATTCTTTTTACAGCAATTAAGTGAGATTCTTTAGGTTCAGATTGAAATCTAGCACATAAACATACTGCAAACATAATATCTGGTCTACTAGCTGTTAAGTAAAGAAGAGATCCAATCATACCTCTATAATATTTTTGATCTACTTTCTTACCATCTTCATCTTTGTCCAATTTGCACGAAGGACTCATAGGAGTTCCAAGTGGCTTGATTGACTCCATTCCAAACTTCTTGAGCAGTTCTTTTGTGTATTTGGCTTGATTGATGAAGATTCCTTCTTTGCTTTGTTTGATTTGAAGTCCTAGGAAGAAGTTGAGTTCTCCCATCATACTCATTTCAAACTCACCCTGCATCAACTTAGCAAATTCTTGACATAACAAGTTGTTAGTAGCACCGAATACAATATCATCGACATATATTTGTACTACTAATAAATCTTTATCTTTTCTTTTCAAAAATAATGTTTTATCAACATTTCCTCTTACAAAATCATTTTCAATTAAAAATTTACTTAATCTTTCATACCAAGCTCTAGGTGCCTGTTTCAAACCATATAGTGCTTTGTGTAATTTAAAAACATGATTTGGAAATTCATGATCTTCAAAACCAGGTGGTTGTTCAACAAACACTTCCTCATTTATAAATCCATTTAAAAATGCACTTTTAACATCCATTTGAAATAAATTGATATGCATATGACATGCAAATGCAAGTAATAATCTAATTGCTTCAAGTCTAGCTACAGGTGCAAAAGTTTCATCAAAATCAATTCCTTCTTCTTGATTATATCCTTTTGCAACTAATCTAGCTTTGTTTCTAATTACTATGCCATTTTCATCTAATTTATTTCTAAATACCCATTTTGATCCTATAACAGAATGATCTTTAGGTCTATCTACAAGAGTCCAAACATTATTCCTAGTAAATTGATTTAATTCTTCTTGCATAGCTAACATCCAATTATTATCTTTTTCTGCTTCTTCAATAGTTTTAGGTTCAATTTGAGATACAAATGCAAGATGATTATTGATGTTTCTCATTGATGATCTAGTTCTTACTCCTTGAGATGGATCACCTATAATTAATTCTCTTGGATGACCATAGGCATATCTCCAATCTCTAGGTAGATCTATATCATTATGATTTCCATCAACAACATCAACACTAGGAGAATCATTATCTTTAGCTTCTTGTTCATGATCTGAAGATACATCTATATTTAATTTTTAATATCTCTTTCTAGAATGTTTGTATCTTCCTCATCATCAATCTTTTCAGAACTTGATGCTAAAGATTCATCAAAGATTACATGAATAGATTCTTCTACAATTAAGTTTCTCTTGTTAAATACTCTATAGGCTTTACTAGATGTTGAATATCCTAAGAAAATGCCTTCATCAGATTTTGCATCAAATTTTCCTAGATTATCTTTGCCATTATTATGAATGAAACACTTACAACCAAATGCATGAAAATAACTTATGTTTGGTTTTCTATTATTCCATAGTTCATAAGGTGTTTTCTTAATGATTGGCCTAATTAGAGCTCTATTAAGAATGTAGCATGCCGTGTTTATAGCTTCTGCCCAAAAGTATTTTGGTAGGTTGCTTTCACATAGCATGGTACGGGCCATGTCTTCTAAGGTTCTATTTTTTCTTTCAACTACTCCATTTTGTTGCGGTGTTCTAGGTGCAGAAAAATTATGATGAATGCCATTTTCTATGCAAAAGTTTTTAAATAAATGATTTTCAAATTCAGTGCCATGATCACTTCTTAGAGACACTATGGTGTTGTTTTTCTCATTTGTGACCTTCTTGAAGAATTTCAGAAATAAAGGAAAGGTCTCATCCTTATGAGCTAAAAACAATACCCAAGTGTATCTAGAATAATCATCTACAATCACAAGACCATATTTCTTTCCTCCTAGACTTGTGGTTCTAGTAGGTCCAAAAAGATCCATGTGAAGTAGTTCAAGTGGCCTAGAAGTGGAAACAATATTTTTAGTTTTGAAAGAATTTCTAGTTTGTTTTCCAAATTGACATGCATCACAAATTTTATTATTTTCAAAATCTAGTTGTGGAAGTCCTTTTACTAAATCCATTCTAATTAATTTTGAAATAAGGTGTGTGCTTGCATGACCTAATCTACGATGCCACACCAACCAATCTCATTTATATTAGCATTATTAGCAACTAAGCAATGATTACTAGTAGACAAATTGTCTAAATCAATCAGTATACATTGCCATTTCTATTTCCAATAAAAACAATGCTATTATCAATGGGATTAGAAACTGTGCATATAGAAGATTCAAATGATACTTTAAAACCTTTATCACATAATTGACTAATGCTAATTAAATTATGTTTTAAACCATTAACATATAAGACATTTTCAATATATGTGGAGGGAGTTATTTGAATGTTACCAAACCCCAAGATTTGGCCTTTGCCATTATCACCAAATGTAACTACTCCTCCTCTTTTGCTTTCAAGGGTGATGAATTGATCCTTGTCACCCGTCATGTGCCTTGAGCAGCCGCTATCGAGATACCACTTTCTCTTTGATCTTTTGGCCGCAAGACACTCCTGCAAAAATAATTAAGTCTTATATTTAGGTACCCAAGCCTTCTTGGGTCCTTCATGGTTAGTAGCATAAAAGACTGTTCCTTTGGGAACCCATATCTTCTTTCCTTTATTATTTAACTTCTTGTCAATTTTCTTAAAATTGCATTCAAAAACTTTGTGTCCCTTCTTGTTACAGTAATGACATGTAACATTATCATTGTTTTGTTCCTTTCTAAAAAAGTTTTTGATAAATTTTTTACTTTAAGTTAGGTCTATAACCTAAACCAGCCTTATCATATATAGCTCTTTGATTACTTAACAATAAATTAAGTTTTTCAGAACTATAAGTGAATTTATCAACAATATTTTTATATTTATCAACTTCCTTCTTTAGTTTATCATTTTCATTGAAATTGATTCTTTTTCTTTTAATAGATTTTCATTTTCAGATTTCAGCACTTTAGTTTCATTATTAAGATTTTCCTTTTCTTTAATGAAAGTTAAATTTTTATTTTTTAAAAACTTATATTTCTTTTTCAAAATTTTGAAATCACCAACAAGTTCATTAAAAGCATCAAACATTCATCAAAAGCAAAGTCATCACAAGGATTTTTGGAACTTACCTCATTGTCATCGTTTGCCATAAAGCAAATGTTTGCAACTTCCTTTTGATCTTCCTCTGAAGAGATTCATCACTATCACTCCAGTTGCAACATAGGCTTTTTTCTTCTTCCTAAAGGTCTTTTTCAGTTGAGGACAATCATATCTATAATGCCCCGGTTTCTTACATTCATAGCAAATCAAGGGCTCTTTCTCTTTGTCCTTGTCCTTATCTTTTTCTTTTTCTCCTTCCATCTTAGTTCCAAATTTCTTTTTGTGGAAGGGTTTCTTTCTCCTCATGAATCTTTTGAATTTTCTTGCTAGAAGAGCTGTCATCATCATCATCATCATTTTCACTACAGCTCTCCTCACTTTCAGCAGCCTTAAGAGCTATGGTCTTTTTCTTTTTCACATCCTCTTCTATGTGCTGCTTCATGGTCAATTCATGGGTCATTAGGGATCCTAGAAGCTCCTCTAAGGGTAAGGTATTGAGGTCCTTTGCTTCTTGGATTGCTGTCACCTTTGCTTCCCACGTTCTTGGAAGTGACCTGAGAATTTTACGAACAAGTTCAGAGTTAGAATATGTTTTGCCTAAACTTTTCAAGCCATTTACAATATCAGTAAATCTAGTGTACATGCATGCTATAGTTTCAGTTTGTTCCATGCTAAATAATTCATATTTGTGCACTAGAATGTTGATCTTAGATTCTTTAACTTGATTGGTACCCTCATGGGTAACCTCTAATCTATCCCAAATCTCCTTTGCGGAATTACATGTGGAGATTCTATTAAATTCATTAGCATCTAAAGAGCAATACAAGACATTCATGGCCTTAGCATTGAGCTGTGCCATTTTCCTATCATTATCATTCCAATCCCTTTCGGGTTTAGGAACAATAGTGCCATCAACAATGTGTGTGGGTGTACTAGGTCCATTAGTTATAACACCCCACAATTCATAATCAGAAGCTTGAATGAATATCCTCATTCTTGCTTTCCAATATGAATAGTTGGAACCATTAAATAGGGGAGGTCTATTCGTAGAATGACCTTCGGCAAATGATCCAACATGATCTGCCATTTGGATCTTTAGCTCTTGATCGTGTGATCAAAATCTAATGAGCACTTGCTCTGATACCAATTGTTGGCCCAGATGACACCCAAGGGGGGGGGGTGAATTGGGTTCTTTAAAAATTTATCCCCTTTTAAAAAATTATTTGCTTAAAATGAATGAGAGTAAATGCAATGCAAATATAGAGCACAATCAATGAGATAGAGATAGAGACAATAGAAGCACGGCAAACACAAAGATTTTATAGTGGTTCGGTGTATCCAACACCTACGTCCACTCCCAAGATCCACTTGGGTCCACACTATAATCTCCTCGATTATAGTCGAGTTGTTTTACAAGCTCACAACCCAAACTTGTTGTTTTACCGGGATCACAACGAACCCAGCCGATTTTTGGGCTCACCAGCACACAACCCTAAACTCAAGCTATTCTAGCTTGACCCGAGGTTAACAACCTCCACTAGTTCAATCCACTTGATTGAACTAGGCACAAATAAGAAGAGTATCGTTTTTCAAAGATACACAGCTCCTCAATGAGCAAATATTCAAAAATAATAAAACAAGTTTAGAAAAGCCTGATTTGAAGTTGTTTGGCTTGAGCTTTTTTCTTCTTTTCTTCTTTTTCTCTTCTCTTCTTCTCCCTTTGGAATGATGAATCAAGGCTCAGCTTTAATCCCTCACAGTTGTTGCAGTTGAGAAGATTGGAAATGGAAGATACGAAGCTTTTTCTTCAATTTGGGAAAACTATGATTTTTGATTTGGGGCACCTTGGATTCCTCTTTGAGCTTTTTGGAGTGGAATGATTTGAGTTTGAAGGATTTTCTCTTGGATTTCAGGCTCAGGGTTTCTTGGATTTTGATTTGAAATATTTTTTGATTTTCCGTCTCTTTTCTTTCTTCACTTCAAACGGTTGTTTTTTCCCCTTTTTATAGATTTTCTTCAATCCATTTTTGGGATGAAACTAGCCGTTGGAGTGTACCTGAAAACAAAATATATCCGTTAGAAATTAGGTAAAATGGAAATATTACCGTTAGAGCTGATCTGGCATTTTAAATTTCTGTCCCAGTCAGGTTGGAGTCGGCTCCAACTTTTTAGGTGTCGGCTCCAGATCGTTTTACCAAAAATAGAAATTTCTGAGTTCGTTGAGGAGTCGGCTCTGATAAAGTAAGTGTCGGCTCACCATCGTCAGGTGTTGGCTCCCGAAATCTATAGGTGTCGACTCCAGAATGCTCAAAAAATCAACGTTCTGTCCCCGCATCGGAGTCGGCTCCAGACACTGTAAGTGTCAACTCCGAAACTCTAGGTGTTGGCTCCAAAACTCTAGGTGTCAGCTCCGGATTGTATCAGAAATCAGATTAAAATTGAATTGGCCATGGGGTCGGCTCCAGACTTTCTAGGTGTTGACTCCAAGCTCTGAAACTTTGAAATCTCTGATTTGTATTTGATTCAAAATTTATTTCTTAATTCCTTTAAATTGATCAAATAAATTTAAGTCCTGAAACACTTATAAAATCCATTAGTAATCAAACAAATATACTCAATTCCTTTATTAATCATCAAAATCAATAAATGGATCAACAATACTAGTCAGCTGGGTGCCATTACGTATGAACTAGGGTGTCATGATATTTTAAGAGAGGATGTCATAATATCTTAACAAAGGGATAAACATACCTGAAGGAGACGCATCCTTATTCGAATGAAGAATGATGTCCTTACTTTGTTCCGCCATTTTATCCTTCTGGTTCTTCTTTGTTCATGGTCTTCGTCCACAAATGAAAGCACTCATCTCCATGAATGAAGTAGATGGAAGAAAGAACTGTGGAAGAAATTTTGAACACCGATGGCTTCTCGAGCAACAAACGAAGGACCTCTAAGGTTTCAGAAGTTTTTTTATGCCGACTCAGAGAAATATGAAAGGACATCAGGAGCGCCACGATCATATCGCTGATACGCAAACCCATAGGAACTGGCTACATTATGCAACTTTTCTCGAAAAGATGGCATAGCTGAGTTACTAGGGTGTCGTCGAATTACAACTAGGGTGACGTCAAAATTTCCGCCTAGTTCAAATTTATCATAGTGGTGTCATAAGATTATACTAAGGGTGTCATAACGTTTCAACTGGGGTGTTGCGAAGGAAACCCCATGAAACAACTTATGACACCCCAGCTCTCATCCGACGACACCCTAGCTTTAAGGTGACGACACCCGTAAGGGGACCGTTAAGGCAGGGACCTACGACATCCCTGACTTAGGCTGTTACGACACCTAGCTTTAAGGCGATGACACCCGTGCGGGAACTGTTAAGGCGGGGACCTACGACATCCCTGACTTAGGCTATTACGACACCCCAGCTCTCATCCGACGATACCCTCGCTTTAGCGCGATGACACCCGTGCATGGACTGTTAAGGCGGGGACCTACGATATCCCTAAGTTAGGCTGTTATGACACCCCAGCTCTCATCCGACGACACCCTAGCTTTAAGGTGACGACACCCATTTCGGGACTGTTAAGGCGAGGACCGATGACATCCCCGACTTAGGCTGTTACGATACCCCAGCTCTCATCCGACAACACCCTAGCTTTAAGGCGACAACATCCATGGACCTACGACATCCCTGACTTAGGCTGTTACGACACCCCAGCTATCATCCGACGACAATCTAGCTTTAAGGCGATGACATCCATGGACCTACGACATCCCTGACTTAGGCTGCTATGACACCCCAGCTCTCATCCGAGGACACCCTAGCTTTAAGGCGACGACACCCGTGCGGAGACTGTTAAAGTGGGGACCTACGACATCCCTGACTTAGGCTGTTACGACACTGCAGCTCTCATCCAACGACACCCTAGTTTTAGCGCGATGACACCCGTGCGGGGACTATTAAGGCGGGGACCGACGAGATCCTCGAATTAGGCTATTACGAAATCCCAGCATGGGTGTTGTAGCATTGGTGCTAGGGTGTCGTAAGGTTTAAACTGGGCTATCGCGAAGGATTTTTGGTAGAATTCCTCCTGGGGTGTCGCGGGGCTTCTCTCAATGGTCAGTTGTAAGCACGGGTGTCGTAGCGTTGTCGCATGGGTATCGTAAGGTTTCAACTGCGGCATCGTAGATCTTTTTTTGGGTGAACATAACTTGGGTGTCGCAATACTTCCAACTTGTTTCCTCTTGGGACGTCGTAAAGCTTATTCGTTCAGCGTGCATTTAAACCACGGGCACCAAGTGGTCGATTGAATAATTGGAAAGTGCTCACTCCGTCATGGGAGGAGAGACACTCCAATTTACTATAGCGAAGACACTAGCATGGCCAATACTTGTTCCGAATCGGGGATTGGAACACTGAGTTCGACGAGATTTGGTTTCCCGACACTCCCTTCAGTAATGGTTTCTGTTCTCCATCCCCCAACTCGACGGCTATAAAAGGGGAAAGGATGAGTATTGCCTGCAACCACAGGAAGGGTAGACGATATCGGAGGTAGTTTAAGAAGGTTTAAGAAAGCTTTGCCCATGACGACATCGAAGGTAGACGAGCTGGCTATCGCCTTTAGCATAAAACTTCGGCTCGATGGCTCCGACGAAGATGTGGAAAAGGAAACTGCCAAGGGATCGTTGAAGAAAGACTATGGTGGATCTCTGAAACAGAATTTTGAGATTGTAAGAAGAAGAGAAAGGGAGGAGACCGTAGAATTCCATCTGGAAACGCCAAAAAGCGTTCCGTTTGAAATTGTAATGAAATTTTACAATGACTAATAATATTTTAGATGAAATTGCGACTGCTTCGATGCTACTGTGTTTTAATAGTAATTCTGGGGTATCGTAGCTTTATTACGATTACGATGGGTTTTCTCCTGCGATGTCGTAAAGCTTTTCACCTACGCACGAACGGATGTCTTAGGTTTATAACTAGGGTGTCGTACTATTTCATGTACGAAACCCCATGAAATAACTTACGATACCCCAGCTCTCAACTGATGACATCCTAGCTTTAAGGCGATGACACCAGTGCGGGGACTTGTTAAGCCGAGGACCTATGATATCCCTGACTTAGGCTCCTACGATACCCCAGCTCTCATCCGACGATACCCTAGCTTTAGCGCGACGACACCCATGCGGGGACTGTTAAGGTGGGGACCAACGACATCCCCGACTTAGGGTGTTACCGATACCCCCAGCTCTCATCTGACGATACCATAGCTTTAAGGCGATGACACCCATGCGGGGATCGACGACATCCCCAAATTAAGTTATTACGAAACCCCAGCACGGGTGTCGTAGCATTGGTACTAGGGTGTCTAAGGTTTAAACTAGGGTGTCGCGAAGGATTTTCGGCCGAATTCCTCATGGGGTGTCGCGGGGCTTCTCTCCATGGTCAGTTATAAGCATGGGTGTCGTAGCATTGGTGCTATGGTGTCATAAAGTTTCAACTTGGGTGTCGCCAAGGATTTTCAGCCAAATTGCTCCTGGGGTCATAGCATTGTCTCTAGGGTGTCGTAAGGTTTCAACTGGGGTGTCGCGAAAGATTTTCAACCGAATTCCTCCTGGGTTGTCGCGGGGCTTCTCTTCATGGTTAGCTATAAGCACGGGTGTCGTAGCATTGGTGCTAGGGTATCGTAAAGTTTCAACTTGGGTGTCGCAAATGATTATCGGCCGAATTGCTCATGGGGTTGTAGCATTATCGCTAGGGTGTCGTAAGGTTTCAATTGGGGTGTCACGAAGGATTTTCGGCCGAATTCATGTGGGGTGTCACAGGGCTTCTCTCCATGGTCAGTTATAAGCACGGGTGTCGTACCATTGTCGCTAGGGTGTCGTAAGGTTTCAATTGGGGTGTCGCGAAGGATTTTTAGCCGAATTCCTCTTAGGGTATCGCGATCGTTCTCTCCAGAGTTGTAAAGTGAGGACACTAGAGCTATATGGATAGAGAATAACGGGGAATATAGGCGGAGACACTCAGACGACACCCTAGATCTGAGGAAGTTACCTGCACTCATTAAATGGTTTCCTAATGCATTAACTTCCTCTAACAATAAAAAATAGTTGGTGTAATAAAGGAGCTTTACAAAGAAGCATGACACCTTTCTTTTTACTTCCTGCTGTGGATGACATTTCCTTGCATCCGAAAGCCCAGAGCGAGGGGAAAGAAAGAGTTTTTCTTGCACAGATGTAATCCAAGAAAAAATGGCGATAGAAGTAGGCTAGGGAAAGGGCATTTTCGTCTGCATAGCAATTTTAAAATAAAGATGAAGCGCTTTTAATAGCCGTCACGATTAGAACGTAACATCATAGCAGAGCCATACCGTTCCGCAACGTCAGCCACGTAGGATGCACGTGGACCAATCAGGAGAGGCAGTGCAGCCCACATAGGACTTGCTGCACCGGGGGCAGTGTACAAAGACTTTTCCTTTCATAATTCTAGAACTCATGCTTGGGTCTGGCCCAAAACCAATCAAACTCTGACCGCACCCATTGGCTCGAAACCAACCACTCACCCTCCGCACCGTTTATCCCGTCAAGCGCCGTCCGTTCCCATGGAACCGAGACCGTGCCCATGCCATCCGGTCCCATGGTCCCATGACGTCTTCTCTGCGACCTGAACCCATATTCGCTTGAACCACTCCGCGCTGTACCCCTTCCTCCATGAAGGTGCCATCTTCGACATCATGCCCTTGCCTCTGATGGAACTGCCATTGGAGCATTAATTAGGATTGAGAAGATGGCAGCCACCATAACAAGGACGGGTGCCATCAAAACTAGCCACCATGGCTTCTTTGCCTTGTTGGGGCTCACCGTGGCTTCACCGTGGATTTAGAAGATGGAGCATGTTGATGCTTGATTACCAGAAAGATAGAAAAATTTTCTTTGTGCAAGATCTCCGGCTGAAGGAAGAATAAAAAAATCCCCCCTTTCCTCCCTGAATTCCAGCCCCTTTTATACTCCTTGAATTTTCGAAGAAAAAATTGCTCCTTGGCTTTCGTCATCATGCCGTCAGCTTCAAGTCATATTTCTCTTTCTTTTCCTTTTTCTTATCGAATGAGATTAATGTGTAAGATTAGTGGTCAGCCACAGCGAGGGCTTGCCACGTGATGGTTTACTGTTAATCAACACCATAGGCATTAAGGAACTTGCCCTGGAAGTCAAGGATCGTCATGATGGGTTTCGATCTTCCCAAGGGAATGTCAGAGTTAGTGGAAAGTTATCTGGCTCTAAAACAGGTGCTCAGTATCTCCTTTATTTGAGCTTTTCGATGTATGGTGACGTTCTGGCATTTGTCTTATCCAAGCCATTTAAAGCGCTATGATGTTTGATAATTCTTGGGCTCTGTTCTAGACACGATAGCTTGTAGCGTTAAGTGCTCCTGATATAGAAATAGTTTTGAGAGGTCGGGGCATATAGCCCAAAGCAGGGGGCCGTCCAGGACCGGGAGGCCGCTCAGGACCTTGGGGGCCACCCTTGACCAGGAGGCCGCCCAGGATCGGGAGGTCGCCCGGACCCTGGAGGTCGCCCAGAACTTGGAGGGCCGCCTAGGACCTGGGGGCCGCCCAGGACCGAGAGGCCGCCTAGACCCTGGAGGCCACCCAGAACTTGAGGACCGCCCAGAGCTTGGGGACCGCCCAGAGTTCGGGAGCTGCCTAGGACCTGGGGGCCACCCAGGACCGGGAGGCCGCCCAGACCCTGGAGGCCGCCCAGAACTCGGGGACCGCCCAGAGCTTGGGGGGCCGTTCAGGACTTGGGGACCGCCCAGGACTTGGAGGGCCGCCCAGGACCGGGAGGCCGCCTAGACCCTGGGGCTGCCCAGAACTCGAGGACCGCCTAGAGCTTGGGGGCCATCCAGGACTTGGGGGCCGCCCAGGACTTAGAGGGCCGCCCAGGACCGGGAGGCTGCCCAGACCCTGGAGGCTGCCCAAAACTTGGAGGGCCTCCCAGGACCCGGGGGCCGCCCAGACCCTGGGGGCCGCCCAGAACTCGAGGACCGCCCAGACCCTGGAGGTCGTCTAGGACTTGGGGGCCGCCCAGGACTTGGAGGGCCACCCAGACCCTGGGGGCCGCTCTTGACCAGGACCCTGTGCCGAGGGTTCCAACCTATTCCCCGTGGACCAACTGTGTCTCGATCCGTATTTCGTTTCTTGACCATATCATATGCCCCCTCACCCCTGTCCCTTATGCTCAATCGCATCGCACGTGCAGAAGGGGGAGGGGCGGAAAACCAAATTTAAATTTATAAATACAATAGACTGACGTTTCGAAAAAGAAAAAACAAATGCGCATATACCTAAGAGGATAGCACCTTTTCGTCTGTCCGATCCCACTCAGGGGTCGCCGTGTGGTTTTGTGGTGCTCGAGGGGTTATGTTCAAAAAAATATATATAAAGGGGTTCGTCCTCTTTACTTCCTCGCCTTTTATTCTTGTCACGTCTCCTGTATCTTCGTTCTTTCAAGCCCAGGTTAGTCGACCTTTCTTTCTCCTTTTTCTTCTTCATGGATCCTTATCAAGATGGGAAAGGCAAGAGCCCACTGATCGAGCCCTCCCGCAAGGAGATTATCCAGGCGCGCCGCCAAGCTCTCGGAGGCGTGACCATTCGAGGGAATCAACCAGCCCCGCGGCTAGCATCTAGGGCATTATCCCAATCCCCTAGGGTTTCCTCTTCATCCACCAGCCATGAGGTGGGTCTCTCGATAGCCATCCCTAAGTCCGCCGGTCCGATGGAGATTGCTTCAATCACGTCCTCTCAGGATCTTAGGAATCTTAGGGCCCGGTTTGAGATCCCCAACAATATTCGTCTTTTCGTTCCCCTCCCCAAAGATAGGGTCACTCTCTCGCAACCGGGGAAGGTCGCGCTGTACAAAGAGTTTTTCAAATGTGGCCTTCGACTGCCTTTGCATCCCTTCTTTATAAATTTGTTAAATAGATACCATCTCATCCCTGCACAGCTTACCCCTAACTCCATCTGTATCGTCTTTTCATTTTTAGTGCTTTGTTATTTCCATGGGGCTCCCGCCTGGCTCTCCCTATTTAGGGCTTTGTATAGGATTCGGAATCCCATAAGGGACGGGTGGTGGAGTTTTGCGTCTAGGCCCAGGAGAGTCCTAGGGATCAACCTCCTTTCCAAAATCAAGGGGTGGAAGTCACGGTTTTTTTATGCTCATCTAGAGGGGATGGACGTGAATTGGGGGGTTCCTGATACCAGCTATAATCAGAACTTGACTATCGAAGAGAGAGATCAGGAGTTGTTTAATATTATGGTGTCCACCATCGTGCCACCTAGTAAGGAACTGTTATCGGAGGATAACCTTTAGGGGATTGCGTCTATGCCGGTGTCGCTGCCTACAGTGCCCGGTGAGCTTCAAAGAGTTTTATTTTTGTCATTACTATCTTCTTCTTTTTTTTTGGGGGGGGGGGGGTATTTCGTATTCGAGTACGTGTATGAGAATGGATCTTAGCACGCACCTTATACTTACATGTGGCATCTCTAGGGCACTTTTTTGATTAACTTTGAATTCTGATTTTACAGCAATGAAGTTCTCTCAGGATGCGATAATATCAAGCCTTCGAAAGAGGAAAGGAGATGCCCATGGCGCGACTAGGGCCGGGCCGAAAAGGCCTTGTCAAAGGGAGCCGGGAAACTCGACCCAGCCTCCGGCAATTCTTCCTGAGGCGATATTAGTGGAGGAGGATGAGGAAGAGGAGAACCCCCCCGTCAAGATACCTATTAGGGGTCTCCCTGTGGAGGGCCCATCGGGGGCTGCCTCCCCTCCCGCCAGAGATATTGGGGCGCCTTTCGGGAGCAAAGGGTTGGCCGAGACCTGCCCGCCAGACCCGCAGTCGCCAGAAGGAGCAGATGTTTTCGCTCCCCAGGACATCTCGAAGGATCCGCCTCAATCCTCAAAGATGCCTAGTCAGGGCATGGCGTTAAGAGCTGTTTATCAGAAACGGTTCTCAAACTCTCGGTTTTGCCCCGGTTTCAAGCCAAAATGAGGGGCTTTCCCCTGGAGGAATCCTTCGATACGATGTTTACGGCCGCGCTCCAGGTAAAATCATGGTCTTCCTCCTTTCTTTCCTTTCCCGATTTCTCTTCTTCCTCAATTACAGAATTCCTGCATTCATCAATCGTTTTCAATATAGATGTCCAACAGCCTTTTCGTACTCCGCGAGGATCTGGTCAATGCCAAGTCCAGCAACGAGGGCTTGAAGAAAGAATTATCGGAAGTAAAGGCTTGAGAATTGAAGGCGTCGCTCGACCTTCAGGCCATTCGGGAGGACAACCGCGCGTGGCGGGAGAGGGCCGAGAGGGAGCTGCAGACCCTGGATGCGAAACTGTCTGAAACCAGGGCAAAGCTGCTACCGACTGAGAAAAAATCAAAGGAAGCCATTCTCAAATTAGAATACACCGAAAACTGGGCTGACAACGCGGAGGCGGTGGCCCTTGATGCTGCAAAGAAGCTGGCTCTGGCCGAGAAGGAAACGAAGGAAGCCCTGGATAAGATGGCTATAATGGAGACAAAGGCTCAAGAAAGGGTGGCCGCGGCCGAGGCTCGGGTTCGGGAGGCCATTGAGGAATACAAAAGTTCCCCCGATTTCGCCTCAGAATTTCGCGAGGCTGTTATGGACGCCTTTGTCCAAGGCTTCGAGAGGTGTAAAAGAAGATTGTCCCGGTATTTCAAACTAGAAGACCTCGATCATTTTCAGCTTACAGACGACGAAGAAAATTCCGATGCTGAGGTTGAGGACACCGCCGATGAAGTAGTGATAGCGGAGGAATCTGCCGCCCAAGCGACTGCAGTTGAGGAGTCGAATACTGAGCCGACCACAATGGGTGAGCGTTCCAGGAATCAATAGGAACGCGGCTATGTCGGACTATATCTCTTCTCCTGCTTCCTCTCTTCTTCTTCTCTTTTTTTTATTATTGTTATTTTTATTATTTTTATTTATTTTTTTTTAACTGTGTCCTCGACAGACTCTTTTGGTAAGCCGGTCAATGCCAGCTTGTAGGGGATGTTTTTTTGAAGTTTTGTAACAGCTCGACTTTTAAATGAATGAGTGTCAGTTCTTCATTCTTGTTTGTTTGTTATTGCAGTCAATTGGCTTATGATATTTAACCATCATACATATAGGAAGTAAATGGACTCATCTCCCCCTTCGGCCCTTCGAGGCTTAATTCATAGATCGACGTTAGGTTCGTCCCAGGATCGTGGAGCCGTCGAGTTCTTTTCCAAGAACTATCTCGAGGACAGTCGGATACCAGCTCGAGAGTTCGACTCGAGGCTGCCTAGGCCTTGGACTTAAACCTCCTCAGGGGTGTGCAATACCGGCCCGGGGGTGTCCTTAGGACTATGGGGCCATCGAGTTCCTTTTGAAGAATTGTCTCAGGGGTAGTCGGATACCAGCCCGAGAGTTTGACTCGCGGCCGCCTAGGCCTTGGACTTGAACCTCCTTAGGGGTGTGCAATACCGGCCCAAGGGTGTCCTTAGGACCGTGGGGCCATCGAGTTCCTTTTAAAGAATCGTCTCAGGGGTAGTCGGATACCAGTCCGAGAGTTTGACTCGAGGCCGCCTAGGCCTTGGACTTGAACCTCCTCAGGGGTGTGCAATACCGGCCCGGGGGTGTCCTTAGGATCATGGGGCCATCGAGTTCCTTTTAAAGAATCGTCTTGAGGGCAATCGGATACCAGCCCGAGAGTTCGACTCGAGGCCGCCTAGGCCTTAGACCTGAACCTCCTCAGGGGTGTGCAATACCGGCCCGGGGGTGTCCTTAGGACCGTGGGGCCGTCGAGTTCCTTTTGAAGAATCTTCTCGGGGGCAGTCGGATACCAGCTCGAGAGTTCGACTCGAGGCCGCCTAGGCCTTGGACTTGAACCTCCTCAGGGGTGTGCAATACCGGCCCGGAGGTGTCCTTAGGACCGTGGGGCCGTCGAGTTCCTTTTGAAGAATCATCTCGAAGGTAGTCGGATACCAGCCCGAGAGTTTGACTCGCGGCCGCCTAGGCCTTGGACTTGAACCTCCTCAGGGGTGTGCAATACCGGCCCGGGGGTGTCCTTAGGACCGTGGGGCCGTCGAGTTCCTTTTGAAGAATCGTCTCGGGGGTAGTCGGATACCAGCCCGAGAGTTCGACTCGCGGCCGCCTAGGCCTTGGACTTGAACCTCCTCAGGGGTGTGCAATACTGGCCCGGGGGTGTCCTTAGGACCGTGGGGCCATCGAGTTCCTTTTGAAGAACTATCTACAAGAAATCTTTGAAAGTGTACGTTTATTGACTCCTTAGGTAAATACGCCTATTACATTATTGATGGTATTGCCGAAGATTGCCCGCGTTCCATGTTCGAGGGATCGGTTGTCCACTTAAGTTTCGAGTCGGTATGCTCCACGATGAAGGACTTCTGCAACTCGGTAGGGCCTTTCCCAATTCGAGGACAACTTGCCCCCTTCCGCCGGTTTAGATATTTTAGCTCTTCTAAGGACCAAGTCTCTCTGGCGGAAGCTTTTCGAGCGGATGCGAGCATTATAATATCTCGCTACTCGTTGTTGGTAGGCCGCCATCCTGACTTGAGCTTGGTCCCTTA
Source organism: Calamus simplicifolius (assembly GCA_900491605.1). Taxonomy (NCBI): domain Eukaryota; kingdom Viridiplantae; phylum Streptophyta; class Magnoliopsida; order Arecales; family Arecaceae; genus Calamus; species Calamus simplicifolius. Next base: position 378,475 of record UESW01003924.1, on the reverse strand, counting down.
CTTCGTCAATGAGATCGAGACTGGCTCTTAAATTAGAGAGATTGTTAGCTTCATCATACGACTCCACTCGAATACTAGGCAGGCCAATCTCGACCGGGATAACAGCCTCGAAGCCGAAAACCAGGTTGAAAGGCGTTTCTTTTGTTGGCATCCTAGGAGTCGTGTGGTAGGCCCAGAGCACGCTCGGGAGTTCTTCCACCCATCTTCCCTTAGATGTGTCCAGCCTGGTTCTTAGCCCTCGTAGTATCATACGATTCGTGACCTCTGCTTCTCCATTAGACTGCGGATGGCCGACAAAGGCGAATCGATGAGTGATGCTGAAATCAGCACAGAAGGCTTTAAAGGCAATGTTATCAAACTGCCGGCCGTTGTCAGTGACGAGAGTATGAGGTATACCAAATCGACAGACGATAGATTTCCAGAGAAAAGCTTTGACTTTAGCTTCAGTGATCCGGGCGAGCGCCTCAACCTCAACCCACTTAGTGAAATAATCAATAGCCACAAGCAAAAATTTCCACTGCCCTGACGCCGGGGGGAAAGGGCCGAGGATGTCCATGCCCCATTGGGCAAAGGGCCATGGGGCAAAGAGAGAACTCAACAGGGAAGCCGGCTACCACTGAATACAAGCGTACCGCTGACATTGGTCAATCTCTTCACTAGCTCAGTAGCATCCTCCTGCATGGTTAGCCAATAATATCCTTGTCGAAGAGCTTTACATGCCAAAGATCTGCCCCCCGAATGATTTCCGCATATGCCTTCATGAATTTCCCTAAGAATATAATCCGCGTCCGTTGGGCCGACGCATTTGAGAAAAGGCTGGGAAAAGGATTTCTTGTAGAGTTGGCCGTCCAGCAATATAAATTTGGAGGCTCTCCATTTAAGTAGCCTGGCTTCTCCATGATCGATCGGGAGGACGCCGACTTTCAAGTATTGGATATAGGCGTCCATCCATGTTTCCTCCTGTGTAACTGGTAGAACTTCTTCCATGGCTTCGATACTAGGTATCTCCAGGTACTCAACATAAGTTTTTCCCACGGCGTTATCTGCTGATGTGGCAAGTCGAGGCAATATATCAGCTCTGGCATTCTCCCCTCTAGGGATGTAACTGATGGTGAAGTGATCTAGTAAGGGGATTAACAAATTCACCTTGTTTAGATACCGAGACATAATAGGATCTTGGGCCTCGTACTCCCCGGCCACTTGGGCAAAAATGAGTTGTGAGTCAGTAAAAGCTTGGAGACGCTTGATTCCCAGCCCATGCGCCAATTTAATTTCGGCTAACAATGCTTCATACTCAGCTTGATTGTTAGTGGCTTCAAAGAGGAAACGGAGAGCATACTCCAACACCACGCCCTCCGGGCTGGCAAGGATAAGGCCGGCTCCACTTCCCTGGGAGTTAGAGGCCCCATCGACGTGGAGGATCCATGCCCCATCATTCTTCTCGCCGACATCTGAAGGAATTTGGGGGGAATCTTCTTGATGTTTCTCAGACCAAGTACACTCCACCAAGAAATCGACTAAGACTTGGGATTTCAGTGCGGCCCGGGGTTAGAAGGATAAGTCAAACTCCCCTAACTTGATGGCCCACTTAGCCAATCGGCCGGATGTATCAGGATAGGACAAAATGGTTCTGAGGGGCTGGTCGGTGAGTACAATTATAGGATGAGCCTGGAGATATGGTCTGAGCCGCCGGGCGGAGATAACCAAAGCGAAAATAACCTTCTCCATTTTGGAATACCTTTCTTCTGCGCCATGGAGTACTTTGCTAGTATAATATATAGGTTTCTGAATGGCATGGTCATCGATGTGCACCAAAACGGAGCTGACGGCCTCTGAGGAAGTTGCAAGATAAAGGAAGAGCTTTTCTCCTTCCTCAGGTTTAGACAATAGGGCCGGCGTGGATAAGAATTCCTTAAGCTCACCAAAAGCTCGCTGACAATCCTCCGTCCATTCAAAATCGTCTGCCCTGCATAAAACTTTGAAGAAAGGCAGACACTTCTCCACTGATCTTGACAAAAATTGGCCCAGCGCTGCTATCCTTCCGTAAGCTGCTGTACCTCTTTCTTACAGGCTGGTGGCCTCATATCAAGAATGGCCTGAATCTTCTCTGGGTTTGCCTCAATTCCCCACCGGGTCACCAGAAAACCCAAGAATTTCCCTACGGTAACTCCAAACGCGCACTTGCGCGGGTTAAGCTTGATTATATGGAGTCGGAGGTTATAGAAAGTTTCCTCCAGATCAGTGATATGGTTGGCAGCACAAGTGCTCTTCGTTAGCATATCGTCCACATACACCTCCATATTACGGCCAAGCTGACCTTTGAAAACTTTATTCATCAGCCTTTGGTAGGTGGCTCCAGCGTTCTTTAATCCAAAGGGCATTACTTTGTAACAATAAATGCCCTTCTCAGTAACAAAAGAGGTATGTTCTTCATCCAAGGGGTTCATGTTTATATGATTATACCCCAAAAAGGAATCCATGAAACTAAGAAGTTCATAGCCGGAAGTAGAATCCACCAACTGGTCGATCCGCGACAATGGAAAACTATCTTTAGGACATGCTTTGTTAAGATCAGTATAGTCAATGCAGATTCTCCATCCCCCACTGGTCTTCCAAACCATGACCACATTAGCTAGCCAGTCAGGGTATTGTGCCTCTCGAATATGGCCGGCCATAAGCAATTTGTCCACTTCTTCATCTATAGTTCTCTGCCGCTCAGGAGCGAAACTCCTTTTTTTCTGACAGACCGGCCGGCATTCTAGGTTGATATTAAGCCGGTGAGTGATCACCTCCAGGGGAATCCCAACCATGTCTATCACTTTCCAAGCAAAGATATTTGTATTCGCCTGCAAGAAGGTTAGGAGCTGACTCTGGGCTTCAGAGAGAGGAGTTCGCCGATTTGCACAATCTTGCCTGGGTCGCCCCCTAAGGGGCAAGACAACAAATGCTCCGCCGGTTCCCCCCTCCGCTCGGTCTCCCTGGGGTCAAATGACTCGGCAGCCGAGGGAACCGCAACCGTCTGAGGACTGGGAGCTAGATGATAACAGGGTCTGACTGAGTCTACCTCCCTACGAATCTCGCCAATTCCTTGGTTGGTAGGGAATTGAACCAGTAGACGTTTAGTGGATATAATCGCATCTAGCATATTTAATCCTGGACGGCCAAGAATGGCATTGTATGTCAGGGGCACCCAGGCTACCAAGAAGTCCAGCATCACCGTGCTCTGACGCGGCGGCGACCCTGCCGTAGCAGGTAGGGTGATTTCGCCCTCTACCCGTATGGAATCTCCTATGAAGCCAACCAGAGGAGCAGCCACAGGTTGAAGAGAGTCAAGAGATAAACCCATTCGAAGAAATGCATCATAAGTAAGCACGTTGGCGGAGCTCCCGCTATCTATTAGAATCCTTCTTACAGGATGCTTAGCGACCATCATAGAGACGACGACGCTATCATCTTTTACAATACTTCCACCAGATATATCTCCTCTAGAAGGGATTACATTTTCTAATTCTCCCTCTCCTCTCGGCCTCTTATGAAGTGATGCTCCTCCACGGGCAATCATTCCCACCATTCGCTCTGTAGGGGCATTATCGATGTTGGCCTGAGGCAGAGGAGGACCCATCAAAGCTGGTACAGATGGAGTCTCCTTCTTCTGGATGTACTGCTCCAGATATCCCCTTTGTATAAGCTCTTCAATGGCATGCTTCAGATTGTGGCATTCCTCAGTGTTGTGGCCGTAATCTCTATGGAAACGGCAGCAGTGGCTTCTATCACATACAGCAGCACCTTTCTTCAAGGGAGGTGGACGCCGCAGATAAGGCTCATTTTCAATCTCCATGAGGATATGGGCCCGGGGTGCAAGGAGAGGTGTAAGATGATCTTCTCTGGGGGCCAAGCTCTTGCGGTGGTCAGTTGGTCGATGCGAGGGTTCAGACTTCTTGGGAGAGGGCCCGCTTGACTCCGAGCGAGCTGGCCTCTTCCCAGTCCTTCCTTTGACACCCCTTCGCGACGAATCGGCCTTGTCGGTGCGGATGTACTTCTGCGCACGACTCAAGAGGTCAGCATAAGAGCAGGGAGGCCTTTTGTCCAAAGAGTAGGTGAAACGGGAGGGACGGAGCCCCTGCTTCAAAGCCAGAGTAGCCACAACATCGTCGAGGTGATAGACTTCCAGAGCCGCCACCTTGAATTGGGTTATAAAGTCTTTCAGAGATTCTCCATCTTATTGCTGCACAGAGAATAAGCTGTCTGCCACTCGGGGAATCTTCCGACAAGCGTCAAAATGAGCTAGGAAAGATCTTTCTAGTTGTCGGAAGGAGTCAACGCTGCGCGCAGGCAGACAAGAATACCAGGCACGAGCGGCCTTTCGGAGTGTAGATGGAAAAGCTATACATAAGAGGGCATCAGTCACCCCTTGAACCTGCATAATAGCCTTATAACTTTCCAGATGATCCAGAGGGTCGGTGGTGCCATCATAAGGGTCAAGTTGAGGAAAACGGAACCTCCCTGGAATAGGTTCCTCCATAATTCGGCGAGTAAGAGGAGGATGGGTGTCATAATCCGACCCCGGCTGATTGTTAATTCTTTGGCTAAGTTCTTCCAATCTCTGGTCTTGTTCATCGAGACGCCTCTTCATCTGATCAGCCATCTTTCCTCCAGCTGGCTCAGGGGAAGAAGATGAAGACCGGTGACACCACTGGCGGTGCTCCATTTGTGGCTCCTTACCCGTCGCCGCCTGGCAGGTGGACTACCCGAGGAACGGGTAAGGGAGCGCGATCCACACCGGGAGCCTTGAGAATGAAACGCCGCCGAGGTGTAGGGGTGGAGAGGCCTTGTAGGAGGGGATCGTCCCCAGGTAGACTGCCGGCTAACAGGGTTGGCCGATCTAGAATGCAAAGGTGTCTCGAACCGCCATCTGGCCCCTCTGGAATGTTGCTCCTGCAGTTGCTAGACCATCCCAACAAGGGTTTGAACTTGCTGTGTGAGGGTGGCCAACTGGTCTTGGGGAGTAGCTGATACCGGTGGTGGTAAGGAAGCAGCTGGAGGGCTTGGCCGGACCAGCTCGGTTGGGTCAGGGGTTCCCTCAATCCGATAAGGAGATGAGAGATGCCCCCCAGATCCCTGGGAAAGGTCTTCCTCCGGAGATCTAGTCTTCATGTTGGGAAGATCAGAGATATCTGAAGGAGTCGAAGGTTTGCCCCCCTTCCTGGCGTGCCAATCTGTTGATGCTTGATCACCAGAAAGATAGAAAAATTTTCTTTGTGCAAGATCTCCGGCTGAAGGAAGAATGAAAAAATCCCCCCTTTCCTTTCTGAATTCCAGCCCCTTTTATACTCCTTGAATTTTCGAAGAAAAAATCGCTCACTGGCTTTCATCATCATGCCGTCAGCTTCAAGTCATATTTCCCTTTCTTTTCCTTTTTCTTATCGAATGAGATTAATGTGTAAGATTAGTGGTCAGCCACAGCGAGGGCTTGCCACGTGATGGTTTACTATTAATCAACACCAGAGGCATTTAGGAACTTGCCCTGGAAGTCAAGGATCATCATGATGGGTTTTGATCTTCCCAAGGGAATGTCAGAGTTAGTGGAAAGTTATCTGGCTCTAAAACAGGTGCTCAGTATCTCCTTTATTTGAGCTTTTCGATGAATGGTGACGTTCTGGCATTTGTCTTATCCAAAGCCATTTAAAGCGCTATGATGTTTGATAATTCTTGGGCTCTGTTCCAGACACGACAGCTTGTAGCGTTAAGTGCTCCTGATATGGAAATAGTTTTGAGAGGTCGGGGCATATAGCCCAAAGCAGGGGGCCGTCCAGGACCGGGAGGCCGCTCAGGACCTGGGGTGCCATCCTTGACCAGGAGGCTGCCCAGGACCGAGAGGCCGTCCAGACCCTGGAGGCCGCCCAGAACTTGAAGGGCCGCCCAGGACCCGGGGGCTGCCCAGGACCCGGGGGCTGCCCAGGACCCGGGGGCCGCCCAGGACCGAGAGGCCACCCAGACCCTGGAGGCCACCCAGAGCTTGGGGACTGCCCAGAGTTTGGGAGCTGCCTAGGACTTGGGGGCCACCCAGGACCAAGAGGCCGCCCAGACCCTGGAGGCCGCCCAGAACTCGGGGACCGCTCAGAGCTTGGGGGGCCGTTCAGGACTTGGGGGCCGCCCAGGACTTGGAGGGCCGCCCAGGACCGGGAGGCCGCCCAAAACTCGGGGACCGCCCAGAGCTTGGGGGCCGTCCAGGACTTGGAGGTCGCCTAGGACTTGGAGGGCTGCCCAGGACCGGGAGGCCACCCAGACCCTGAAGGCCGCCCAGAACTTGGAGGGCCGCCCAGGACCCGGGGGCTGTCCAGAACTCGGGGACCGCCCAGACCCTGGAGGTCATCCAGGACTTGGGGGCCGCCCAGGACTTGAAGGGCTGCCCAGGACCCGGGGGCCGCCCAGACCCTGGGGACCGCTCTTAACCAGGATCATGTGCCAAGGGTTCCAACCTATTCCCCGCGGACCGACCGTGTCTCGACCCGTATTTCGTTTCTTGACCATATCAGAGCATTAGGATTGATAATACTTATCTTGAATTGTAATCAATACATTGAACAGGTTTTCCAGAAATATGAATGCCTTGATCAGATTTGCTCATGTTTTATGCGTATAGAACACGAACAGACCTCGGTGGTTGAAGAGCATAGGAGCTTTGCGGTCGCAACTCGTACATCCTTTGAACGAGTTTGGATCGAGTGATCATTGTCCTCCTGCTTGATATAGCTCGAAAAAAATCGTATTTTATAAAACCATATATGCTATGGCTCGATTCCATAATCAATCCTATTTTTGATAGAAGCAGTTGACGAGTAAATTCAACCTTTCTCATTATTTTATTATTTATTATTTTACTATCCATAATAGCGCAAAAAGAAAGTCCGACTTCAATTAGTTGTTCAGGAATAGTTTGATGAATTTCTCAACACTTTGCCTTAATTAGGAGCCATAAAGGGATATAACTCAGTGGTAGAGTAGAGGTGGAAGTCGTCAGTTCCACCACTATATACCATGGTCCAGTGGCAAAGGGTGATTTGCCATAATATCTTGAAGGCCTAGGTTTCTAAGAGCCTGATGCAGCATCTCATTGCCATTTTATTTCATTCAGCAAGAACTGTTGCATAGATGTTGGTATTTGTTTTCTTATCTCTAAAACTTGTTTCTTATTTTTTTAAAAAAAATTGTTAGAAGCTAGATTTGCTCATTTCTTAATGGCCACAACAGGAAGTCCCTTTTATCTCGAGAAGATCTTAAATCAAACGCGTGACAATAAATCATGTTGAAATCTGGCAGACACTATATATTCTGATCAAACATGATCATCAGGAGCCCTGATGAAATAGTAAGCAACGTCCATTCAATCTTCCCTCCCTTGACTACCGTTTACGCTCATGCAAGAAACACGAACCTCTCCTTCGTTGCCCGTCTTCACGCCGATGTTCGTAAGCCTCGCAAACGACTCTGCCCAGCTTGCGAAAAAGCTGTCCTGGCTCTCGGAGAATGCCTTCACCTTTCCCTTCGTTCTGGGATCACTGACGAGGACGGCGTCTGATCGGAAGAGTCCCTTTCCAGCCAACAGGTTCTGGTAGTACTGACCATCAAATAGGGCGCAAATCCTTATGGAGATAGAGCGCTAGCTCCCCCGACCAGCTCCTCTCCGAAGGAACCCAATCCGAAGAGACCCCACCAAATACTGCCGTTATCACCGGGAGCATGGCCACGATACCGAGGAATGCTAGCAGTTAAAGAATGAAATCGAGAGGCTAATTCAACGGGGCCGACTGAACCAGTTCAGGAGGGCGCCCGAGCCAGGACAAGGGGGTGATCGCCAGCCCGAGCTTCAGCAGCCTCCTCCTCCTTCAAATCCACCCGTGATCGGCCATATCAATGTGATTGAAGAGGCCGGTAATTCGTCGAGCTTCAAGAATGATGAAGAAGGCTCGGCGCCGAAGAAGGCGCGAACGGGTGAGCTCTCCTTCTCCGACGACGATCTCCAAGGTATACAATTCCCACATGATGATGCATTAGTTGTATCTTTCAATTTAAATAACTACGATGTAAGTCGGATTCTCGTTGATAGTGGAAGCTCCGTAAATGTTCTGTACCTTGATGTGTTCGCCAAGATGAAATTGCTTGTGAAAAATCTTCGAGCCGTGGACTCCACCCTAATGGGGTTCACCGGCGATGTTATCGTCCCAGAAGGGGTCATAACTTTGACGGTTCGGGCAGAAACCTGTCCCCTTGTAGCCACTGTTCACACGGACTTCCTGGTGACCAAGCTTCGGTCGCTCTACAATGCAATATTTGGGAGACCCGGCCTGATGTCCCTCAAAGCCGTCGTCTCCATCCCGCACCTATCTATAAAGTTTCCTACCGAGCGGGGAGTTGGTGTTGTCCAAGGAAGCCAGACTATGACTCGGCAGTGTTTTGTCACCAGCCTTCAGTCTAGGGTGCCCGAGGTTGACAGGCTGTACGCTCGAAAGGACTTCGCCGAACAACGAGGAGAACCGGCCGAGGAACTGGAAGAAGTACCGCTGGACGAAGCTCGGCCCGACCGAACTATAAAGATCGGGTCGCTACTAAAAGGCGAATCCCGGCGAGAGCTGGTCGACTTTCTCCGAAGCAATGCCGATATCTTCGCCTGGTCCGCCTCCAACATGCCAGAAATCAGCCCTGACGTTCTCGTCCATCGCCTCAACGTGGATGAGATGTACCAATCCGTCAAACAGAAGAAAAGGAGCTTCGCCCCAGAGCGGCAGAAAGCTATTGAAGAGGAGATCGATAAGCTTATCAAGGCGAACTTCATTCGGAAGGTGAATTACCCAAGCTGGCTGTCAAATATTGTTATGGTAAAGAAGTTGAACGGTAAGTGGTGGATCTGCATCGACTTCACCGATCTCAACAAAGCATGCCCGAAGGACAGCTTCCCTCTCCCCCGAATTGACCAACTCGTAGATGCCACCTCGGGTCATCATATGCTGTCATTCATGGATACCTACTTGGGCTACAACCAGATCCGGATGGCCCCCGAAGATGAAGAGAAGACCGCCTTCATAACTGACCGAGGTACTTACTGCTACCGTGTATGCCTTTCGGTCTTAAAAATGCAGGTGCCACCTACCAAAGGCTGGTCAACAAAGTTTTCAAAGAGCAGATCGGCCGGAACATGGAGGTATATGCCGACGATATGCTGGTCAAAAGCAAAGAAGCATCACGGCACGTCGAGGATCTCTCGGAAAGCTTCGCAACACTCCGCAAATATCGGATGAAGCTCAACCCGACCAAGTGCGCCTTCGGCGTTAACTCTGGGAAGTTCCTCGGCTTCATGGTTTTCCAACGGGGTATCGAAGCTAACCCCCAGAAGATCCAAGCTCTCCAACGGATGGTGCCCCTAGCATCTATCAAAGACGTCCAGCGCTTAACTGGGAGAATAGCGGCCCTTAATCGCTTCGTGGCTCGGTCCGCCGAAAGATGCCTCCCTTCTTCAAAACTCTCCGGTCGGCTAAGAATTTCCAATGGTCTTCCGAGTGTCAAAAATCATTCGAAGATCTCAAAATGTACCTTAGCTCTCCCCCTCTCCTCAGCAATCCAAATCCTGGAGAAACATTGTTCCTGTATCTGGCCGTCTCGGAAGGTGTCATTGGCTCGGTGTTGGTCAAAGAAGAAAATAAGACCCAGAAGCCAATTTATTATGTCAGCAAACTGCTCCGAGACGCGGAAACGAGATATACCCAGATCGAGAAGATGGTATTGGCTTTGATAACCTTGGTCCAAAAGTTGCGGTCATACTTCCAAACACATTCTGTGACAGTCCTGACCGACCAACCCATCAAGGCGGTGGTCCATCATCCAGAGACATCGGGGAGGATGACAAAATGGGCCATCAAATTGAGTGAGCACAACATTCGATTTCAGCCTTGTCCGGCCATCAAAGCTCAGGTGCTGGCTGATTTCCTCCTCGAATGCAATATCCCGGAGGACGGCTCCACTCCCAGCTCCCCCAAACACCCAAAATCTGACGCCCGGTGGTTCCTCCATGTCGAGGGGTCATCTAACGCCCATCACTCTGGTGCTGGCTTGGTCCTCACCAGCCCGGAAGGGACGACATTCGAGTATGGCATCCGCTTCTCCTTCCCAGCCTCCAACAACGAGGCCGAGTATGAAGCTCTGCTCGCCGATCTCCGAATCGCCTACGACCTGAAAGTGAAAAAGTTGAATGCCTTCACCGATTCTCAGCTGGTGGCTGGTCATGTGCGGGGCGAGTTTAAGGCCTGGGAGCTGAACATAGTTTGATATCTCCAAGAGGTTCGAAGCCTACTCTCCCATTTCCCTGAGTTTGAAATCATTCAGATTCCAAGATCCGAAAATGTTCGTGCCGACCTATTGTCTCGGCTGGCAACCGTGGAATCAATGGATGCCGAGCAAAAATTTCATCTAGAGATCTTGAAGAGGCCCAGTATTGCCGATGCCGGCCGAGTGATGCAAGTTGAGGCCGAACCATCATGGTTCGACTCCATCCTGAAGTATCTCAAAGAAGGGTCACTCCCAGCCGATCAAAGGAAAACCAGAAAGCTGAAGCTGCAAGCTACCCACTATGTGCTAATTGATGACCAGCTTTACAAGCGGTCCTTCTCCATGCCGCTGCTTAGATACCTTTGTCCGTCTAAAGCTGATTATGCCCTTCGGGAGGTACACGAAGGAATTTGCAGTAACCACCTGGGGAGCCGGTCTCTATGCCACAAGGTGCTGCGTCAAGGTTACTATTGGCCTACCATGCAGAAGGACGCTGACGACCTTGTCCGAGCCTATGACCCATGCCAAAGACACTCCAGTATTCAGAGGCTCCCCTCCGCAAGCCTGGTCCCCATTTCCTCCGCTTGGCCCTTTGCCAAGTGGGGGATGGACATTCTCGGCCCATTCCCACTTGCCACGGGACAGCGGAAGTTTTTATTCATCGCCATCGATTACTTTACCAAGTGGGTCAAGGTGGAAGCAATTGCTCAAATAACTGAGGCTCGAGCCAAGGACTTCGTGTGGAGATCCATCATCTGCCGCTTCGGCCTCCCACACACTATCGTTACCGACAATGGCAAACAGTTCGATAATCCAAAGTTTCATCAGTTTTGCGAGGAGCATGGGATCCATCACCGCCTTACCTCGGTCGGACATCCACAGGCCAACGGAGCAGCCGAGGTAACTAACCGAACCTTGCTTCAAGGGATCAAGGCTCGGCTCTCCAGAGCCCGAGGCAGATGGGCAGACGAGTTGCACCATGTCCTATGTTTATCTTATTAGAGCACGACTCATACCCGTAGATCACGGTCCGTTCCTTTTAAGAATAAATTAGTCTAAATTATTTTTACTTAAATAGAATTTAATAACAATTAAATATGCATAAAACTTTATTTCAATAACATCCAAGAGTGCATATTAAAATCTAAAATAAAAGAGTTTTAATTTTTGATAGTAATAAAAGAGCAACAAATTCTCCCTACACCAAACCAAATATGGGATGAACCGGGTGCTGCCTTTCTTCCTTCACAGATGCCAAGCCACGGACGTAGCGCCTGGAATAGAGGACTCCACGAAACCCACGAACAGAGCCTTCTTCAATTAATGGAACAGAGCCTCGGACGGGCACGGCACACGACCCAAATAGATAGATCCTTCAATCCCCTCCTTGTGCTATTTATAGAAGTCTGGACGCGGCCTTAATGTGGCGAGGAATCCTGTTTCAAAATAGAGACCACGCAGCGGAAGCAACGAAAATAACAAAGGAAATCTAGATAAATCATCAATAAAATTCAAATTCCTGAATTTAATTCTCTCAATTTGATAACTTTCAATCTAATCAATTTCTTAATTGGTAGAGGAAACGGTTAGAATGGATTAATTGGTAGAGGAATCGGTTAGAATGGAATCGGAGAAGAATCGTGCGGAAACAGGGAACTGGGAAAACGATGAAATCGGCAACGTATTTGCCGTTTTTGCTTTAAAATCCATGCTAAATCCTTATAAAATCAATTCCGAGCTCATCTTAAATCCGATTTGAGTGCTGTCTGCGTCGTTAAATCCCTAAAATCGAGCTCTTTAAGTTGATAAGATTTTATCTAAAATATTATATAAAATATTAAAATATTAAATAATAATAGGTACGTTAAATTATTAATTAATAGGTTTAATGATAATTATTTATGCGTTTATCACTCCCCCCAACTTGAATCTTACTCGTCCTCGAGCAAATAAGAAATTTAGAAATATATACCAAGCTAGTCCAAGAATTGATAGTTATCTTATAAATCTTTTTTTAATATTTTTTTTAAGATCATAAGGGAGGTACTTCATTGGATTATTAAGTTTTTTTTTAGTGATAAAGTGTAGTCCATAAGAATTTATAGAAGTCTTTCTTCACCAACTTTCCACTTCTCTAATTAAGTCTTCTAACTTAATTTGGGTTGGGTGTAATGTCTTTTGTACTTTGGTTTCCTTATTTATTTATTTATTTATAAAGTCAGTGCAACGTCCTAATCCCTTGCTTTCTAATTAACCCTTGTAGCGAGCTTTAGGCCAATGGCTCCCAAACCAATTGATTTTAGGGCATTAGGTATAAAATACCCATCAGACTTACTTACTCGAGTTAAAAAGGCTTTAAGTAGGACTGACTCTATTTAGGTTCTTTTACATTCCCACCTTTTTACGCGAACAACATCACTTTCTTAGGTGACTGGGCCCGGTTACTCAGTGAAAAATGCTAAGAACCTAATCTATTAACTTTAAGAGAGATTTTTTTTTCTTTCTTTCTTTTTTTTCTTTTTTTTTTTTTTGAATAACATTTTCACCCATACCCTTATTAAGTAGATTATACTATTAAGATCAGTGGTCAGGAGGATCTAAAATTATTCTAAAAATTATTCTGGGCTAAACCCTACCTTTTATTAGGTTTTCTTAATAATTTATTCCTCAGTATTTCAAAAAAAATAATCTAACCATTAATTCATTAGTAGACTGCTTGATTAACTTCAAATTGAGATAGAATTTGGTAACACATCTGATTATAGTTTTACTTGAGGATTTATTCTTTTTCCTCCCTCCCCCCCAAACTAAATTTTCATTGTCCCTAATGGAAGAAAAATTAATTAATTTCAAGGAAAGATACTACCTGGTAGAGTATTTGAAGGTTGAAAGTTTCATTGTTGCCATCTTCTTTCAATCTGCTTCTGTTGCTCTTCTCTGGTCATACTAAAAGAACATACTAAAAGAAAGTTAAAAATAAATAATAAACTGGGTTACCTCCCAAGAGCGCTAAGTTTAAAGTCTTCAGCCAGACTGTGCTACTTATTATGATAATGTTGGGTTCACAAGATCAATTGATTCAACAATTTCTCCTTCATTAACTTCTTCTATATTGTTTCAAACTTTGGCCATTTACTTTGAATGTATTTCCTTGCTTGGGGTCTTTAAGCTCTACAGCTCCATGGGGAAATACTTGAGTTACTATAAAAGGTCCATTCCATCGTGAACGAAGTTTTTCAGGAAAAAGGTATAATCTTGAATTGTAAAGCCATACTTTTTGATTTGGTTCAAAAAATTTTCTACTAATAAATTTGTCATGATATGCTTTGGTTCATTTTTTATAAATTTTTGAGCTCTTATATGCCTCATTTCGTAGCTCTTCTAACTCATTCAATTGGAGTTTTCTATTGACACATGCATTTTTATATCATAACTAAATTGCTTGATAGCCCAAAATGCACGGTGTTCTAATTCTACAGGTAAATGACAGGCTTTTCCAAATACGAGCCTATAAGGAGACATTCCTATGGGAGTTTTAAATGCAGTACGATAAGCCCATAATGCATCATCCAAACATTCTGACCAATCTTTCCTATCGGGTCTCACCGTTTTCTTAAGGATATTTTTAATTTCTCTATTTGATATTTCAACTTGGCCACTAGTTTGGGGATGATAAGGTATAGCTACCTTATGAGTAATTCCATATTTATTCATTAATCCTTCAAAGTGTCTATTCGTGAAATGTGCACCCCCATCACTAATTATAGCCTTTGGGCATCCAAAATGACTAAGGATATTATGTTGAATAATCTTGATTACAACTTTATGGTCATTGGTTCGAGTTGTCATGGCTTCAATCCATTTTGACACATAATCAACTGCCACTAGAATGTATTCAAATCCAAAAAAGGAAGGAAATGGGCCTATAAAATCAATACCCCATACATCAAAAATTTCTACAACCAAGATAGGGTTTAGGGGCATCATGTCTTTTCGAGATATATTTCCTGTTTGTTGACATTGGAGACAATTACGGCTAAATTCATGTGCATCTTTAAAAAGAGTTGACCAATAAAACCCACTTTGTAGTACCTTTGCTGCAGTTTTCTTTCCACTAAAATGTCCTCCATAGGCAAGAGAATGACAGAAGTTAAGTATACTTTTAAATTCACTCTCGGGAACACATCGCCTAATCACCTGATCTGAACAGTACTTAAATAATTCAGGGTCTTCCCAAAAGTAATATTTGACTTGTGAGAAAAATCTATCTTTTTCTTATTTTGTCCAGTGGGAAGGTACTTTTCCTGTTACCAAATAATTCACAATGTGGGCAAACCAGGGAAGACTGCTATGGAAAATTGAGAATAGTTGCTCATCAGGGAACCTATCTCTGATTATTTCTTTATTATATTTCATTGAGATCCTAGAGATATGATCTGCTACCATATTTTTAGAACCTTTCTTATCTAAGATTTCTAGATCAAATTCTTGTAGTAAGAGAATCCATCTAATCAGTATGGGTTTTGTATCCTTTTTTGATATAAGATGCCTCAACGCTGCATAATCTGAATAAACTAAAACCTTAGACCCTAACAGATATGATCTAAACTTTTCTAGGGCAAACACAACTGCTAGTAATTCTTTTTCAGTGGTAGTATAGTTCATTTGTGCATCTGAAAGAGTTTTGCTAGCATAATAAATTACATGGGATTCTCGATTGAGTTTCTGTCCTAGAACTGCACCTACAGCATAATCAGAAGCATCACACATGATTTCAAAAGGTATGGTCCAATCTGGGGGCTTGATAATTGGTGTAGTGGTCAAAGCAGTTCGAAGAATGTTATAGGCTGTTAGACAATCTTTATCAAAATTAAAAGAACTATCCTTGGTCAATAAATTACATAATGGTTGAGAAATTTTACTAAAATCTTTGATGAAACATCTATAAAAACCAGCATGACCAAAGAAAGATCGTACTTGTTTAACTGAGGTTGGGGGTGGTAGATTTGAGATCAATTCAACCTTGGCTTTATCAACCTCAATACCTCGCTCTGAAACAATGTGTCCAAGCACAATTCCCTCACGAACCATAAAATGACTCTTCTCCTAACTTAGGATTAAATTCATTTCCATACATCGTTTCAGTACCTTAGTCAAGTTCTCGAGGTAGCTATCAAATGATGCACTAAAGACTGAAAAATCATCCATAAATACTTCCAAAAATTGACCAATCATATCAAAAAATATGGCCATCATACATCGTTGAAACGTGGCTGGTGCATTACAAAGACCAAACGGCATACGTCTAAAGGCAAATGTTCCAAAGGGACAAGTGAAGGTGGTCTTTTCTTGATCTACTGGAAATACTGGGACTTGATTGTATCCTGAATATCCATCTAAGAAACAAAAGAAACTTTGTCCCGCTAGCTGTTCTAGAATTTGATCGATAAAAGGCAAAGGAAAGTGGTCTTTCCTAGTCACGGCATTCAACTTTCGATAATCTATACACACTCTCCAACTAGTTGATGTGCGAGTAGGAATTGATTCGCCTTTTTCATTTTTAATCATGGCAATGCCTAATTTTTTAGGTACTACTTGGATTGGACTGACCCATTGGCTATCTGAAATTGGATAAATAATACCAGCATCAAGCCATTTTACTACTTTTTTCTTAGCAACATCCCTCATGTTTGGATTTAGCCTTCGTTGCATGTCTCTATGTGGTTTGACTTCAATTTCACTATGAATATGGTGCATGCAAATGGAAGGGTCAATTCCCTTAATATCAGCTATTGTCCATCCAAACGCCTCTTTATATTCTTTAAGTACATCTATCAATTTATCTTCTTGCTCAGAGGTTAGGGTAGATGCAATGATTACTGGAAGGGTATCATTGGGTCCAAGGAATGAATATTTTAAGTCATTTGGAAGAGGTTTCAACTCTAGTTGGGGTGGTTCTTCCAAGGATGGTATTAAAGGACTTGGTTTAGTTGGAAGTGGTTCATATTTTATAGTCCATGGAGGGATGGTGTCGATCTTAGGTGGTTCTAATAACATGTTTATTTCTTTGGTATACTCATTAATATCAAAGTCATCTATTCCAAAATGTGTAAGACATGTTTGTAAAGGATCTGAATCAATCAAACTTTGGAATTTCTTATCTACTACTTCCTCTATCATGTTTACTTCATTTAAATCATACACAGGTGGTCCTTGGGAAGCATTAAAATATTTAATCTCATCTTCTTGTTTCCAAAAGATACATCCATCACACATGTTCTACAATTTATGCATGCATTAGCGGTAGCTAGAAAAGGTCGTCCAAGGATGATGGGAATTTGGTTAGGATTACCGCTAGATTCCATATCTAACACAAAAAAGTCGACAGGAAAATAGAATTCATCCACCTTTACTAATACATCTTTCAATATTCTACGAGGTTCTTTGACTGATCTATCTGCCAATTGTAGTGTTACTGTAGTGGGTTTTAATTCTCCAAATCCGAATAATTCATATACTGAACTTGGGAGAAGGTTTACACTCGCACCCAAATCTAATAATGCTTTCTTGATTGTGAAGTTTCCTATGACACATGATATAATCGGGGTACCATGATCTTTTAGTTTGGGTGGGGTTATTTGCTGAACAACTGAGCTAACTTGCTCAGTCAAATGTATCTTTTTTGGTATTTGTATCTTGGCTTTCCATTTTTGTGTGCATAGATCCTTCAAAAATTTAGCATAAGCCGGAACTTGCTTGATAGCATCGAGAAGAGGTAAGTTTATTTGGAATTGCTTAAATAACTCAAGCATCTCATTCATTTTTATATTCTTCTTATCTGAAGGCAAAGGAGATTCTAAAGCACTAGGGAATGGGGCTTTAGGTATGATTGCTTAATCATTAAATTCCTTTTCTTTTTCATTTCTTCTCTCTTTGGTCTAGCCACTTCTAATTTCTGGGTTGGTTCAGGTGGGTTCAATGTTTTTCCACTTCTTAGAGTCATGACTGATTTAGCATGATCTAGAAATTTGTCAGGACTATTGGAACTCTCAGCCATGAATTGTCCTTTCGGGTTATCGATAGGCTGACTAGGTAACTTACCTCCTCCCTTCTACTGAATGCCATGGCTAATTGACCTATCTGAGTTTCTAGTTTTGCAATAGATTGTGTGTGGGAGTGAAGGATTTGGGTATTCATTTCTAGCCCTTTCAATGCTTGTAACACTTTGTCTTCAAAAGTAGGCTGATTATTCGATGGAGGTTGTGGGATGTTTGGATATTGTGAATATGGCATGTTTCTAAAATTGGTTTCTTGGTAATTAGGTCTGATCGATGAATTGACTACAGGTTGAGGTTTCCAAGAAAAATTTGGATGATTTCGCCAGCCAGGGTTGTAAGTATTTGCAAATGGATCATTTCCTGTTCTAGGAGCTAATCGGGTTTGGGCTTGGTGGGCTTGCTCTTGAACAAGTTCAGGAAATTGGTATGCAGCTGGGCATTCACCTATAGAATGGGTTGGACTCGAACAAATTATGTAAACCTCATGTAATTGAGTAGATGGGGAAGAGATGTTTCCAACTTATAGAATCCGATCAAATTTATGGGATAATTCATCTACCTTAGTATAGATATCTGTAGAATGACCTATTTCATATATTCTAACTCTTTTAGGTTCTACGGGAGGGTCTCGACGAGCAACTGACATATGATGTAATGAATTCTCACTCAATGTCTCAAAGAGTTGCCAAGCCTCATGTTCATTTTTTAACATAAATGTCCCACCACATGAAGCATCAACCATTTGTCGGTGCTTTTCTGATAATCCATCATAAAAGCATTGAACCAGTTGCCATTTAGGTATAGCATGATGTGGACATTTTCTAATCAGTTCTTTGAATCTCTCCTATGTCTCATGGAACATTTCTTGATCTATCTGGGAAAAACTTATTATGGCTTTTCTAATTTGATTCGTTTTTCCTATAGGAAAATATTTTTAAGAAATTCTTTCTGAAGATGATCCCAAGTTGAAATTATAACGGTGTCTAATGAATTTAACCAATACTTGGCTTTATCTTTTAGGGAAAAAGGGAATAACTTAAGCCTAAGTGCATCATTAGAGAAATTTTGAATCTTGACAGTTGAGCAAATTTTCAAGAATTCATCTAAGTGTTTGTAGGGATCCTCATTTGTAAGTCCATAGAAAGATGGTAACATTTGGATTACACTTGACTTAATTTCATATTGGACAGCCTCTACTGGAGGCACTTGAATGCAGGGAGAGTAGGTATACCTTGAAGGAGTGAAATACTCTTTTAACTATCGTGGTTGATTATTTTTGTTATTAGGATCAATAATTCTAAGTCTGTTTGCTCTAATAGTTCTTTCTATCTTAGGATCTAAGGGTATAAGGTTAGGCTGCAACGATCGGCGACCAAGCATACACCCTACCAATGACTCTAAAGCAAATAGTTTTTTTTCTTATTTATTTTTTTTATTTTTTTTTAAGTTTCTAATTTCCTAATAAATTATGAGATATCAATGGAAGGATTTTGAGTTTTGCAAAAAATAAATTCACCTAAGTCAATCTATAGCATAGAAAATAAAATAATTATTTTGTTTATATTTTATTTTTATTTTTATAATTTTTTTGTTTCCTTAAATTAATTATGTTTTATGATTTTCTTTCAGTTTTTTTTTTAGGTAAGTTAATTAAAAGGAAAATTTGATTAGGTTAAAATTGGATTTGTGGCAAAAAGGAAAGTAATAATAATTTTTTTTAATGTTAAAAAGAAAATATGTAATTCTAATAATTAAAGAAGTAAAATAAAGACACGATAACTATTCAAAAATTAAGAGAAAATTAATCTAATTTTTTTATATTTATATTTTTTAAATTTTTAAATTTTTTTTTTCAAAAAACACACTTAAGTCCCCGGCAACGGCGCCAAAAATCTGATGTGTGTCGTAGCGCAACGATTTAAACACCTTAATTTTACTATTAGGATAGCGAGAGTAAGGGATCGATTCCACAGGGACTTTAGCGATTATCTAGAAATAATTTTATAAATTTAACTAAATAGATAACTAAGTAGATAATTAATAGTGCAAAATAATAAGATATGGTTTATCTTATTAAAGCACGGCTCATACCCATAGATCACGGCCCGTTCCTTTTAAGAATAAATCAGTCTAAATTATTTTTACTTAAATAGAATTTAATAATAATTAAATATGCATAAAACTTTATTTCAATAACATCCAAGAGTGCATATTAAAATCTAAAATAAAAGAGTTTTAATTTCTGATAGTAATAAAAGAGCAACAAATTCTTCCTATACCAAACCAAATATGGGATGAACAGGGTGCTGCCTTTCTTCCTTCATAGATGCCAAGCCACGGACGCAGTGCCTGGAACAGAGGACTCCACGAAACCCATGAACAGAGCCTTCTTCAATTAATGGAACAAAGCCTCAGACGGGCACCGCACATGACCCAAATAAATAGATCCTCCAATCCCCTCCTTGTGCTATTTATAGAAGTCCGGACGCGGCCTTGATGCGGCGAGGAATCCTGTTTCAAAACAGAGACGACGCAGCGGAAGCAACGAAAATAACAAAGAAAATCTAGATAAATCATCAATAAAATTCAAATTCCTTTAAAGAAATTTAATTCTCTCAATTTGATAACTTCCAATCTAATCAATTTCTTAATTGGTGGAGGAAACGGTTAGAATGGAATCGGAGAAGAATCGTGCGAAAACAGGGAAATGGGCTGAGAAAACGATGAAATCGGCAACGTATTTGCCGTTTTTGCTTGGAAATTCATGCTAAATCTTTATAAAATCAATTTCGAGCTCATCTTAAATCCGATTTGAGTGATGTCTACGTCGTTAAATCCCTAAAATCGAGCTCTTTAAGTTGATAAGATTTTATCTAAAATATTATATAAAATATTAAAATATTAAATAATAATATATATGTTAAATTATTAATTAATAGGTTTAATGATAATTATTTATGCGTTTATCACTGGGCCGAGCTACGAGTCAAAATAGCATATTGCGGCCAGTCCAAACGGTCTCCAAGACATGGTTCGGATTTGGGCAGCTCATAAACCCCAACCGAATCAAGTAGCCTTCAAAACGCTCCTCTGGGTTCGGGCAGCTTGCAAGCCCCGGTCGGACCGAGCGATGTCTGCATACCTGCTTCATTCTGCGGGCCAGATCATGCTTACATTGCGAACCCTTTGGACCGCCCAGATCTGCTCTCCGACTCAATCGTGGATATGTTTTTCCTCCACCAAGAGCCGAATATTAGCCTTAGCAAAAGTAAAGCGGCAAGATCGCCGCCAAAACGTGCTATGACAAGACATGATATGAGATTAACAACACGGAAAAGGCAGATGCAAAAGGAAGAAGGAATAAAAATTTTCTTTATTTCCTCATCTGCTAAAATTACAACCTTCTGAGAGGAGTTACAAGTGCACCAAAGCACATGAAATGGAAACGAATACATAGCTCGGCCGAACTGCTCCAGTCAGCTTCGGTTAATGATGTCTTGACATCTGATCCAGTAAATCAGACAAACCATGAACCAGTCAGCTCGTGCTGATAACGAGCATGACCGGCTTCCCACGAGTCCTCTAGACGAATTAAGAGATCCAAAAAAAAGAGGCACAGACCCGTGGACGTTGATAACGGGGCACTCCCCCAAAGCGAGTGTGTACTGCTAGCCACTACCCAAGCCAAAAGGCAATGTACTAACAGACAACACTCCTTCACCTCCCTCCTCACGTGGCAAAAGATTCCCCGAACAGATGAGCCCAGGAATCCGAATCAGGGGAGGAGGAGAAATTCACGTAAGTCATGGGGAGTACACGTGCACCTCTTGCTCTATGTCCCCCATGGCGAACCGCAAAGGACACACATGAAGCGCATATGTGCGCTCTCCATGTGATCTCTGCGAACCTCCTGTGCGCTCTCCATATGATCTCCGAACTCGTCCCTTGGGGACGAGCCACCCTTCGATGGCTCCTTCATCACCCCAGCTGTCCGGAGGACAACGGCTTGCGAAAGGTAAGCTCGGTCCTTCCACTTCAAGCCCCAGAGAAATAGGCATCATGAAAACTCACAGTTCGCGGGGAAGAAAACTCTGGGATGGCCCAACACGGCCCTCGTTCCCTTTTTATAGGTGAAGATGAACTGGGAGAAACTATCAGGGCAGAAAGCCCCGAGATTCAAAAAGCCTAATCCGCGCCACCACGTGGCCTCTCAAGATGAAAACAGCGCCCCTCGTTGCGCGCCAAACGCGTCGCCTAAACCATGACGCATGCCAAAAGATTTTCTCTAACCCCGGATCACAAGTTTTAAATGCAGAAAATCATCCGCCGATCCTACGGATATGGGCAGACCTGGGAGATCGTCCAGTGAAAACGACATCCTCCAATGGCGAATGAGCGCTTGAATCATATGCTAAAACGGCATGCGTTGGAAAAGATCGACATAATAAAATCCCCTTAGAAAGTGCCGAGGCAGCTTTCTGCTGGCTACAGAGCCGTATCATCTGCTTCGGCAAAACGAAAACTGACTCGCCTTGGAAGAGACAGGGCGCTGACAGGGCAATAAAGGGGCGCAAAGGCCAAGTTCTCCTCGATAATGACCCCTCAATATTCCCCGCTCCAGCCCAACCACCTATGGGACCTAGGTGCGGACCCAGGCATCGCCCTGTGCTCCCCTCCAAGGCCAAAGTTGTTTCTATACTTCGAAACAAACTGAAGCATTTATTTTCAGTCCAACATAACCAATGTTATCCCGCACCCCGATCCGATCAAAGATGGCTAAAAACCCTCTAAAGGATAGATCGATCGTAAGACTTGCACGATGGAAGCAAGCATCTCAAAGCAACCGACAAACACAAAGGCTACATGAACTGCTCTTTTTATTCATCGTGAAAGGACAACAAAAAGAAAAGAAAATACATCAGCCCTCACAGGGGCTTATCATTCTCTCCGGGAGCTGCCAAGCCTTCCCCTCGCTCTGCCGCCGGATCGCATACCTATTGCTGGAGGGACGCAACATGCTTTTCTAACCGATCGTTGACCGCGCGAAGGTGCACGATCTCCCTAGTAGAGGCAATCATGTATTGATCGGTCGCCTGTTGAAGTCGCTCACGACTCGCAAACAGTGAGGCCAGGACTTCCCCGTCGATGACCGCCTTGGTACGGCCCCTGCGGGCCCCCCAACAAGTGTTGACACCGTCGGCTGGTGCTCCGGCCGACCCCCCTCCATCCTTGGAAGCCATCCTGCTATCACAAGCTCGAATAGACCAGCGAAGAGCGGTGGAGGAAATGGCTAACGATGGCCTACCACCTATTGGTATTTAAACTGCTCCAAGCGAAAACCCTAACCGCCCGTGCCACTGACATAAAACCTTGCCACGCATTGTCGCTTCAGTGGCCTCTCACGAGAGACGTGGATTCGACAAACCCCCCTTTTTCTCAGAACCTAACTCCCCCCTTTTTCTACCAAGGCGCGTCCACGATTTCGCCACTGATCAGACGGACTACCTCAGTCCTAGCCAGGATGCTTCTGTGATTCCTAACCCTGACCAGTTGACCTACCGCATCCCTCGGCTCTAGTCGAGCTATTCCATTCCTCGGCTCTAACCGAGCTATTCCATTTCTTGGCCCTAGTCCGCATTCCATTCCTCGGCCCTAACCGATCCATTCCATTCCTTGGCCCTAGCCGAGCTATTCCATTCCTCGGCCCTAGTCAAGCTATATTGTTCCTTGTCTCCAGCCGAGCCATAGCGTCACTCAGCCTAAGCCGAACTGAACCCTCTCTCAGCCCCTTTTTTATCGGACTATGTTGTATCTCGTCTCTTCCGTTAGGGCTATCCCTATACCTTGGCCTGATCAAGTTATTTGCTCAAATCTGAGCTAGGCCAAGCGGCATAAATAAGCCATGGTTGCTCGTGGTCGGGATAAGACTTAAGACAAGAAACAATCATCCAGGAAAGGCAAACAAATGAGAACAACTGATCCATCTACTAATTTCCGATCGAACTACAAAAGGAAAGAGGTAGAAAATACATATGGGGGCCCCAAGAGGTCAAGACTTGGGATCGGACCCGGCGTCTCCTACGGCAGCATCAGCGGGTGCATCACTTGGCTCTCCCTTTTTGACAGTATCCTTCTGAGATACCTCGGCAGCAGTGTCGATGCCCAAAACAGCTTCAAGATCGATGTCAGAAATCTCCTCATACTCATCCTCCTCGGCCCCAGGGGTGCGGGTCTCGTAATATTCGGCTTCCAAACAAGACAAGTCCAGGTCGGGATAAGCTTGAGCAATCTTAGCCCGTGCCTCCTCTTTGCCAAACTGGAATGCATCGGCGTAGGATGCTCTGGGTTCCTCGGTAAACTGGGTAGAGTTCTTATACACCTCCACCACTGAAGAGGCCCGCGCGTTCGCCTCGGCCGATTGTTTCTCTAATTCGGAGATCCTTCGGTGCCTCGAGGCCGCCTCCTCTCCGAAGGCCTTCAGCCGCTCCTGAAACTCCCGGCTCATCTTGTTCACCTGCAGACGAAAAGCCAAGTAAGGCAAAGGTCGAAAGGCCAAAACGGATAAAATAGGAGACTCCCTACCTGCTCGTCCCGTCGAGCCAGTTCGTTGTTCAGCACTTGAACCTTATTGAGAGCCTTCGATTTAGCTGATTGACTTTGGCGAAGACTCTCTTTGAGTTCATCAACCCGGGACTGTCTCTCCCCAACCTCCTGGTGAGCGTAGTCTAGCTCATTGGAGAGCCAAGCAGCTCACTCATCCAACCACTTTAGCCAATCCTTCGTTTCGATGAGCTCTTTATTTAGACGGGTAAGCTGGTCCTGCTGCCGCCGACACTTGTGCTCCTCCTCCTCGAACCTTTTACCCTAGCTGGTCTTATCTTCGGCATGGCTGGCTTTCAACTAGTCCCATCTCTTATCGAAAAACCGCTGCATGGAATTGATCTTATCTTCGTGCTTCGCTTTGATCTGGGATAATTCCAGACTGGCCTTCTCGGATTGCTCGCGGAAACCTTGAAGCTCGTTGACTTGCATTGTGAGTTGAGAGGCTCTTTCTCTCTCAGTTGTAAGAACCTTACGAGCCTCCTCGAGCTCCCTTTGGGAGACCACCAAGGCTCGGGAAAGGTTAACCGTTGAATCCACCCTCTCCTTAAGGTGATCAACCTCTTTACGGGCCCAAGCCCAAGCTCCGACGACCAGATGCAAACGCCATTTCAACGCCCTCATGATCAAGGCATTATGCAAAAAGGATTGCACGTATGAGGAACGCAGTCAAACTGACCGATTAAAAACCCTACTTCGATTCGATGACTTACCCGAGATGCATAATCCGAGGCGATCCTCGTGAGAGCGAGGTCATCAATCTCGGTAAGAAGGAAAGCTTCATTCGGCACTCCAGTATGTCTGAAGGCCACTTCGACAAGATCCTCCGGATCATTCCCTTCCGCCGAAGAACTTTCTCCCTCTTGGAACACAGACCGCATCAGAGCGGAGAACATGGCGCTCACCTCCGGATCACGTGAGTAGAAATTCACACTCAGGGAGCCAGCTTGGGAACCCGCGGCCCCTGGGGCCCTCGTCCGGCCAACCTCCTCCACCAAAGCCCTCATTTGAGAGGCCTCAGGCATCTCAGCCCCAGCAAGGGGAAACCCGGCCCGAACGTCCCCTTCGCTCAGCGGCTCCCCTCCTTCTCCTTCTTCTCCTTCTCCTTCTGCTTCTTCGGACATTTCCCTGCCCCCGGCAGACTCCTCTCGTGCTTCGATTTCCCTCGGGGCCTCCGGTGCCTCGGCGGAAGGCCCTTCACCGGAAGACGCCCCGCGAGTTTCGGTCACCGGTTCGGCAGGTTATGTCACCCCTTCATCCCCCACTGGCTCTCCCACAAGCAGCCCAAGCTGAACTTCAGTGGCTGTAACCGTTTCTTCCACCTCGATTAAAGCATAGGGTGCTCCTGCCTCCGCCTGCAACTCCAATGAAGGAGACCGTCCAACCCTGACCGCGGGGGTCTCCGAGTGGACTGACGTCGTTCCCTCGCCATCGTCGGATAAAATGGCGACAGGTAGAGAGAAAATTTCAGCAGCCTCCTCCAAAACCCCCGTGGTGTCCTGATCTCCCCCCCTGACAGACCTTCCTCCAACACCAAAGGACCATGCGCCGGCAGAACTTCGATACTTCCAGCCCGCGGCGATGAGGAACGGAGATCATCACCCTCTTTCCCGATCCCCCTAGGGCAGGAACCGGAAGGGCAAGACCTCTTCTTGGCCCTACGCGTGCTGCTGGAGCCGGATCTCCTACGACGTTTGCCCAGTTCCTCTCTCACCTGATCTACGAACGCTGACCTTTCGGCTGCAGGAGCAATACGACTCGCCCATTAGCTCGCACAAAAATCAAAGCTAAAATTGCATTAACCTATTGGCTATGAAATGATACTCACCGCGAGGATCAATGGGACTCAATCCAGCCGCAAAGAGAGCATCCTCTGATAAAAGGGCGCTGGCTAGAAGCACTCGACTGCCACATAACACGATCAAATCCCTCTTCTCTTGCTCGGATAACTCCGGATGTGCTTCTGGATCCTTTACATATCGTCCCCACACCCGAGAAAAATTCGAGCCAATATTCCCTTATAAAGAATCATGATTTCCATTCCTTTATCGACGATGGGTTGTCTGCAATCATCTTGAAAGACCTCCGGGGACCGATGTAAGGCCACTCTGAGGCCCTTCCGGAGACCAGATTGTAGCACACCCTGAACATCGGAAGGGTTGCGGTTACCCTGATACGGCTGCACAACGAGATGAATCCGATGAGGTTGCGCCAGCTGTTGGGAGCCACCATGGTAAAGCATATATTGTAGAACCTCATCACCTCCCGCACCAGTGGGTGAAGAGGAAACCTGAGGCCTGCCCTCAAACTTTCTTCATAACAGAATGCTCCGTCCCCTAATTCAAATGTCACCCTATCGTCAGCCATCGGGAGCAACAGGGCAACATCCTGAGGGACCTTGTACAAGCGTGTTGGCCCAGATGGCAACCCAAGAGGGGGGGTGAATTGGGTTCTTAAAAAATTTAACCTTTTAAAATGATTGGCTTTGGAATACACAATATTAAGTGCAGGATAAATATTAACCACAAACAAAGAGATAGAGAGAGAATCAAAACACGGCAAACACAAGGATTTTATAGTGGTTCGGTGTATCCAACACCTACGTCCACTCCCAAATACCACTTGGGTCCACACTATAATCTACTAGATTACAGCCGAGTTGTTTTACAAGCTCACAACTCAAAACTTATTGTTTTCCCTGGGATCACAACGAACCCAGCTAGTTTTCCGGGCTCACCAGCACAAAACCCAAACCCAAGCTAATCTAGCTTGACCCAAGGTATACTACCTCCACTAATTCAATCCTCCTGATTGAACTAGCAAAAACAAGTGAGAATAGAGTTTACAATAACAAGCAGCTCCTCAAATGAGCAAATATTTAATATAAATAAACAATGTTAAAAAAGCCTGTGTGAAGCAGAGTTGATTTGAGCTTTTCTTCTTTTCTTCTTTTCTTCTTCTCCTTTGAGATGTTGAATCAGCCCTCAGCTTGGATTCTTCACAAAGATTGCAAATAAGAAGTTGGGAAAAACATGGTTTTTGGCTCTCTTTTCTTCTTTTTGAAAAACCTCCGATTTTGAACTTGAATGCCTTGGATTTCTCTTTGAGCTTTCTGGAGTTGATGGATTTGAACTTTGACTCTTTCCTCTTTGATTTCTTGCTCAAGACTTTTTGGATTTTTCAAGTTGTTTTCTCTCTATTTTTCTGTCTTTTTTTCAAATGAACGGACTCCCCTTTTATAGATTCTTCTTAATCCAAGATTAGGTAAAAAACTAGCCGTTATTTCTGTCCTTAGATTCCTCCTACACACAAGAAAAGTGTCTGTTAGAGATTAGGTGTGAAAATATTACCGTTGGAGGCCGTTCTGACATTTTGAAAATCCATTTCTGACAGGTTGGAGTCGGCTCCAACTTTTTAGGTGTCGGCTCCAAGTCGAGTATCCAAAAATAGAAAGTAAAAGTGAGTCGACTCCTAAAAAGGTAAGTGTCGGCTCGTCGCATTCGGGAGTCGGCTCCGAAAAACTGTAAGTGTTGGCTCCAGAGTAGTCCAAAAATATGCTTTCTGTTCCCGCATTGGAGTCGGCTCCAGACACTGTAAGTGTCGGCTCCGAAACTCTGGGTGTCGACTCCGAAACACTGGGTGTCGGCTCTAGACCGTGCCAAAAATCAGGAAAGCATTTGATCGGCCATGGGGTCAGCTCTAGACCTTCTAGGTGTCGACTCCAGGCTCTGAATTTTGAAACATACCTTTGGCATTTGATTCAAAACACGTTTCTTTATACCTTTTGATTAATCAAACATTTTTAAGCCCTGAAACACTTGTTAAATTTATTAGTAACAAAATGAATATACTAATATCTTTTATTAATCATCAAAATCAATAATTGGGTCAACAATCTCTCCCTTTTTGATGATTATAAAAATATTGAGTATATGCATGAGTAAACAATAGGATTCTCAAATCAAAATTTTTAAATATTTAATCCTCACATATAAGCTCCCCCTAAATGAGATAGCTCCCCCTATGAAGTTCAATTTAACAACTGTTCTTCGTTTTAATAGAAAATTTTAATGTTTGATACTAATAAGGCAGTTATATCAGTTTTAATTGTCTTTCCTTATGTGCAGTTAATTAGATACCAATAAATTAAGCTTAATTGAGCTTATTTAATCTAATGCATATTCAAAAGCGAAATATTTCTCCCTTTTATTTTGTTCTCCCTCTTGTTTTTGTTTTACATTCAATGCATATACGATTTGGAAATACTTACATAACTCTCCCCCTTTTTTGTAATCAACAAAAAGATCAAGAAGGGTTAAGTAAAATGACAAAATTGATAGATTTTTCAAGGTTCAAAAGATATTCATTAAGTATAAGATAAGTTCATTACATCAAAAGTTAAACATTACAAAATGAAACTTCATTATATCAAACATCAAACTATACTTCATTACATTGAAACTTCAAGATAAATCAACATCAAACTAGACTAATTATCAAAGACACTTCATTACAAGATAATCAAAAATGAGTTCTAAGAAGTCTTTGTAATTCTTCTACAATCCTTGCCATCCCTTCACTTTGAGTTCTAACAAATTCTTTTAGTCTTTTGTCAACAAATGCACATGCAGTCATAATCTTGTCCTGAAGCTCAGCATTGCATTTGGAGTAAGTTTCTGAGTCTCCACCAATGTCCTTAAGCTCTTCAAATATGTTCTTGAGATCATTTTTAAGGATTCAGCAGAGGAACCAAGGGTAGACTTAATCAATCTAATGCGATCATCCAAAGAGTAAAGGGTTTCTTTCAAATTCATAAATTGGCTATCAAACTCTGTCTTCATTTCTTCTTTTTGAACAGCAAATAAACTTTTGAGTTGCTCTAACTGAATATCTAAAATCCGACAGATGACATAGGTGGCGGTACAGGAACTAGAGCAGGAGCAGGAGGTGGTGAAGATCTGCTAGGCTCTGGTGAAGGATGCCTCGCTGATGGACCAACCTCAGATGGTGCAGAAGATCTAATCTCAGTGGCTCTCTCATCCAGATAACCTTTCCTCTCCCATTGACCATTAACCTTCACAAAGCTCATCCGGTGCATAGTAGCCAAGCTATAGTAATCAGTGTGTCTAAGGTTCTTTGAAGGCTCATTATCAAAAATTACAATACATTGACTTCTAAATACCATAGTCAAAATCATACCATAGGGCAATAAAGATCTCCTTTTGCCCTCAGCCTCAGCCATATAGAAAATCATCATCCCAGCAAGGTTAATAGGCTGACCTGTCAGAACACTATCCATAACAACAATGTCTCGCTTCGAGACATACTCAAATCGGCCAGTCTTAGGGAATAAAATCCTACTGCAGATGTTGTGAAGTAATCTAAGCTCCAAGGGAAACTGATTAGCCCTAACTTCTTCAAATTCAGACACTTCTCTTCCTAACATCCTTGATAATGCATCAGACCTCTCACTATGAATGTCAGCTACTAATCCAGTGACAGGGATGCTCAGAAGATGTTCTAAACTTTGAAAGGTAAGGTGAACTCTCTTCCCTCTAACAGAACTGATAATCCCACCGTCTCCCCTTGATAAATTAAAATAGAATTCCTTAACAAGGGCTGGATAAGTGGGAACATCCAGCGAACAAACCTTGTCCCAACCAAGCTCTTTGATTTGTCTTCCAATAGAAAATCCCTCGGACTCAAAGAAATCAAAATCAACCTTTCTACCCATAGTAATAACTCTTCCAGCTAAAGTGTCTACCTATGAAGATGAAGGATTATGATTATCTGAATGGGTCGAGGAAGAATCTTTGCTTGGAGACGGCTCACGGATGGGACGCCGAACCGTACGCTTCCCGATGGTTACGGGAGCTCCAAGAACCGATCCTCTCCGCTTAGGAGCCATAGAAATCCTTGTGAATGTTCGATTTGAGGAGAATTTGGCTTGGAAAGGTTTTGAGAGAGTTTGGAGAGAGTTTGGAAAGGGATTGGAAACGATAGAAATGACGAAGGTGTCGACTCTGCCCTAATAAAGTCAACTTGGGACCACCAAGTGTCGACTCCCGCAAAGTCGGGTGTCGACTCCAAGTCGCTAACATAGTTAGCGCTCGAACTGGAGTCGGCTCCACTTATACGGGTGTCGGCTCCAAGGTCAAGGACCGAGAGCAACACAGAAGAGGTGTCGACTCCTCAAATTGAGGTGTTGACTCCGCTGACAGTTTCAGAGAAAAATAGATGAGTTTCAAACATCCGAAACTTGTCAAAATAGGGTCAATAAATTTTTGAAAAAATCTTTGGAATATAAAGAGTCAAATTGCATAAATGACTAGATAAATTATCCTTAAAATATGAAAGGAATTTCAAGAAATTAATAGAAATCTAGATAGTCATTCCTTAAGGGTTTCAAAATCATTCCAAAAGGTCACAAATCCCTAATTCACCTCTAAGATAACAAAATCTCTCTTCACTCAAAGGTTTTGTAAATATGTCAGCTAATTGTTCTTCAGTATTAACATAATCAAGACAAATTTCATTATTAGCTACATGTTCTCTTATAAAGTGATATCTAATTTCAATGTGTTTGGTTCTTGAATATTGAATTGGATTTTTAGTTAAATTTATTGTACTTGTATTATCACATCTAATAGGAGTTTTATCAAGTGTTATGCCATAATCTTCAAGTTGTCACTTAATCCAAAGGATTTGAGCATAGCAACTTTCAGCTGCAACATATTCTGCTTTAGCAGTTGATAATGCAACTGAATTTTGCTTTTTCTAAACCAAGAGATTAAGTTACTTCCTAAGAATTGACATGCACTACTTGTACTTTTTCTATCTAGTTTACATCCAGCATAGTCAAAATCAGAATATGCAATCAAGTTTAGTGTTGAGTCTCTAAAATACCATAATCCTACATTTTTAGTTTCACTTAGATATCTTAAGATTCTTTTCACTGCAATTAAGTGAGATTCTTTAGGTTCAGATTGAAATCTAGCACATAGACAAACAGCAAACATGATATCTGGTCTACTAGCTGTTATGTAAAGAAGAGATCCGATCATACCTCTATAATATTTTTGATCTACTTTCTTACCATCTTCATCTTTGTCTAATTTGCATGAAGGACTCATAGGTGTTCCAAGGGGTTTGATTGACTCCATTCCAAACTTCTTGAGAAGTTCCCTTGTATTTTGCTTGGTTGATGAAAATCTCCTCTTTGCTTTGCTTGATTTGAAATCCTAGGAAGAAGTTGAGTTCTCCCATCATGCTCATTTCGAATTCACCCTGCATTAACTTAGCAAATTCTTGACACAAGAGATTGTTAGTAGCACCGAATACAATATCATCAACATATATTTGTACTATTAATAAATCTTTATCTTTTCTTTTCAAAAATAGTGTTTTATCAATATTTCCTCTAGTGAAATCATTTTCAATCAGAAATTTGCTTAATCTATCATACCAAGCTCTAGGTGTCTGTTTTAAACCATATAGTGCTTTGTGCAATTTAAAAACATAATTTGGAAATTCATGATCTTTAAAACTAGGTGGTTATTCAACAAAAAATTTCTCATTTATAAATCCATTTAAAAATGTACTTTTAACATCCATTTGAAATAAATTGATATGCATATGACATGTAAATGCGAGTAATAATCTAATTGCTTCTAATCTAGCTACAGGTGCAAAAGTTTCATCAAAATCAATTCCTTCTTCTTGATTATATCCTTTTGCAACTAATCTAGCTTTGTTTCTAGTTACTATGTCATTTTTATCTAATTTATTTCTAAATACCCATTTTGATCCTATGACTGAATGATCTTTAGGTCTATCTACAACGGTCCAGACATTATTTCTAGTAAATTAATTTAATTTCTCTTGCATAGCTAACATCCAATTATTATCTTTTTTCAACCTCTTCAATGGTTTTAGGTTCAATTTGAGATACAAATGCAAGATGATTATTGATGTTTATCATTGATGATCTAGTTCTTACTCCTTAAGATGGATGGATCACCTATAATTAATTCTTTTGGATGTCCATAAGCAAATCTTCAATCTCTAGGAAGATCTACATCATTATAATTTGCATCAACAACATCAACACTAGGAGAATCATCATCTTTAGCTCTTTGTTCATGATCTGAAGATACATCAATATTCAATTTTTCAATATCTCTTACTAATATGTTTGTATCTTCCTCATCATCAATCTTTCCTGAACTCGATGCTAAAGATTCATCAAAAACTACATGAATAGATTCTTCTACAATTAAGTTTCTCTTGTTAAATACTCTGTAAGCTTTACTAGATGTTGAATATCCTAAGAATATGCCTTCATCTGATTTTGCATCAAATTTTCCTAGATTATCTTTACATTATTATGAATAAAATATTTACAGTCAAATGCATGAAAATAACTAATGTTTAGTTTTCTATTGTTCCATAGTTTATAAGGAGTTTTCTTAAGGATTGGCCTAATTAAAGCTCTATTAAGAATGTAACATGCTGTGTTTATAGCTTCCGCCCAAAAGTATTTTGGTACGTTGCTTTCACATAGCATGGTACGGGCCATGTCTTCTAAAGTTCTATTTTTTTTTCTACAACTCCATTTTGTTATGGTATTCTAGGTGCAGAGAAATTATGATGGATGTCATTTTCAATGCAAAAGTTTTCAAATAAATAATTTTTGAATTCTGTGCCATGATCACTTCTAAGAGACACTATGGTGTTATTTTTCTCATTTGTGACCTTCTTGAAGAATTTCAAAAATATTAGAAAGGTCTCATCTTTATGAGCTAAAAACAATACCCAAGTGTATCTAGAATAATCATCTACAATCACAAGACCATATTTCTTTCCTCCTAGACTAGTGGTTCTAGTAGGTCCAAATATATCTATGTGAAGTAGTTCAAGTGGCCTAGAAGTGGAAACAATCTTTTTAGTTTTGAAAGAGTTTCTAGTTTGTTTTCCAAATTGACATGCATCACAGATTTTGTTATTTTCAAAACCTAGTTGTAGAAGGCCTTTTACTAAATCCATTCTAATTAATTTTAAAATTAGGTGTGTGCTTGCATGACCTAATCTACGATGCCATAACCATCCAATCTCATTCATATTAGCATTATTAGCAACTAAGCAATGATTACTAGTAGACAAATTATCTAAATCAATCAAGTATACATTGTCATTTCTATTTTCAGTAAATACAATGCTATTATCAATGGGATTAGAAACAGTGCAAATAGAAGCTTCAAATGATACTTTGAAACCTTTATTACATAATTAGCTAATACTAATTAGATTATGCTTTAAACCATTAACATATAATACATTTTTAATAAATATGGAAGGAGTTATTTGAATTTTACCAAACCCCATGATTTGGCCTTTGTCATTGTCACCAAACTTAACAATACCTCCTCTTTTTCTTTCAAGGGTGATGAATTGATCCTTGTCACCCGTCATGTGTCTTGAGCAGCCACTATCGAGATATCACTTTTGCTTTGATCTTTTGGCCGCAAGACACTCCTGTAAAAATGATCAAATCTTATATTTAGGTACCCAAGCCTTCTTGGGTCCTTCATGGTTAGTAGCAATAAATATTGTTCCTTTTGGAACCCATATTTTCCTTCCTTTAACAATTAATTTCTTGTTACTATTTCTTGCATTACATTCATAGGATTTATGGCCTTTCTTGTTGCAATTGTAACATGTAACATCATTTATTTTCTTAACAAAGAAATTGTTTACAACTTTTTGTTTCATGTTTGGTCTATATCTTAATCCAGCTCTATCAAAAATAGCCCATTGATTACTTAATAATAAATTAATTTTTTAGAACTATATGTAAATTTATCAACTATATTTTATATTTATCAACTTCCTTCTTTAATATATCATTTTCATTGGAAATTGATCCTTTTTTCTTTAATCAAAGCTTCATTTTTTTATTTCAATTTTTTAACTTCATGAATTAGTTTATCCTTTTCTTTGGCAAGATTTAAACTATCATTTTTTAAAGATTTGTTCTTCTTTTTAGAACTTTAAAATTACTTACTAACTCATTAAATGCATCATATAATTCTTCAAAAGTGATATCATCATAAGGTGTTTCAGAACTTACCTCAATGTCGTCGTTTTTCATAAAGCAAATGTTGGCAACTTCCTTTTATTCCTCCTCGGAAGAGGATTCTTCGCTATCACTCCATGTTGCAACATAAGCCTTCTTCTTCTTCTTGTAGACTTTCTTCAGTTGAGGACAGTCATATCTGAAATGCCCTGGTTTCTTGCACTCATAACATATTAAGGGCTCTTTTTCTTTTTCTTTGTCCTTCTCTTTCTCTTTTTCTCCTTCATTTT
This sequence comes from Calamus simplicifolius, assembly GCA_900491605.1. Taxonomy (NCBI): domain Eukaryota; kingdom Viridiplantae; phylum Streptophyta; class Magnoliopsida; order Arecales; family Arecaceae; genus Calamus; species Calamus simplicifolius. The sequence goes on along the minus strand of UESW01003924.1, from coordinate 344,132 downwards.
TGTTCTAGACTTTTTCTTGTGGAAGGGTCTCCTTCTTTGCATGAATTTTTTAAATTTTCTAGCAAGGAGTGCAGTCTCCTCATCATCATCACCATTACTGCAACTTTCCTCACTTTCTACAGCCTTGAGAGCGATAGTTTTCTTCTTCTTGACTTCCTCCTCTTGATGTTGCTTCATAGTCAGCTCATGAGTCATCAAGGATCCAAGTAGCTCCTCCAAAGGTAAAATATTTAAGTCCTTGGCTTCTTGGATTACAGTCACCTTCGCTTCCCATGATCTTGGAAGTGACCTAAGAATTTTACGCATAAGTTTAGAATTAGTATAAGTCTTACCAAGACTTTTCAACCCATTTACAATATCAGTGAATCTTATGTACATGCATGTAATAGTTCCAGTTTGTTCCATGCTAAATAGTTCATATTTATGCACCAAGATATTAATTTTTGATTCTTTTACTTGATTAGTACCCTCATGGGTAACTTCTAATCTATCCCAAATTTCTTTTGCGAAAATATATGTAGAAATTTGATTAAATTTATTTGCATCCAATGAACAATACAAAACATTCATGGCTTTAGCATTGATCTGAGCCAACTTCTTGTCATGTTCATCCCATTCTATTTCCAGTTTAGGAATCACCATGTTGTCTACTCTAATTGTGGGTGTGTGTGGACCATTAACTATGATTTCCCATAAGTCATAGTCAAGTGCTTGAATAAAAATCTTCATCCTAGCTTTCCAATAACTATAATTAGTTCCATTAAATAAAGGAGGTCGATTAGTGGATTGACCTTCTAAATAAGATGAACTAGCTTGAGCTGCCATTTGGATCTTTAGCTCTTGATCGTTAGACCAAAATCAAATGAGCACTTGCTCTGATACCAATTATTGGCCCAGATGGCAACCCAAGAGGGGGGTGAATTGGGTTCTTAAAAAATTTAACCTTTTAAAATGATTGGCTTTGGAATACACAAGATTAAGTGCAGGATAATATTAACCACAAACAAAGAGATAGAGAGAGAATCAAAACATGGCAAACACAAGGATTTTATAGTGGTTCGGTGTATCCAACACCTACATCCACTCCCAAGTACCACTTGGGTCCATACTATAATCTACTAGATTACAGCCGAGTTATTTTACAAGCTCACAACTTAAAACTTATTGTTTCACCCGGGATCACAACAAACCCAGCTGGTTTTCCGGGCTCACCAGCATAAAACCCAAACCCAAGCTAATCTAGCTTGACCCGAGGTATACTACCTCCACTAATTCAATCCCCCTGATTGAACTAGCAAAAACAAGTGAGAATAGAGTTTACAATAACAAGCAGCTCCTCAAATGAGCAAATATTCAATATAAATAAACAATGTTAGAAAAGCCTGTTTGAAGCAGAGTTGATTTGAGCTTTTCTTCTTTTCCTCTTCTCCGTTGAGATGTTGAATCAGCCCTCAGCTTGGATTCTTCACAAAGATTGCAGATGAGAAGTTGGGAAAAACAGGGTTTTTGGCTCTCTTTTCTTCTTTTTGAAAAACCTCCGATTTTGAACTTGAATGCCTTGGATTTCTCTTTGAGCTTTTTGGAGTTGATGGATTTGAACTTTGATTCTTTCCTCTTTGATTTCTTGCTCAAGACTTTTTGGATTTTTCAAGTTATTTTCTCTCTATTTTTCCATCTTTTTTTTTAAACGAACGGACTCCCCTTTTATAGATTCTTCTTAATCCAAGATTAGGTGAAAAACTAGCTATTATTTCTGTCCTTGGATTCCTCCTACACACAAGAAAAGTGTCCGTTAGAGATTATGTGTGAAAATATTACCGTTGGAGGTCGTTCTGATATTTTAAAAATCCGTTCCTGATAAGTTGGAGTCGGCTCTAACTTTTCAGGTGTCGGCTCCAAGTCGAGTATCCAAAAATAGAAAGTAAAAGTTCATTGAGGAGTCAACTCTGAAAAAGGTAAGTGTCGGCTCGTCGCATTCGGGAGTCGGCTCCGAAAAACTGTAAGTGTCGGCTCCAGAGTAGTCCAAAAACATGCTTTCTGTTCCCGCATTGGAGTCGGCTCCAAACACTGTAAGTGTCGGCTCTGAAACTCTGGGTGTCGGCTCCGAAACACTGGGTGTCGGCTCCAGACCATGCCAAAAATCAGGAAAGCATTTGATCGGCCATGGGGTCGGCTCCAGACCTTTTAGGTTTGACTCCAGGCTCTGAATTTTGAAACATACCTTTGGCATTTGATTTAAAACACGTTTCTTTATACCTTTTGATTAATCAAACATTTTTAAGCCCTGAAACACTTGTTAAATTTATTAGTAACAAAATGAATATACTCATATCTTTTATTAATCATCAAAATCAATAATTAGGTCGACAAGGTAGCGTATCCATTCTAAATTCGCCAGGGTCACCTCCGAAGCATGATCGCTCGGGCTCACCATGCTCTCGATCAAAGAGGCGCTAAGCAAGGTCGCAAAGGAAACAGGAGGACGAAATCTTTCAAGCAACAGGCAAAAAGCGCTACGAATGGGGAGGGCGCCACCTCAACTCCGTTTTATTCGAAAGAAACCGCCTCAGGAAGAAGATAAAGCATCTCAACCGAGACGTCCGGAACCGCCGCTGCAGGCGCCATGAAAATTGAGATTTCCTATGTGGCGCTTCCCCGACCGTTCCCTTCGCTCCTAAGAAACGATAGATCCACCTCGAGAAGGCAAGGCGGCCACGCAGCATTAATCAGGGCATCATTGCGTGGGCTGTCGAATCCAGATCCCCCCGTTCGGATCGTGCCACCTAAGTCTATACTCCCTATGCCCGAACCTATGCTTCAAACTAGGGAGTGGGAGGCATGTGTTGAGGGGTAAAATCGTCATTGCATTGATAAATGTGCGAAGGGGTTATGATCAACCATGGCCCCCACTCGCTGCACTATGCCCCCATAAAGAGCGAGCAACCCATAGCTCGGCTTCCCCGAGCAACCCGTAGCTCAGCTTCCCCGAGCAATCTATAGCTCGACATGCGCCTCCACGGAGACAAAACTGTTTTCACGTCCGGCCTATTTCTCTTGTCATATCTCAGCCGCCCTCGTACCTCTGCTACTCGAGCCATGCTTACGCCCCAGCGGCGTGAACTATTTATGCATTTCGGCCATCAAGGCCAGGTCGTTCCTCAACCATCCGAACCAAATCTCTCCGCGCCCCTGCGGAACATGGCGCAGGAGAGCCCAAGTTCAATGTAACAGAATTCCAGGCGACGAATCATATCAAGACGTGGCCTAGGACCTACAATAACACCTAGGACCTACACGATTATCAGATCTCGGGCCATCAGAGAGCCCTTCCGGCCGTCGATCCTCTAACGGACAGGATATGGATCTTACCGGCCTCATAACTGCTTGATTCGAATCATCTTCGTATCCCAACAACCTTCGAACCTTTCAGAAGATGCTCAAGATTCAGATGATTGCCTATAAATAAGACGCTTCCAGATTCTCTCAGGTACGCATAAGCTTCCGTACACAACGCCTGGCTGAGTCTCAGCCTCACTCTCTCTCTCTTTCACTCTTTCCGCCATTGGCGCTCTGCTCGAGCTCCCGATAGGCCACCCCTGGAGGGACTCCCCAGAGAGAGCCTTCTCCTCATATTTGTTGATCGTCGATCCCTACTGACTTGAGCGTCGGAGGGTCTTCCGAGGAGGGCCACCCCCAATGCCTCATGCGTGAGGACTTCTTTGCAGGTCCGCTCAGGAGGAAGCCCGATCAGGAGACCGATCGCGCCCGAGTCAAAGAACGGATTTCGACGGCAACATAAATAAATTATAATTAAAAATTTATTGATATTATCATCAATAATTTTTATATCAATAACTTTTTCACCGTATATATATTTTTATTATAGTAATATACATAATGATTATTTGTTAAAAACATTTATCATAACATTTCCCTAGCATATATTTTTATTAAACTAATAAATTTTATATGAAGGACATGTCTTTTTTTACGCTTTCCGAGAAAAAAAAAAAAAAAAAGAGAAGAATGAGGAAGAAAAATAGAGGGAAAAATGCTTCCCTTGAGATGCTGTCTCCCTGGGAAGATCTTAGATCTAACACGACATCCAAACAAATATAAAAATGAGAATCAGATTTATTGAGAAATTTAACTAGGCATTTGGGAATAACATGCAGAAAGGATTAAGATGGCCACAGCTAAGTTCATTAATCAGTGCATAACTTGGGACTTACTATCTCCACAGCATCTCTTGCAACCATAACCAAGATATCAGCACAGGAGACAGTCCCAGGGCACAACACTTCGAGCAGCCTCTTTGCCGCCTCCACCACTTCGAACCCACCGAGGGATCTGTTCGCCGGATCGGACCTCTCAGTCCCATTTCCTTGCACCAGCACGGAGTCATCACAACCCTGAGATCATTTAACAAATTAAAAGGCCTTCTCAAGGTTGTTTTAGGAACAGTATGATCTCCTAGTAACAAAACAACAGGGCTAAATTGGTAGCTTTGAGGTCCCATGGAGCAAGCTAACAAATTACAGGACTATAGTAGGATCTGGCTGTGCCATTGGATCGTACCTCAACCATACAATCATGGAAGAGTAAGCGGAGAAGTTTGCCGGAGAGTGTGGGGTCGAATTCGGCTGCCGAGATCACTGTTTCTTTACAAGCAGCTCTACATTTGGGCAAGACTGTGAGTAGAAATCTGTGGAGAGTTGTGAAGAGGAGGAAGGAAAGAGAGATGCAAAGAGAAGCAATGCAAGTAGGGTAGTGGAGAGAAGGAAGTTTTGGGATGATTTGATGAGTTTTGGGTCCATGGAAGAGTAGGAGCTCGGCATTGTTTGTGTGAGAGAGACGAGGAGTGGAAGTTTGTCAGTGAAGTAGTTGGTTTGCGTATTAATTGTGGAGATAACCGAGAGAGAGACAGAGAAAGGGAGGTGGCTGCTGCATTCAGTTGCATTAGTTGGGAGACAGCGAAGCATTAAACGTATCACGCCAGGCTCGCTCCGTAATTTGTTGCACTAAAAAAATGTTATTCTTACTGTGCAATGCAGTCATAAGTGTTTATTGAGCATTTAATAATAGAAGGCATGCCGCAAAGAGGGGAAAGTTATAAGGGTCCAACTAGAAGAGGCTTTTAATGTATGTCGAAATCTAATGAAATGAAAAAATCTAAACTAATTTTTTGGTACTGAGCTTGCTTGACAGATTTTTTTTCGATGCCTCTTATTTCTGATTGTTCATCTGATTTTAGATTTTGACAGAGATTCCATCTCTCTAAAGCTCCTACTAGGAATCTGATGAAGATATTCAGACCTCAGTCTCAGCGCTCAGAGGATGCTGCATGAATTTAGAAGCTTCCTATTATTCCCAGAGTTCAGTTATTTATATGGAAGCTTCTGTGAGACTGTCTTTCTACCTGTGCTCTCCTATCTCGGAGGGGTCTACCTATCCAATCGATATGTCCTTTATGCAGCTTGAAGGAGGAATCTACAGATCATGCTATTTTCATCTGCCCCAGAGCTAGACGGGTCTGGTATATGATGGGTTATTCTAGCAGACAGGATGACTCGGGCTCCCTGCACTCCTCTTTCCTTCTTAACCTTCGGAGGGGCTCTCAGCAAAAGAAAGGTCTCTGGGCGGCCACAGCATATCAAATTTGGTTGTCGAGGAACCAGCTTATTTTCTCTGATGACACTATTTCTCTTCATAAGATTGTGAGGAAGATTAGATTGTTGGTGGCGGACTGTGCTCATGTTGGTTCTGACGTCTCTGGCCACTGGGGATCCCCTGCTGCTTCGGCAGCGAACCGGCATACGGTTTTTATCTTCTGGGAGCCCCCCTTCAGGGTTTATCAAAATCAACTTTGACGGGAGTGTTCGTGGAAGAGCTGCTGATTCTGCTTTCATTATCCGACGACCTCATAGTGACTTATTGGCAGCGGGAGGTTTTGGTACTCTTGACTCCTCTGTCCATAACAGAGCTTTATACGGCTTGGGCGGGTATTTCTTATGCTGCTCGGGTTCTTCATGCTTAGAGGCTCTTGATTGAGGGTGACTCTATGTCGGTCATTTCTTGGATGCAGATGCAGAATTGCCCTTCTGACCATACTAATCCGATTCTTAGGGACATTTGGGCTATTCTGCGAGAGGTGGATTGCGTCCAGATCCGTCATATTTATCGTAAAGCCAATTCGGCGGCGGATTGGGTGGCTGCTTCAGTGGCCCAGCATGCTGGTATATAGATTTTGAAGCCGGGTGACCCCTATCCTGATCTTTTGCAGCAAATTTTGTACTCGGATCTATGTGGATTGATTCACACTAGACTAATGTGATCTCCCGTTTGTAAAAAAAAAAAATCTTAACTATTAAATATCGACTTAATCATTTATATTAATCTATCAATCTACTACTAATCATTCATATACGACCAAACCTCACATGTAAACCTCATGTTTTTCTTTTCAACTTCCTTCTCAGTCCAATCAACTATTCTTCAATCAAACTCTATATCCAATTACAGTTTGCTTGCATTATGCTTGACTGCTCTAGCCCAAGAATCTACTCTTTAAATTTGCAAGTTGCAAGTGGATCATCACTAAGTCATAGAATCATAGAATCACTCACACTCCAAAAGCTATATTTTACTGCACCCCGGCAAGAGTATGCTCTCCCTAAAATTATACCTGAGTCCATATTTAAATCCAATGCTTATTGTATCCACCTACAGTAATCCGGCACGCCACAGACCATGGCTCTTCTTCACAAAAGCTACTAATTTTGAAACTTCTACGGCTCCGATAGTTGTCTCGGATCGTCAATCACCATATAAAAAATTAAACCATTAAATTTTGGAGATAACCATCTATATATATCAATCCATATGATATATCTTTCTAATTATTCCATGAAGAGGTAAATCTCACACATCCTCCTTAACAAGACAACCTTCACAGATTTTCTGAGAAGTTAAAAATTAAGTTTGCTCTTGAACCATTGAGGGTAGAATCGGAGTTTTCTCCTGAAACCGACTCCAATCCTAAACCTTCTGGCAAATTATATCTTCCACTACGTGTTAGCTATTGAGAGAACAGGGGGTTAAAATGCTCAACGATGGCAAGCTAACCGCGGAGTATTCTCGATTTTTTTAGGCCTACATGGTTGTTATTTTGGGTTTCAAGTCGCAATTCTAGAACTGCACTCAAGCAAGGCGATTAACCTAGAACTAGTGAAAACTTTCGATATTCTTGCTGTGGACGTTAATTTACCGAGCCACCAAGTAAACAAGGCATTTGTGTTAGCCGAGTGGAATCAAAGACTTGGTTAACCGTGTGGAATCAAAGAGTGTCTTTCGGGCTAGGAATATATTTGTCACCATACTAAACAAGGATGCGTTTAAATCTATATTGTAGTCTCTATTTTTGAAGCAGCTGCTGGAACCAGCTATTGGACAACAGCTGCCTGATATAGCTGATGAAAAATAACTACTATTTTCCCAACAGCTATTCCAAAGAGAGTTGAAAACAGGAAGTGCTTTCCACCAGAATCATCACCCTAGATCAAGATGTGACTTTGACTCTCTTTTTTTTCTAAGGATTATGCCACCATGTGTTTACTTGGATAGTATCATCTCGTCACTTGGGAAGACGACGCGCGGGAGTTCGATTTCAATATCTCCCTGAAAGTTGAGATAGATATAGCGTGTAGGATAAAAATTAGTTCTTCGTAATCTTGTGAAAAAATTTCCCAATGGGTGATAAGTAGAAGCAATAAAGTTCGACTCCAAGAACAGCCAACCAACAAGGATTTTCTTCGGTACGAGAGGCCTTTTGTCCCCGGCCTAAAAGGCCCTGTTCTCATGAGAAAAAGAGGCATGTCCTCTTGACGGCGTCACCCTGTTCAGCTGGCGAACAGCTCGGCCCTTGGCTGACTCCACCGTCTACGATGATCTTGGAGATAGAAAGGAACCATCATCTTCCCTGTGCTAGTCCTGTCTTAATTATGGCCGAGTCGCTCACGAACACAGCCATGGATTGTCACGACTGCCCGGCCACCACGGGAAACGGGCCAGAGATCGGATGGGAGACCAGATGTCTCTCGTTTGGCCAGTCCCTCCCTCGCCTTTGCGTCCTCCAGTTCGTGAAGCGAATTGGCCAGCTCGTTAACATGAACTCTGTCCGCTATTTGCCCTCTGAGTCAGATAGGTTAATCTAGGCCATGGCTTAGCCTAGGCTATGGACATGACCTGAGCCATAATTTGGCCTTGGTCAAATATAAGAGGCAGATATTATTGAACTAGATATAGGTAATGGTAAGAATAAAAATAAGAACCAAAAGAGATTAAGTTAAGGATAGGCTTAAATCACGCACGAAATGCTAAGCGTCATTTGCATCCTCTCGAATGCTCTTTGGGTGAATAGCAAATATGCCGCAGAATACGGCAAGCCTTGATCGAATTTGCACCAAAGCACTAATGAAAACTTTGATGTGATTTTATTTATGAATTATTTTGGATCCATCAACACTACCGTTCACACTTTAAGCAATAGCATAACAAAAATTGTCATTACTCAAGTTAATAACTATTTATTTACAAATATGAATGATCAGACCAAGAGGTTATACCAACTAAATTGTCATTACTCAAATTAATGACCATTCAGCTCAACAAATATGAATTGTCATAGAATACCAAGAGAGACCAAGAGGTTACACAAACTAAATTACCATTACAAAAATTAATGACCATTCAGTTACAAATATGAATGGAAAAGAGACTAAGAGTTATAGTTCTCTAAACACATCCAAACACCTACTTAGTTTATTTAAACAAAATCTTAATAATTTCCTACTTTTTTAAAACAAACTAAATCCACATCAGAAATTAAAGACAAGAGCATTAATACAGCTAGGTATCTTTCGATTTGAACCTAACCTTAGTGAAAATATCACAAAGCTTTAACGAAATTTCAGGTAGCATAAACGCTTTGAACTAGTTATTCCTTATGTCATAACCAGTAATACTTCACACACACTCCTTAGAATTTCTTGTCTACACCACTCGCTTAGCACAATTTATGGCCATGTGCTTATCCTATTTCATGAACCTTTTCATGAGAGAAACTCCAACTCTCACTTGAGACGGCACCATCTTAAGGTTCACATAGGTAAAGTTCTTTCAGTATCTCTGTTACAATAGATACTTATCCACATGACTGAACTTCATTAAGAGTTTAAAAAACTCAATCCTTCAACTTATAACAATCAGCACTATATACTAAGTGCAGCTACAATCTACTTATCAATGACTTGTTAGTACACATTGAACCTAAAACTAGTCATTTCCTAGTATTAGGTTGGATTGCCATTATTGGTGGGCCTATACTCAAGGAATTTTAGACCCATCCCTCTGGAAGTCATCTTCACTAAATCTCTTGTTAGAGATTTAGTAAGTGGATCAGCTAGATTATAGCTTAATCACACAAAAGTGAGAGAAATTATTTCATTTTTTATTAATTTCCTTACATACTCATATCTTAGACTAATGTGTCTAGACTTTCCATTGTATACTTTGCTATACGCTCTGGCTAAAGTGGCTTGGCTATCATAATGTATCGATACGGTTGAAATATTCTCACAAGCCAATGGAATTTTCAATAGAAGATCCCTTAACCACTCAGCCTTATGTCCTGCTGAAGCTAAAGCCACAAACTCTGACTCCATTGTTGAGTGTGTAATAAAAGTTTATTTCTTGGATTTCTAAGATATTGCACCACCCGCTAGTGTAAACATCCAACCAGTGGTAGATTTACTATCTTCTACACTTGATATCCAACTTGCATCGGTATATCCTTCCAATACAACAGAAAATTTAGAGTATTATAGACCTAGTCTTTTGGTTTTTAAAAGATAACCAAAAACTCTACCAACAGCCTTCCAATGTTCTACACTCGGGTTGCTAGTAAACCTACTCAGGACTGCAAATGCTATATCGGGTCTAGTGCATTGCATCAAATACTTTAGACAACCAATAGCACTTGCATACTCAAGTTGAGCCATGGCTCGTCCACTATTCTTTTCAAGCTTTAGACTTGGATCGAACTTGGTGTTCACTTCTTTGAACTTCAAATGTTTGAACTTGTGTAACACTTTCTCAACATAATGTGATTGACTAAATTTAAAACCCTCACTATTTTGTTTCACTTTGATGCCCAAAATAGTATCAACTTGTCCAAGATCTTTCATTTTGAAAGTAGATGATAGAAACCTCTTCGTTTCTTGTATGCCTTTCAATTCATTGCTAATGATCAATATATCATCAGCATAAAGGTACACATATACCACAAAGTCACCATGCACTTTAGTATGTAAACACTTGTCAAAAACATTGTGAATAAATCCATTTGAGAGAATGACTGAGTCAAACTTCTCATACCATTGTTTGGGCACTTGTTTTAATCCATACAAGGATTTAACAAGCTTGCACACTTCATTACTCAATAGAACAAAACCCTCTGGTTGTTTCATATAGACCTTCTCATCAAGATCACCATTTAGGAATGCCGTTTTGACATCCATTTGATGAACATAAAGGTTGTGCAATGAAGCCAATACAAACAATATTCTAATTGTTGTTATTTTAGCTACAGGTGCATATGTATCAAAATAATCAATTCCTTCCTTTCGTCTAAAATAGCCTTATAAGTGTTTAAAGTACCATCACTATGATACTTCTTCTTAAACACCCATTTACTACCAATAGGCTTAGAACATTTGGGTAAATCGATAAGCTCCCAAGTATGGTTTGACAAAATAGAATCCATCTCATCTTGAATAGCTTCCTTCCAAAAAGTAGAATCTCTTGAAGTCATTTCTTCCTTAAAGGTTTTAGGATCGTCTTCCACTTGAAGAACAATAGGTACCTTACGAATAAAATTCTCTCAACTTTCTTCTATCAAATAGAAAGAAATGAGTTGAGAATCTATCTCTTCGGGTCCTAAATCCTTAACCTTTTGGATTCTCATACTTTTTCGAAGTTTCGGTTATTCTTATTCAACAACCTTTGAAGTATTCTCCTTGCAAGAATCTTCATTTGTGGAACTTTAAGAATTCTTTCCAAAAGTGATCAAAGTCTCAAAGAACTCCACATCTCTAGATTCTATTATCATATTAGACTTCAAATTAAGAGCCTATAGGCTTTGCTATTTGTAGCATATCCTACAAAAGCGCATCTAATTCCAAGGATCCAACTTGGTCCTTTTAGGATCGGTGTTCTTATAATAAACAAGATACCCCACACTTTAAAATAGCCTATATTAGGCATTCTGCCTTTTCACAACTTATATAGAGAGGTCTTATTCTTTTTAGTAGGAATTTTATTAAGAATATAATATGCAGATAATAATGCTTCACCCCATAAATTAAAAGGCAACTCAGAATGCAACAACATGGCATTTATCATCTCTAGAAATGTTCTATATTTACGTCCTGCTAACCCATTTTGTTTGGGTGTGCATGGTGCGGAACACTCATGTATGATTTCATTTTGTTCACAAAACACATTAAAATCATTAGGAAAATATTCTCCACCCCTATCACTTCTAAGGATTTTAATATTTCTACCTAGTTGATTTTCAACTTCTGCTTTATAAACTTTAAAAAGCATAAAAAGCCTCATTTTTGTGCTTAAGTAAGTAAATGTATGTATATCTAGAGTAATCATCAATAAAAGTAATGAAATATCTATATCATCTCTAGTTATCATACCATTTAACTCACAAATATCACTATGCACAAGTTCTAGCAAATTAGTATTTCTCTCTACACTATGAAATGACTTTTTAGTCATCTTTGATTTAATATAAATTTTACATTTATTAAACATATCAACATTGCAAAAAATCATGCTATATTTAATTAATCTTTTCATAGTGCTAATACCAATATGTGCTAATCTACCATGCCATAAAGTAACGGAATCATCAATATAAGTAGAAGACATAATATTATTATTATTATTGTCAACAATATAAAGCTTGACCATTCCATCAGTAGAATAGCCTTTTCCAACAAAAATACCATTGCGGGATAGTATAAGTTTTCCCAACTTAAATACACTTTTAATCCCCGGTTTGCTTAATAAATTTTCACTAACAAGATTTCTCATCATATCCAGCACATACAACACATTGATCAAAGTGATCTTCTTGTCGGATGTGAAGTGGAGATCCACGCTTCCTTTTCTAAGCACCTTGGACCGGCCTTCATTGCCGATTTGAATTTCTTGTCCATAGGTGATATCTACATTAGTCTTGAAAATTGACTTGTCATAGAAAACATGGATGGTGGCACAAGATCATACCACCAACCAGGAACTTTGCCTCTGACCAACTATGACTTTGCTCACGGTAGCGACAATCTCATCGTCTACTTCGGTTGCATTCGCCTTATTAGTTTGCCCTTTTCGGTGCCTACAATCACGAGCAAAATGTCCATGTTTGCTACAAATAAAACAACTCACATAAGGCTTATTTTTATTGGATTTCTTGAACTTATCTTGAGACAAAGTTTGTTCTTTTTAGATTTCTTAAACTTCTTATGATTGCTCACAGCATTTGTCTTTGAAATTTCAATATCTATTTTTCAAGCTTTTTATGCACCCTCGATTCCTTCTCGATTCGAAGGTGTTTTTGTAATTGTTCCAAGGAATAATCCTCATAGTTATGAAGAAGTTTCTTCCTAAATCCGTTCCAATATGGTGGCAACTTTGCAATAATTGTACCGACTTGGAAAGGTTCAGGAACTTCTATCTTTACAGCTATCAACTTATTGACAATAATTTGCAACTCATGCACTTGTGCAAGAATTGCTTTCTCATCATTCATCTTGAAATCAAAGTATTTAGAGATGAAAAATTTCTTAGTACCTTCTTCCTCAGCCTTATACTTGAATTCAAGTGCATTTCAAATCTCTCACAAAGATTGTGTGTTGGTGTAGAGGTCGTAGAGGCGATCTGACGATGTGTTGAGGATGTGTCTATGACATATAAGTTCATCTTCACGTCTCTTCTTTCTTTTAGTCTTGAGTTCATCAGAGTCCTCCGCGGTGGATTCGAAAATTGGGGCCAAATCTGGATCTAACACATAGAAGATCTTCAACGCCGTGAGTAAGAACTTGAGTTTGTCTTGCCACCGTGTGAAATTGGTGCTATCAAAACGATCCAATCTCACGAGGTCTTGGTTCATGAGTTTAATTGTGAATATGGTAGTCTCGGTCTCCATACAAATAACGCTTAAGATTATTGAACTATATATAGATAATGCTAAGAATAAGGATAAGGACCGAGAGAGATTAAGTTAAGGATATGCTTGAATCACTCACGGAACACTTTCCTTAAGCGTTATTTGCATCCTCTCGAATGCTTTGTCGGTGAATAGACAAGCCTTGATCGAGTTTGCACCAAAGCACTAATGAAAACTCGATTATAGACAAAAACTTTTTCTGTTGATATAATTTTGTTTGTGGATCTATTTTTGAATCTATCTGCTGTTGAGAGAGTTATCTTCTTTATATAGCCATTGCTCTATCAACAATAATGTTCTACCGTTATCACAATATATAGAATGGCTACTGATAACTAAAATTGTCATTGCTCATGTTAATGACCATCCAGTTATAAATATGAATGGTACCAAGGGACCAAAAAGTTATACCAACTAAATTGTTATTACTCAAATTAATGATCATTCAGTTACAAATATGAATGGTCATAGAAGACAAGAGATTATACCAACTAAATTGCACCATTCAGTTATAAATTGTCATGCAAATTATTTATTATATTACTTATTATTTGCTATACATATTTTGAAATTTAAGTATACATTATTATTGCTTTTTTTTAGCATACTCTGTAATTTTATTTGATCGTAAATTATTTGTATTATGTGAGTTTATGGGCATACACTTTTTTTTTAAGGAAAAAAAATTCCCACAAAATATTATTAAAATTAAAATTATATTTACAGGAATTTACAAAGAAGTAAGAAGAGGTGATAATATATTTTTGTGGATATTTCTTGTAGATTTATGGACATTGCAAAGAACTTTATTTTTTTGAAAATTCTTGCATTCCTCCCATTTCATACGTCCTATATGAAAATCATAATCAATTGTTTCCAACACTTCTTATTACCGACGAAGTCTTTTTTTCTCCTATATTCGGACCATAGCTTTTATATGTTAGTCATAAGTCTATCAAATCTAATACAATAGGCAATAAAAACAAACACCGTTCTCAAGAATGGCAATTCATGAAAAGATGATCAATTGTCTCTTGATTGGCCTTGCAAAATATACATCCATTACTAGCTGATCATCCTTTTCTCGCTGGCATCTTTTTTTATATGCAGCTTGTTGAGTAAGGTTTATCAGAGAAAAATATTTTTTCTAGAACAAAAGCTTTTCAAACTAAACTGTAGAAAAGATATGTAACTTAGGATAATTGATGAAACTATAAAAAGAATTAACCGAGAACCTATTATCCTTATGAGGTTTCAGTACCGAAACATCCACCAAAGAGGATGAAGATATTAGGTGAAGAAGGTTTTGGAGCCCATTGAAGACACTGTGAAATTCTGAGATGAAGAGGGGTCCATGCAATTGAACCCTTCATTATTGTATAATTTGATTCTACATCAAAGTGACTGAGCATTTCTTCTTCGTTGCACAAACATGATCTTCAAAGAGGTATGCTAGTAACATAGGTATAACCCAGGTATTCTTCTAAAATCTAATGCTTGTCCTATTCCCAAATCTAAAAACCATGCAATTCTAAAAGACATCCGACTCCTTACAAATATCTTTTCATAATAGAGAAGCTCTAAAAACTCTATACCTTTCTCACCCAACGAAGTGAAATTTTAAATATATATTTAGAGATTTGTCTGGTCCAAGGACTTACCTCCTCACGATGTTTGATTAAAAACATCTATGTCCATTTAAACAAAAAGCAATATTGATACTCTTCAATATACGTTCTTTATTTCTTCTTCCAATCAAGACTGATGTACTATTGAAATATGGATTCGAAATTTTCAACTCTCCAGCTTTTTTGATCTATTTGGTTGAAGGTTAGTGGTTTAACATGATCTTCTTTATTCAAAAATATTTACTACATTCAGTAAGCTTCCGATCTATTAATCAACTTATCTTCACCCATTAATCAAAATATCAAAATAAGATGCCAACAATATGTCAAACATTTTTCTCACACAAAATAGATATATATGAAATATTTTTAAAAAAAAAATTCTTTTCTTTTCTCTCTTCTTTCCTCAATCATCCTCTGAGCAGGAGGAGGATACAGGCAAGGCTTAGTGATTGAGAGGCAATGATGCGCCCCCACACCAACAACCCGTCCCCCTCCAATAATTTCAAGTTTGACGTTTCAACCCATTTGTGTGGTCAGGAGATGGCAATCCAAAACGAAGAGATTTACTAAGAGACGCAAGCTCCCCGCACCCTATTTCAAGTTTGACGTTCCAACCCATTTGTGTGGTGGTCAGGACTCAGGAGATGGCAATCCCAAACAAAAGAAAGAGATTTAGGCTGTGTTTGATATTTTTTAAATATTATTTTTTTATTTTTAAAAATTATAATTAGAAAAGATAGTTCTAAAAAAAATTAAGCAGGAAGGATAATTCATATTTAATCATGAATTACTCTCTGAATTTATTCTTTAGAAACTTTAGTTATTTCTTAATAGTAAAATTATTATTTCAAAAAATTAATTATTTTTTAAATTAGTCTGTGGATAAATACTATCCTACAAACTTATCCAAAGATAGCTAATCAAACACTACCGTAAGAGAAACAAGCAAGCTCCTGGACGGACACAACCAAGTAAGCTCCTTCCCGAAACTTTTGCCCCCCCCCCCCCCCCCTCCTTAACGAAGGTAGGGGCATCTACCAGTATGGCACTCTATCATCTCTCGTCTCTCTGCCTTCTCTCATTCCACAAAGCACTGGACTCCTCTTGCTCTGTTCTCCCCTGCAAGCCCGTTTCCGTATATCCAATCTCCACCACCAATATGACTGCTTTCGGTAGAATTCACCGAGCAAAAAAGATCCCGAGGAAAAGAAGACGACCGGGAGAGTGCTCGGCTGCAGTCGTTGAGGAGGTAGACCAGGAGGCACTGCTACCAATGGGAACGGAGGAGGAAGCCACGGAGGAGTATGACTGGAGGGAGGAGTGGTACCCACTCTACCTGGCGGCGGAGGTGCCCGACGACGCGCCCCTCGGCCTCACCGTCTACCACAAAAGATCGTTCTGTATCGAGATGGCGGCGGCGTTCTCCGCTGCTACGAAGATCGATGCCCCCACCGGTACGAATTAGTACTCCTAGATTCGTGAATCACTACGCGCATTCTTATTCTCATAGCAATTCGCCCCATCTGATCTGGGAGAAAGAAAAACAATTTGCTATGTTCATGTGACGGTGGCACGAAGTAAATCAGTATTTGCATGAAGAATAGAGACACCCAGTGCTGACATGATGAAGTGGTTAATTGGGGGTCTGAACTTTTTCAGGCTTGCAAAACTCTCTGAAGGGCAGCTGGTTGATGGGAGATTGGAGTGCCTCTACCACGGATGGCAATTCGACGGCGACGGGAAATGCGTGAAGATCCCACAGGTTCGGTCGCCAAAAATTTCTCTCGATTTTTTTATTTGCTTGCTCTTCCAATGTTCAGAGGGTTAGTTAGATCTTGAAGCAACCAATATTATGACTGTCCATGTCGTTGCAGTTGCCGGGGGAAGCCAAGATACCGCGCGCTGCTTGTGCCAAAACCTATAAAGTTAGAGAGTCTCAGGGAGTAGTATGGGTCTGGATGTCGGAGAAGAACCCGCCGAACACTGACAAGCTCCCCTGGTTCGAGCACTATGACAGACCGGGCTTCCAAGACTTATCTACCATTCATGAACTCCCTTACGATCACTCCATCCTCCTTGAGAACCTCATGGACCCTGCACATGTGCCCATCTCCCATGATCGAACTGACTGGACTGCCAAAAGGGAAGATGCTCAACCACTGCTCTTTAATGTCACTGAGAGAACCAGCAGGGGATTTGCAGGGCAATGGGGCCGATCGAAGAACCCGGCACTGATGAACTTCCTTAGATTCCAAGCACCCTGTGTCCTCTCAAACAACTTGGAACTCGTCGACAAGAAGGGTGAAAAGCAGTACTTCTCAGCTCTGTTTCTATGTAGGCCATCGGGCCAGGGGAAGTCGATGCTCATTGTGAGGTTCGGAGCGAGCACGACATCGGTCCTTGCCAATTTGGTGCCTAAATGGTACCTCCACCAGAATGCCGGCAAGGTGTTCGAGCAGGACATGGGCTTCCTTTCATCGCAAAATGAAGTTTTGCTGAGGGAGAAGGCACCCACGAAGGATCTCTACCTTAATTTAAAATCCTCGGATACTTGGGTTGCAGAGTATAGGAGGTGGATGGATAAGGTCGGGCATGGGATGCCTTACTACTTCGGGCACAAGTCCATCTCGCTGCCCAAAGAGCCTGCTGTGGTGGAACAAGCGCCGGCAGGGATGGTTGCGGGGATCTCAGCTTCATTCCCCGCCAAAGGGGGAATTGGAGCCCAACATACACCGAATCCGGCAAACCGATACTACCGCCACGTGGTCCACTGCAAGGGCTGTAGAAGTGTTGTCAAAGCGTTTCAAGCATGGAAGAACGCACTGTTTTTTCTCGCCCTCGCAGCCGTGGCCACAGCAATGCTGGCATCGGCTCAGAAATGGAAAGCTATTGCACTGGCATCAGCAGCATTGTTCCTCGCTGGTTCATATGCCTGCTCTTCTGCAGTTTCTCTCATCACAACCAACTTTATTAGGACGCATCGAAGATTGTGAGGAGGCAGAATTATACGATATGATAAATTTGTTTGCTAAGATAAATATAGACGATTGTGTAACTTGCATCGATATGGAAATTGGTTACTCCAATTCTTAGCAACTGCTCATGATTTTGGGGGGGTGTTAAGGCTGAAAAGAATTGATGAAAAACAGTCAATAAAGCTTTCAAAACATTGCTTATATTTAATATATTATCATTTATAAATGTTAACAGATTTTTACCAAAAAAAGGACGTTACCTGATTGAAATATCCTGCAGCTAACGTCTTATGGTACCAAAGATGATATTCCATTTTCTCTAAAATAATGAGCCAGATTGCCATTAGTACATATTACCTAGTTTGGACGACATATGGTGCTCATCACACAATAAGAGGTGATCCTAATTGGCTTCAGCAGCATTGTATGTGATTGTGAGCAATAACCAATTTCATGAAGACTGGAGTGGACAGAAGATAGGCTAGCAAACAGTTTCCAGTTCTGTGCGATTATAGACAGGAAAGCAGGAACAGGGGTAAAAGGAAGCATCAAATGTAGTCTGGATCAACATTAATTTTGATCATCCTGCTATTTTTTGTGGAAAATTATACTAAGAATTCATGAAAGATCCTGCAGTTTCCTGTCACATACCAGAAGAGGATGGATGGTAAGCAATTTTATGAATAATAAACAGCCAGATAATCCCCCACTATATATTATCCACTTCTTCATGACCTCTGCTTCCTAATGAACATTATAGAGCATGCATAATATACTCCAAAACACTAAAAAACACAAGAATAGTACTGTTATGAATATGAATTCAGTGGTTAAATTAATACTTCATGAATATTAATTCAGTGGTTAAATTAATACTGTTATGGCTAGTACAACACAAGAATAGCATGCATAATATACTCCAAAACACTAAAAAACACATTTTTTAAAAGATAGAACCAGGGTTTAGAAGCACCATTGAAGGTAAATTCTGCTAAGGCAAATTCTGCTAACCCAAGAATTTCCATGTTGAAGCACGGATCACCATGTTAGAAAGGTTGTCAAGCAGCACTGTTCTTGTCTAACAGTGCCAATTGCTGTGTTTCTTTCTAAGCCAACTAATGTTGCAACAAACATTCAGGGGCAGGGCAGCGAGTCACAAACAAGGGCATGGTTTTCATCGCTGTGAAGCAGAAACAAAATTCTGCTAGCAGCTGCCTGTAATATATAGTGGACTATGTGATTCTTGTTTAGCATCCTGTATTCAGCGGTGCACTGCAAAATCACAGAGAGCTGCACGATTCTCAAAATCCAGTGTATTACAGGCAGGCCCTAGTGGAAACAGCACCTCAACTGCAACTCACAAGCAACGTTTCATGCACATCATATCATAATTCTGGTTAATCTTGCATTGATACTGAGGAGAAGAATTTGAAAAATTCAGAATGAAATTCAATTTCTATAAGAATAGATGTTCTACATCTTACAAAGACTTCCAAACACCATCGGTACAGAAATATGCTCATAACGGCATTCTCTCTCATAGTGCAGTTTCATTGGTATAAATCAGCTTGAATACAATTATACACCAGATCAACAGAATTTCACCAATGATGTTAAGCTTGTTAAAATAAGACAACAACGCCAGGACCAGGGAAGACTGCCAATAAGCATATTAAATGAAGCTAATGTTAATGAATGTTATATCTGCCTAGCAATACAAGATGACATGGAAACCAGTGTTTTCTTCTGTCGCCTCTGCTTTGCATTGAAAAAATAAACCAATAAATGACAAAATTGCACCTTCAAATATATGTTTATTTACTTGATGAAGGAGTCAGCGTAGCAGATCTCTGCCTTTTGCATCCCCAGCTAGAGGCCACCTGGTTGGTCTTTCTCTTACTCCCCAGATAACCTTGGCAGTTGGAAGCCCTGCAGTAACACTTGACCATGGGCCCGAAATGCACGAATCTACATAGAACGAGCATACGAACTATACATTACAGATTTGAATAAGAGATTCCATAGAAAGTTGAAGAAAATCTATTTGCAAACGACCCAAAAAATACTAATAGTTAACATAAACTTAGTGTGACCCTCAAACAAATAATACACTGAATAAATTCATAGAAATTAGAAATGATCCTTCAAGTACAGAACTGTACAAAATATTGCATTAGGTTATACAAATTCCCAATAGCTTGCATAGGCCGTACATGTCATGTGCCAGCATTTGACACCATTGAAAACCAAAATTATTCAAAAATGACAACACATTAACAACTTCAGGCATAAACTGGCATATTTCCCAGCAAAATATTAGAAAGATACCCATATCAATTTAAAGGTTATCAGGGAGCCATCCTATGGAAGTTTTATTAGATGCAAGTTAGAACTCAACCACAGGAAACAATGCATCAACAAAGGAATTGTAGGAAATCTTTGATGAGCAATCTTAAAAGGATTTTTATCAAGATCAATAATCTGGAAAAAATTATGGTCAATAATCTTTTTAAGTTTAGTGGAAAAAATCAAGGTCAATAATCTTTTCAAGTTTAGTAAAGGAAATCAGGGTCAATATGAAGGAAAAAACCTGTATACACATTATCTCACTTTGTATCTTTTGAAAGGTTTTCCCCAAACCATTGAAGTTTTCTTTCAACCTTAAACACAGTTTCTATTCCTAACTTATTATCTGAAGCATTATCAAAGAAAGAATGGAGACTTGCTATGGTGGCAGATATGGATGCATTACAGAAGAATGAAACTTGAGAATTGATCGATTAACCTAAGAGTAAGAGAGCAATGGGCTGTAAAGTAAAATTTAATGCAGATGTATCCCTAGAACGCTACAAGGCGAGGCTGCTTGCAAAAGGATATACTCAGACATATGGAGTAGACTATCAAAAAACGTTTGCTCCAGTAGCAAAATGAATACAATGAGAATTTTGTTGTCCTTAGCTGTTAACTTTGATTGAAAATTACAGCAGTATAATGCGAAGAATACCTTTCTTCATGGAGAATTAGAAGAGGAAATATATATGAACATTCCACCTGGATTTAGTGGGGTTGATGAAATAAAGTTTGTCGATTAAAAAAAGGTGTTATATGGGTTGAAACAATCCCCGCGTGCTTGGTTTGAACGGTTTGCCAAGGTGATGTTAGCCAATGGTTACAAACAAAATCAAGGAGATCATACGCTTTTCATCAAGCATTCAGTTTCAGAGGGAGTCACTATATTAATTGTGTACATGTATGACATTATAGTGACAAAAAACAATGAAGTGGAGAAGAAAGTCTTAAAGCAATGTTTAGCCAAGGAGTTTGAGACAAGATTTGGGAAGATTGAAGTATTTTTTGGGAATTGAAGTGGCTCGATCAAGATAGGGAATTTTCATTTCTCAACAAAAGTATGTTATGAACCTGCTCAAGGAAACATGTATGATGGCTAGCAAACCAGTTGAAAATCCTATTGAACAGAATCACAAATTAAGCGAGGCCCTTGGAAATAAGGCAGTGTACAGAGAAATGTATCAAAGGCTTATTGAAAAACTCATCTATCTTGTGTATACTAGGCCAGACATAGCCTATTCGGTCAGTGTTATCAATCAGTTTATGCATAATCCTAGAGAAGTTCACCTACACGCAGTCTACCGAGTTCTTCATTACTTAAAGGCACGTTCAGGAAAGAAAATTCTATTCAAGAAAGGATCTACAATTGATCTGGCAGTTTACATAGATATAGACTTTGCAGGATGTCCAGTCGATAGACGATCAATATCAGACTATTGTACCTTTCTTGAAGGAAACTTAGTATCTTAGATGAGCAAGAAACAGAATGTAGTAGCAAGATCAAATGCAGAAGCCGAGTTCATAGCTATGGTAGCAAGAGTATGTGAATTACTATGGGTCAAAAATATTTTGGAGGACATGAAGATTCAATAGAGCAGACCCATGAGACTATACTGTGATAACAAATAAGCTATAAGTATAGCTCACAACCCAATGCAACATGACCGAACAAAACACAGAGATGGACACACTTCATTAAAGAGAAGTTAGATAGTGGACTAATTTGTACTACATATGTACCGACAGGGCTTCAACTAGCATATGTGATGACAAAAGGGCTGCATAACAACATGTTTCATGAGAATATTAGTAAGCTGGGAATGGAAGACCTATATTCATCAGCTTGAGGGGGAGTGTAGAAAATCTCGGATGAACAATCTTAGAAGGATTTTTAGGAAAGTTTAGTGGAGAAAATCAAGATCAATAATCTGAAGAAAATCATAATCAATAATTTTTCCAAGTTTAGTGAAAGAAATCAGGGTCAATAATCTTTCCAAGTTTAGCGGAAGAAATCAGAGTCAATAATCTTTCCAAGTTTAGTAAAGAAAATCATGATCAATAATGTATCCCTAAAGTTAAGAGAATTAGCTAAATTTTTTCCTTATTTAGTGTAATAGAAAGTGTATATATAGAGTAGAATGAATTGTAAATTTTTCATACAGTTATAATAAAATTCCCAAGCCTCTTTTTCACATGGTATCAGAGCCCTAGGATTTCACACCTCAGAAAAAAAAATTTTGACCTTCATTGCCAAATTTTTGCTTGCTCTTTCTCGGCCTTCATTGCCGACTTATTGGTGGCCTTCATCGTCGATTCAACCTCCCTCTATTCCAACCTTAATCACTGATTTCTTCATCATTTTCTTCGGCCTTCGTCGCTGATTTTTTCATCTTTATTCTGTCTTTATTTTCAACTATTGTTTGATCCTTTTTCAACCATGATGGATGCTACATCTTCAACACCATCACCTCAATTATCTTCAACTGTGGAGGAAATTGAAATGCTTAAAGAACTATTGGGAACTATTGAAAAATCGGCAGCAAATAGCAATCCTCAACTGATGAATCAGGGTATGTATTTATTGAAACTTTCGAGTAAGGCTCTAATCTCTCTTGGATTAAATGCTCTAGGTAATGAGTTTAGGAATGTCTGGATACTTGACTCCGATGCTACAGACCATATGACTCATATTTTAAATAAATTTAAAACATATAACCCTTGTCCTAGCAATAAAAAGATTATCATTGCTTATGGTTTTACAACCATAATAGCAGAGTAGGAGATGTCCAAATTACCCTAGAATTGGTTCTTAAAAATATTCTTCATGTCCCTCAATTATCCACAAATTTGATTTCTATACAAAAGCCTACCAAAGATCTAAATGGCTGTGTTATATTCAATGCTTCTTATTATGAATTTCGGAACCAGGGTTCGGAAAGGAGGATTGGACTTGCTAAGGAGCACAATGGACTCTATTACTTAGAAATATTAAGTCAACCGGAATTGAATAAATCTGCTTTATCTAGCTCGTCTTTCTCTTCCAATAAAGATATCATTTGGTTACATCATAGGCATTTAGGTCATGTGTCTTTTCCAAGATTGAAACTAATGTTTTCCTCTTTGTTCAAGGGATTTGATATTCAGTCTTTTCATTGTGATGTTTGTGAGTATGCAAAACGCACTCGTGTACCATTTTCAATCAATAATAAAAGATCTTTTCCTTTCTTCTTAATCCATGGTGACATTTGGGGACCATCGACTATTCCAAATATCTCAGGATCTAAATGGTTTGTGACGTTTATTAATGATTGTACAAAAGCCTCTTGGATCTATTTACTCAAAATTAAATTTGATGTGAGTCATATTTTTCCTATCTTTCATGCAATGATTCAAAACCAGTTTGGTACCAAGATAAAGAACTTTCGCTCGGATAATGCTTGTGATTACTTTAATCAAACTTTGACCCCTTATTTTCAAAAAGAAGGAATCATACATGAATCATCCTATATCACCACTCCACAACAAAATGGAGTGGCGAAAAGAAAAAACCGACATCTTCTTGAGTGCACTAGAGCCTTATTGTTTCAATAAAATATACCAAAATCATATTGGGGAGAAGCTGTACTCACATCAGCTTATGTCATAAATAGAATTTCTTCCAGGATCTTGGGGTTTCAAAGTCCATTAGAGGTCTTGTCAAAATTCTATCCTGACATACAATCCACCTTCAATCTTACTCCTTGAATTTTTGGATGTACATCTTTTGTTCATGTTCATAGTCATAACCAAGGGAAGTTAGATCCTCGTGCTCTTAAGTGTGTCTTTGTGGGGTACTCCTCCACTAAGGGTTATAAATGTTATCATCCACCCACTAAGAAACTCTGTCTCAGTTAATGTTACATTTATTGAAAATGAGTCCTATTTTTTTCACTCCTTATCTTCAAAGGAAGTTACCCATACTTGAAGATAAGAAGCCAAAATTTTCACCATTAGATACATCCTTCCCATCTGAGTCATCCAAATCTAAATATCGAGAGTCAATTCCACAGTCTGAGTTGGAAAAAAAAAAGAAAGGAGATGATAAAATCTTTGATTCGGTCCCGTTTGATCAAGTGTATGCAAGGAAAAAAGATTCCATCATGACTATAAGGCAAGACCAACCTTTTGAACTAAACTCTGGAAATGAGGTAACAATAAGTGAAGCAAACCTGGATTCTATACCAAAAACAGATTATCCTCTTTCCGATCCTGAGCCACCGTGTCTCGAGCCTCCTAACCTTGATCAGGATCTACCTATTGTTGTGAGAAAAGGAACCCGAGAATGTACCAAAAGACCTCTATACCCATTATCTCACTTTGTATCTTTTGAAAGGTTTTTTCCAAACCATCGAAGTTTTCTTTCAACCTTAAACACGGTTTCTATTCCTAACTCGTTGTCTAAAGTATTATCAAAGAAAGAATGAAGACTTGCTATGGAGGCAAAAATGGATGCATTACAGAAGAATAAAACTTGGGAATTGATTGATTTACCTAAGGATAAGAGATCAGTGGGCTATAAATGGATGTTTGCGGTAAAATTTAAGACAGATGGGTCCCTAGAACGCTACAAGGCGAGGCTGGTTGCAAAAGGATATATTCAGACATAGATAGACAGGCACTTTATTAAAAAGAAGTTTTAGATAGTGGACTGATTGTACTCTATATGTACTGACAAGACTTCAACTAGCAAA
Source organism: Calamus simplicifolius (assembly GCA_900491605.1). Lineage (NCBI taxonomy): Eukaryota > Viridiplantae > Streptophyta > Magnoliopsida > Arecales > Arecaceae > Calamus > Calamus simplicifolius. The sequence goes on along the minus strand of UESW01003924.1, from coordinate 319,147 downwards.
TGTGATGACAAAAGGGTTGTGTAACAACATGTTTCATGAGAATATTAGCAAGCTAGGAATGGAAGACCTATATTCACCAGCTTGATGGGAAGTGTAGGAAATCTCGGATGAGTAATCTTAGATGGATTTTTAGGAAAGTTTAGTGGAAAAAATCAGGATCAATAATCTAAAGAAAATCATGGTCAATAATCTTTCCAAGTTTAGTGAAAGAAATCAGGGTCAATAATCTTTCCAATTTTAGTGGAAGAAATCAGGGTCAATAATCTTTTCAAGTTTAATGAAGAAAATCAGGATCAATAATCTATCCCTAAAGTTAAGGGAATTAGCTAAATTTTTGTCCTTATTTAATGTAATAGAAAGTTGTATATATAGAGTAGAATGAATTGTAAATTTTTTTATAATGATATAATAAAATTTTCAAACCTTTTTTCCACAGGAATTTGCATGCATAAACCAACTAGCAAATCCATGTAACAAATTGATTACGCATACAAGATCAAGAAGTTGTAATGACTCCAAGAACTTTGTACAGCATTTCGTTCATCAAAACACATGGGGGCACATGTGGTAGGGCAAATAAAATTCAGGCCATTCCTTGCACAGGCCAAGATGTCAAAGATTAGAAGTTGATATTAGCAATCTAACAGTTCAAAACAAAAGAAGCAAGGTACTTCAATAACCCTAGTGACTGTCAACATCTACATACAGTTAGATTGTTGGTTGAGTTCTTAGTCCTGCAATTGACAGTTGCAGTTCTCAAAGGTGCAATTATGACCAGTCCGACACCATGTACAATTCGAAAATTCTGATGAATTCCTGATGCACAAGAAGCAGTCGAACTTTGCAATTTAATGGTTTCATCACAACTAAACCAGTATACTTATACAATCCTTGTGACTGACCACGTCTACATAAAGTCAGATTGTTGGTGAATTTGCTAATCAAAAATTGCAGCACTCAAAGATGCAATCATGACCACTCTGACACCATGTGAATACTGGGCTGATGACAGTAAAATACTAAATATACTATATCTAGTACCAGTGAGGTCACCCACGGGGTCAATATACTACAACACAACAGCATATGCAGACAGTTTATGTCTAATATAATTAAAATGGGAATATGCACCAAGTTTTATATCATTTAAAGTTGCAAAACAGTACATCATCTTTTCTCATGTATGATACATGTTGCAATTGTAAAACACATAAACATGCAAAATACAAGTACATAAAATCCTATATACAGTGTATGCTTCACAAAACCATGCATTTGACAATTAGGCATATGATTTGCATGTGTGGGTTCTTTTTTACCCATAATTAAGACATCCAGAACAAGCATCGTGGGTGAGTGCATTGAACTGTTATTCATAATGAAGGCCAAAAATTGCCATAGAGGGCAATCATTTCAGTTGTGTGCATTGCAGTGCCAGAAAGGGGAGGAAAGATAAATTAATCACTAAGAACAACGGATTTGTTAGTAAATACATTGATGACAAAGTACCACCCAAATAATGAAAGCAAGAGATATTGTTTGCACTCAAGTAACATGCATATTGAATTTTTCCCATTTATTGTATGAAGAATCAATAAAGATGACAAACGTGGCCAGTCAATGTTCATCAGATAAAATCAGTCTTGTAAGCCATTCAATGTTTGTATTGGTTTATATGCAACAAGCAGTTTTACAAGGTAAAAGAGGAATATCAGACCAAAAGATATAATAACATCAAGAAATATTTGATACTTTTAGATAATCTGAAATTTAATCAGAAGAAATCAAAAAATTCAAATCAGATAATGAACAACAAATAATCATTCATCAGGTACCTGTAATCATATGTCAAAGGCTCCCCAACTTCTATGGAACGAGAAGCAAACACACCAACACGTGTCTCCCCATCAACTTGCCTTATGTTTTTAAAAAAATATGATCAGTCATAGCATCTGGGGGAAAGAATAATTTCATACTCTATATAACAAAGGTTTAAATCAATATCTACCAAGAAATGGCTAGCTATGGAAATATTTTAGAAAAAGAAAAATCTTGAGCATAACTTTCAAAGACATACCACTTCTCTAGTTTACAGTTTGGATCACAACTGTGGTTTAAAAACCGAGAGGCGTTTCCTTTAAAAGTTGCATCAATTGTGAAATCTTTACGAATCTCACACATATAAAAATTTCGGTCACCTCGATGTTTCATGTCCCAAAGTCTTTGCTCACACAAAGCATCATCAATAACTGAAACAGAATCAAGGAAATAAAAATGTATATGAAATGATGTAAATACATAAGAAAAAAATTGAACGTAAGCATATGTTGAAGATCATTCTTAATCCAAAACTTACAATATGCAGATAACATTTTAAAGTTGGACTTCATCTAACGAATTACACAATGATGCATGCATGATTGAACACTATTACAATGAAACAAAACAACAAACATCACAATATTTCCAACAGCTTAGATAACTTGGAAAATTCCTTCTCAGCTTACATATCATAAAAATCAAGACTACTTGCCATGTCATAATGTCATATAATGCTGGGTCCTATAAGTCTCCAATTAACGGGCTAACCTTTATATATATACTGACACTGGTGTCCTGCACATATGATGCACATAGTTGAACACATGAAGGTCTGTGATTCTTCTACTGTAAAAATATCTACAAAAATAGGAATGTTGTAATTTTCTTCTTGGACTTCTACTAATTAACTATGCCCATTCAATTGGAGAAGTCCAGCTATAAAGGACACCTTCAAGAGCCTATATATGTAACTCACAAAAACTTGATTTTTATCACCCTTTAAAAAATAAAAATTCATTTTGCTGCAATGAAACCAAGTTTCTAGTCTTTGAGTAACTTCGGTATGGATCTAATGCTTCATTTCCTTCACACACATTTGCTGAATTGAGTAATCCCATGTTTCTTTTTCCCCACTAAACATCATTTATTAAGTATTAATTAGACAGACTAGATATAGTAGAAACTGGAATGCAAACCTCAGTTTCATAGGTAAGTCCTCTAGAAGTTACAACAGTTATTCAGACCAGAATAAAAATCAAGAATCTAAAAACAAGATATAGATTGCCAATGACTTGATTTAAACATCATGTTAAATTGATTTGGTCTGCAAAATAGATATCGGTGTTACAATCAAGGAATTAGCATAGCATGTTCCATATAATGTCAACTAAGTATAATAAACATGATAATCATATGTTCTGCATAAATGTAAACTGAGCATAAGAAACATCATAATGATGTTCATATACCTTCTCCAATATATTCAATGATAAAGTCTCCTTTCTCCATTGCCTCTAATGCCACTACTCCCCATCCACAAAGTTTTGTCTACAAGAAGAGAAATATGTGATATATTGCATAAAGTTAAAGTACATGAAACAATGAAAACAAATACAATTCAAAAGACAAAAAATTCTGATCCACATCCCACTAATTTTTATGCAATATGCTTTTTAATGATAACAAGTACAAAAAACTTACCACAAAAAAGGGGTAATGCCAATGTCTTTTAGCATGTAAGATTCAAAAATACACTAGCACGTAAGATTCAAAAATACAATAGCACGTAAGCTTCAAAAATACACTAACTTTATTGAAACTACTTCAATCTTCAAAAGGATCGTCATATGCATATTTATATGGGCCATAATGATATTATGTAAAAAATAACTAATCCTTTAATCTAACTATAACTCACACCAATATTATTTACATCCCTGGTCCCACTGTTTAACTTTTAGGCCATAGCTTGGTCTGAGTATTCTTTTTGGGAATTCTAACACCTGCAATAATATATTTCTACTTGAGATGCCTAAAATATTATAGTACCTAAAATATCATAGTGTACAAATATAATGCACAATCTAATCCAAAACTTTGCACTTCAAATAAGCATATAAACAAACTACACTTACTTTATCTAAAAATCTAGTTACATCAGATAAGTACAAGATTAGATAAATAAAAGCATTTAAGGTACATGAGTGCAGCCTTTCACAAAAACAAGTAGTAATAAAAAATACAAAGTCAAACTGAAATAGATGAATAAAGATTTTCTGTCATGAATGTAATAGATGTGTGTATATTAAGTATTAGCTATCTTAGTTAACACGGACAATGTAGATATTAACTTGTAAGTCAATAAACCCACAAACATTATACCAGAAAATATGGATTGCCCCAAATAAAACATTACTCAAGCATTTTACTTTGAAAATGAACAATAAAACCACTCCTGTGAAATAACAAATATGTCATCTTTCCAAAAAAAAAAAAATTTAAAACCACTCCTGTGAAAATGAAATTTTATTGTTCATTTTACTTTGAAAATGAACAATAAAACCACTCCTGTGAAGGACAATATGTCATCTTTCCAAAAATTAAAAATTAAAAAAAAAAGAGATCAAAAACTTGGTTAATTTGAAGAAACAAAATGCCCAGTCATGGAGCATGTGAAGTCTTGAATCCTTTGAAAAGTTGATCATCAATGAATAGTAAATGCTAAGAAAAAGAAAATGACCAGACCCACCAAAGGCAGAAATAACATGATCATTTTAAAATGCAACTCGAAAAGAACATGTTTTGCATGAATATTTGGATCAACCAGAAAGGAATTATCATGTGAGAGGACTATATTTCCATCCAACAGAAATTTCAGGTGTGCTTAACCAAATCCTAGAGTCTTATTTTATTAAATATAGGTATATGTGACTAACTTTGTAGTATTTTCTGGTTGATTCAATTATTAACATTTTCTGAGTACCCGATTGTTCAAACTATGAGATCATAGGTATTGATGCCCAAAAGGCATAACATTGGTTCTGGTCAAAGATATGCACCTCTTTTCTTTAACAGGATCCACATCCTCTTTTAAAGAGGCGAGTGTTGTAGCTCTTTCTGAGTTAGAGGAGAGCTTCACCTCTAACATGTTATATGATAATTTTCAACTTTGACGGTACTCAAAAAAGGGAAAATAAAATAAAAATAGTAATGCGCTTGTAACTATAATTAACAGTCAATATTGAAAGGTTTCAAGTTGCCATCATAAAATTGACTTCACTAAATTGAAATGTTCAATACAGACAATAATGATTATACCATGAAAGATATAAACACCTAATTAAAGGAAAACATATAGGCAAATAATATAGTTATGTTTAAAGATAGCCATCTAATGACTATATTAGAAAGGAGACTAGACAGGTGAAATAGCCACCGCTCAAGCAAGCAGAGACACGTTCGAACACAATCTTGACTACAAAGCACAACTAACAGGAGCAAGCTTTTACCTTTACAATTTTTATTTTTTTCTCTTTGCGGAAGGGTCTGTTTGTGCACATATCTGAGCAATGGCAGGCTTTGGAACAGCTGACTGAGAGACCCCTGTTGAATAATGCATCCACATAAATCATATAATGCTTATCAAACATCAACTAATATGAGGATCGGAGAGTATATGCCAAGCATTGACCATGTGCCAATACATATAGAGTTGGACTTAGATATATTAATGTGTAGCTAAAGCCCAAATCTAGTTGTTGCCCCCACTATTAGATCTGCATTGATCTTAAAGTCAAAAAACCATCCATTAGCCATCTTTGCTTAAAAAATTCTGACAGAATAAACAGAAATAGAAACGAGTAAGCACAAATCTAATGAAAATAAATACCAACTTTTTTAAGGTGACAATAAGCATTTATCCCATAGAATAAACACTGACATGTCCATAATAAATAGTTAGTCTGATCCAATAAACACCTAGTCTATGGTAGTAAACAGAAACGCCGCAAAAATAAACAAAAACTATTGGGTTAGTAATGTGGCATGTTGCTTACTCCAAGGAACAAGATATGTGGAAGTTAGACACACGGTGTTAGGCATTGGCAGCCCATCCCATCTGTCCCATCTCTATAAAATGCCTTATTCCTCAAGATACGCCACATATCCAATAGTTTTTGTTTACTTTTACTTTTATATAGTTTCCGCTTACTGTTACAAACTAGATGTTTATCTATTCTGAACATGTTAATATTTATTTTACGAAATAAATGCTTTACTATCATTCCAAAAGAATTAGTATTTACTTTCATCATATTTGTATTTATTCATTATCTGTTTTTATTCAATCAATTTTTTTTTAAGCAGTTAGCAATGGCTACTGGTAGTTCTTTTGGCTTTCAGTTCCATGCAAATCTAATGATGGAAGTAGCACACACGCACACATGCGCATGCGCACACGTGCGCGCGCGCGCGTGCGCACACACACACACGCACACACACAAGGATCTCCACTGGGATCTAGTTATGTCTAGATTTGGCTAATGGAGGTCCTACATTGATAAACCAAGCTGTAGAATATAATCTACTATTCTAAAATGCTTACATACAAAAAAAATCATATAATTTAAAGATCTCTAGCCAATGCATCAAGAAGCCAAAACAACATATCTTATTTTATGTTATTTAGATTGTTCGGTTTGTTTACCGCTTAATGCATGAGCTAGGGATCTCAAATTCACATGATTTTTAGTATATAATTATTTTGAAGGCAGTAAATCATATCAAACGGCTTGAATTATCGATGCAAGACCCTCTTTATCCAATCTAGACTTGGACGATCCACTTGAGAATAGCCAAGTCAAGCTAGGCACTAATTTTGCAAAACAGATACATTAGATTAACAATAGCTCCAAGTAGAAGCTTGACAACACCCACGAACAAAATTTGCTCAATGAAAGGCCAAAAGTATGGCACAACAATATTGAAAAAACTAAAGAGAAGAAATGGGACAACCATGTCACTTCACTACCTTCTAAACGTGTCTATATCTTCCATAACTCAAAAAAAGATTTGAATTAGAGAAGGAAAAAGAAAATAAAAGAAGTCCTGGTAAATTTATATAACTAATCAACTCAAGAATTTCAGACAAGAAATACACGCTTCACAAGACTTTGCATAAAAATGATTACAAAATCCATATCATGAATTTGTCTTCAACAAGCACATTTCAGACAGAAATTTGAATTACACAATGAGACTGGCTACAAACTTATCAAACAACATATTAAATAACAAGTTTTCTACTTTTTTTTTTTTTTTTTTTTTTGCAAACTAGGCTACTGAGAAAATAGATTCATATAGAAATCATGCATAAAATGAAACAACATTGCAGTAGTTTATAGTTTATACGCTACAAAAGATTTGCAAATTTTGATTATTCAGAATGATTACCAAAAAGGCATTGTTTAAAGGCAAAAAAATAATTCAATTGTTAAAAAAATAATTCAATGATACCAATGTTTTGTAATTAAATTGCTAAAATTCCATCAATTGTTTGCGATTGAAAAAAAAGGTGTCAATACCTGCATTCGCAATTGTCCTCACATGTAGAATCAGCATGGCAATTTGTGCACCCAACACCAGTTTCTGCAACATCACGCTTCTTCTTGACTAAATAAATATCTTTCTTAGTTAAGGGCACAGGACATTAGATGAGACCTTTTTCTTTCATAAATAAATGCTAAAGTAGGTAATTAAGTAAAATAAAACTGTTTTAAGTTGTCCCTCATCCAATAAATTTCTGCATCATGGTAATTTTAAGAAGTTCGAAGTAGTATTCAAAATTTCGTAAAGGATACTACGCCTGATATGTATGTAAGGACATGGTTCGGTTTTGTTCTCCATGACATCTTTCAAAATGGAACCAATCTTAAACTCCTCATCAACATATGGAAGTGGCAAGCGGCTAAAGATCTCCTGTAAACAAAGATAAAACAGTTGTTACACTGCCTGAACATGCAAATAAAAATAATATAGAAATTTATTTGAACTAGCTTTTTGAGCAGCTTCTGAAACTTTTTGGGGTCCAAATTCATTATTGTTTCAGTTTTCATTAAAAGTTTCTAGATTTACAGAAAAACAGGAATCTGAGGAATCCTATTCAAATACAAATTTCCAATTCTGCATGATACAAGGAATTTTATGAGTTTTAACAAAACAACCAAAAACTCATCTGTCCCAAAAAAAATGAGCTGAATCTTTAGAAGTTTAACTAACATGTAAAATCACAATATACCAAGATTTTATGAAAACACAAATACATCCAACGAAGAATTAATTAATTCATAGGATATAACCAAGTAGTTAGAGCCAAGGAACCAAATGAGGAGCAAGCTTGGTAAGAAATCCAGAAGAGGAAAATATGGATAATGGTCCTAACCTCAACATCACTTGTGGGATCTGCATGCTGTTATCCAATCAAATAAATCAGTCCTGTCAGCCAACCTAATCAATAAAAAATAACAATAAAGAAGCATAATTCTAGAACAGGAACATAACGCAAGCTATTCAGCAAGGATATGCCAAATTTTGTACATCATGAATTTCATGATTCAAGCATGCAGCTTTGGCATCTATCACAATGAGGAAGCAACTAAAATTCCAAATAGATAACTAAGGAAATCAGTCTGCAATGAACAGAGGTATTATGGAACTCACTACCCAACCTGTGCATTTTCTGTATAGATCATGAGGTGGAAAGTTTAAATTATGTACTTGACTTATTAGCTACAAACATAGAAAGACTAAATCTCCTTTGTGTTCATTCTTTTAGGTAGAAGAGTTGAAAAAGTAAATGCAACCCAATCGATATCAGCATGAAAGCCTGTAGTTCACCATCTGATTTGAGTGCAAGAGAAAAGAAATAAGTAAATATTTTAATAGTATTGGTAAAGATATATTGCAATTTATCACACAAGCAAAAAATTGCTAGTCCCTTTAGCTTAATATCTGGTAACCTAAAAGAGGTAAGAAAGATTTAGTATGACAAAACAAGTAAAAGAAATACACATGATCGTTATGAAATTTCCCCAATGACCAACCACCGGTTCAAATTTTATATTATTTTCAACATTAGCAGCAGAAAAGTGTTCCTTTTTCATATTATGCAAAACATGCATTTTTTTCCCAAAAAAAAAAAAGGTTTTGTGACATATTGTACACAAAAATAGGAAGAAGCAACAGAAATGATGTAGTTCCATAAAGCAATGCATGACAGGATGTATGACTTCTCTGCATAAAGCAATATAGACCATGGTATACCAATGATGAACCAGAAACCTATTCGAAAATTTACCGAAGGTTCAAAGGCACATTCCATTCCTGATACAGCCATGTTCATGAGGATAGCAAACTAATTAAAACAAATGGGCTCTCCTATTATGGCAAAATGAACTTATCTAGTCATTGAGGAGGTCAATAACTCTATCTTACTGGCTCTCCTATTATGGTAAATTGAACTTAGCTAATCACTGAGGAGGTCAATAGTTCTATCTTCCTTTACTAGCCTATTTTTAAATTTTTCTATCTGTGCAGATTGCTGCAAATGCAGTGCAAGGTCAAGAGATGCAGGTGCCTCTAGGAAGTAGGTATGTCTAAAGCAAGAAATTTTTGACATAGTTTGCATATCAAGATGTCTAGCATAGAAATCTCATGATTCCACTAAAGAATGTCACAAAGCATGACTAATAACTTTTGAAAAGAAGAAACTAAGAGAACAGCAAATCCTGTCTAATGAAGGAAAGAAGAGATCGACCTCCTTCTCAAGTCGCCAATCGGAAGGATGCCTCCAACAAATCAGTGGCCCTGGTCGATCTGTTAGATAGATGATATCTTCAGGCCAAGGTGCACACTTAGGATGTACTGCTATTGTGCATCGTACACAACGCCAATAAAATTTATGTTTGCAAATGAAACAAGCCTGTAGGACAATCAAGAAGAATGAATGAGTAGTTCATGCCATAGCTAAGCACAATCAACATATGTTGTCAAATCATAATTTCATAAGAGAAGAATTAGAAAAAAATAAAAATCCATGAAAAATAATTTTTATAAATAATTAATAAAATATAAGTATTTAAGTATATGCCTAAAAGAAAAAGATAAATAAAAGGCGGGTAGGATTTTTTATTGTTTATAAAACCACCCTTAAGTGAGTGAACAATATTGACTATGCTTTCATGATACATGGGTGTCCGCCTATCTATAACATGAAAATTTTGATTATTTGTGATATAATAAATGAAATTGTCAAAGTTGGCGTGTTACGCAATGAGGTATGGTAAATTATAAGTTTACCACAAATAATAATAAAACAAAATAAAAGTTTGGGGGGATTATGACTAAACTACAAAAAGCTAATGACATTGTAGGTTGTCATTAACATTGCATGTTGCAGTTATCTTAATCAAAAGAATAAGATTTTAATGTACGGAAATAGCTTTTCTTAAAAGTATATTTATACTGCAAATTATAGTTCCGTCAACCACATCTTGACACATCCTTCATAGATGACCTTTTCAAATTTAAAGAACGAAATATGTATCAAAATAACAAATGATGTTTCATATAAGGAAAGAAAAGAAAAGGTAAAATGTGATGGATAGTAGAGATAGCAATACCCAACACCGCCAACGCAAGAGAAAAGGTAAAAGAAAGAGCAAAGAATTGTAGAAGACAAGGCAAATCTAGAAGGGAAGAGAGTAAGAGTAGAATACAAGGCTGATAGAAAAAAAGACAAAGGGGTCAATTGAAGAGAAGACAACAAATAGAAATAAAAGAAATAAAGGAAGGTTAATCCCAAACTAGTTGGCATAGGAGCCAACTAAAAGGCAATAAAAGAAAACAAGGGATAGGAGGGCTTCCTAAGAAGATAGCCGCATATAGAAGAGGGTCATGTCATCATGAGAAGAAAAAGAGGGGAGAGAGTGATTGTTAATAAGCACTAGGTATTTGACCTTGACCATTATCCTTTGTATAAATGAAACCTTTGAGCCCTTAGTTCGACTTAATAGCTTTCAGGTAGAATCTAGACCAGAGAATTATATCATTGTATTTCGTGCATTGTTATTTATTAAATTGTGCCCACCCATCATAAATGCAATTTTATTTAAATTGCCATATTACTGGCCCATTACAAATGTAATGAGCAGACACATCCCTCACTATAGGGAAGAAAATACATCCACAAATCATAGGAGAATAACACTTTAAGGTATCATCGACTACTAGGATCCCACTGCAAGATAATAATTGGATTGCCTAGGTTTAAAACAAAAAGCAGAGGAATAGAGACCAACAACTAGAGTTCAGTGCAGATTTATGCAAATGAAACCAAGAGAAAATAGTAAACTTGAGGGAATAAAGGCATCGGCTGAAATATCCTAGCCAAAATGAGGCCATATTTTATTACCTAGGGTAGCTAGAATCATGGACTTAAGGAATTCCTAGCAGAATAAGAGAAAAGTCTCTCTTTTCCTTATGTTCTGCATCGCAGTGAAAAAGACAGCCTCTTATTGATACCAAAACAGGGTAACCACATACAGCAGAAGCCAATCACTAGGTATGACAACTCAAGCATTAGTAAACAGTAACTTGGTATCAGCCTAACAACTCATAATAACATGACAGGCCGGTCAACAACAAAAAACCAATTAAAATGACATAAAAATATAAATTTGATATTCCTTAGCTATTTTATTATTCCAAAACCATAAAACCAATTGCCTGGAATGTCCTTTCTCATACATGTGGAAGTAACACATGTCTCATTTAATCGAAAAGTTGGAACATGACCATCACAAAATCAAATGATCGATACATTAACTTGATATCCACCATGGTGAAGAAAGTATCTTTCCCTAGCAATTCAGTACTAAACAATCCAAGTTCACCTAAAATTCTTCACAACTAGTCCTACAACCATTGAACCCATCCATAAAATCTGACCCAACTTATCTTCATTTTGATCCATTCAGTATTACACACTCATTCTCCTCCAAGTGGAACAACTAAATCATTCGGTTTCATTTGCATAAGGTTGTTTTTCCTGAGGTCTCACATGAACAGGATCAAACCTAATTTAAATATAAATCCAGAATAAGAGACCAAATTCACTCATTTAATAAACTTCAAGTAAAAGTAGAGTCCAAATAACACTTGTTTTGGATCTGAGTTTTCCGTATCTAACGTATGATCCAAAGGAATATCAAGTCCACTCTATTCCACGTCAAGGAGCTCAGTCCACTTATATTAGACTTCATCCAATTTCATTCAAATTTCAAGTGTAAAAAAAAAAAAAAAGAATTTGGAGGTCCAACCCATAAGTTCACTTTCTGGCGAGTAGAATTCATAATGAGGTAAATTAAATTAGGATTTAGCCAATCCACTTGCATCATTGATAAATTTGCTTTCGTGCAATTAAAGTCATCAGTTATAAGTCAAGAAATAGCATATTTGAACAGGCACAAGATGTAGACTAGATTATTCCAACCTTCTCTAATTAGTTGATTGCTAGTTTCTACTTATCTAAGAACTAGTTCTTATTAGATATCATCATACATAATTATGTGTGTGCATGTATTTCTATAAAATTATTTTTGCTTTCATAAAGGCAAAAGAATTTCTTGGAACCACACCAAAAAAGTCTGTACATGGTATACTGGCACTAGTCCTTTGCAAGAAAATAAGCAATGCCAACTGCCGATGTGTGCACACACTTGGGTTCATGTGTGCATATGTACATGTGAGAGCATCATGAGTATGTGTCATTGAGTGTGTAAGCATGTGAGAGAGGTGGGGGGGGACAGGTCAAGGCAAGAATAAAGTATTAGACCATTCACAATGAAGGGAAAACAAGGTCATGATAAGACCTGAAACATACCAGAACAAATATTCAACCTGCGAGACCCTCCCTTTTATGGATAAGTGTGTTTAAATTCTTCAAATACAAAAGAAAGTACAATAAAATAGTCTAGCTATAGCTATGCTATATTCTGGGGAAAAAAATTACATGTTGAGGGCACTTGAAAGGCTTTTGGTTAGGGAGTCCAATTTTTTGCTTAGCACATGTCCGATCGAAGACTTGTTGACAACCTTTAACAGAGCATTGCACTTCTTCACCGGGGTAGATACATCGATTGCACATGTGACAATCAACCTAACAAAGAAGTCTAACCAGATATAAGAAGCAGGAATAATTTTGCAGGTCATAAATCAACCATTGTGTTGGCATATGAGATATCAACTATCTGGTTTAATATCACATAAGATGAATGAAAGAATACAAGTCTAAAAAAAATGACACAAAAATGAACAAATTTCCTACATTTTTCCCACAGCATTTTTATATTTGATCAAATAAAATAAGTATAATACAGCTATAAGAATGACAGTCTTGATTAAAGGGAAAGGGGGAAAAATTCGATTCTGCTTTTGGTTTTCTCTGTTCAAAATTTTAAAGGCTAATTGCACGAAATTGGATGTCACAAAATGTTAAACTTGGAATTGACATTCCAGTGGCTTTTTCAATTGTGCAGCCAATATTGGATAGATTGTTTATATTTTCATTTAAGCAGCTTTCTTTTCTTGATTGCCTCTACATCAAGAACTTTTTTTTCCATTTTAGTTATTTTATATCTAGGAAAGCACAGAGATACGATGGTACTGATAGAGGTAGAGGTAAATCTAAACTAATGACAGAAATAATTAAGAAAGATACAACTATTTGTAATTTAAGTGCCGACTTAGTTCTAAATAGAGCAAAATAGAGGAAGCAGATTCATGCAGCCAACCCCATGTAGTTGGAAAAAGGCTTAGATGTGTTGAGTTGAGTTGAAAGCGCAGAGATAATTGCTCACAAGCAAACAGTAAGCCTATTGTTTGATTAAATTGTAAAAAAGTTTGCAATATTGCTTTGATATGTTGATGGATACAATATGTAAATGTGATACACTAGTATTCTCCATTTAGCCCTATTGTTATAGACACAACAGCAAAAACTTTCCTTTCCTTGATAATTTATGTAGAATCCCTAAATATTTGCGGAATCTCACAAAATTTTCTCGGTTCCTCCTCAAGAATTCTCCCACTGATTACTATTTTCTGATATTTTTAAAATTGTCCTCATTATTCCTTCTCAAATGGACTTCCCTAGTACAGGGAAAATCTATGGCAATCATAGTACAAAAACAATCAAAATCATTCTCCAACATCAGAAAACATACAAAACTAAGGGAGAAAATAAAAAGGTTTAAGAATGGATTAAGAAACCTAGAAGCCAAGCAATAAAAAGAAAGGCCTACTAACCAAACTTCTAGAAAGTTTCCATCAGTGGATGGGAAGAACATCTTATAAATTATACTAACATTTTGCACTACCCTAATTGTTATGATTCTATCTTAGCCACTTTCTTTTTCTTAATAATTTTACAGAAATCCCAAATATTAGCAAAGTGCCACAAAATTTTCTTAGTTCCTCCACAGGAATTTTACTAGTGATTGCTATTTTTAATGTTTCTCAACTTTTCCTCGTTTTTTCCTTCTCAAAATTATAGCTTTTCCTAGCCTAGCAAAATTTCCGATCACAATAGTGACACCGAGACAGTCAAAACCATTACCCGACAGTAGAAACAAGAAAACAAAGGAAAAGAAAGAAGACAGTTCAAGAAAGCATACAGATGTCTTCAAGAAAGCATACAGAAACCCTAGAAGCCAAGAAAATTGAAGAAAGAGGCATCAAAAACTCACCAATTTCGGGGCATGGGTGAGGAAAGGCAACACGCACTCCTTCTCGGGCACCCCGGAAGCCACCTTCTTCTCCACCCAAGCCCTGACTTGCTCAGCGAGCAACTCCCCTCCACTAGCCTTCTTGCCCCCCTTCCGCTCCCGCCTGAGCACCGAGCACGTCCCGCCCGTGGAAATGGGGAACCTGAGGCGACGGCTCCACCGGCAGTCGAGGGCGTCGCCATCTAGGGTTTCCGGGTGGGAGGAAGAGGAGGAGCAGAACGGACTGCAGGGCTGGAGGGCGGGAAGAAGAGCAGAAGAGGAGGAGGGAGCGGGGGAGAAAGGAGGGGAAGGGGCAGGGAGGAGGAGGTTGCTGAGATCCAGCATAGCTGAGGGAGAGAAAGGATTAGTTTTCGGTCGGGGGGTTGGGGGTTTCTTACTTCTCTCTTTATTTTTTCCTTTCTTTTTTTTTTTTTTTTTCACAGAGGTGGAGCGGGAGAGAGGGGGGGAGACAGAAACCGAAGGGGGAAACCGAATTGAGACGTGGGCGGGAAAACGGGGGACCTGTGGTCATTTAAGGAGAGCGCATGAGAACGCGAAATTACGGAGGGGTCGCCGTCGTGGTGGGCAAATTACTTGACGGCCATTGCCGCCGCTTGCGAGGCGGTCGCCCGCATTGGAGGAGAGAAACCGCACGGCAACGGAACATTGCGTGTGCTGCACCAACGGTCAGAAACTGCCGCTACTTTTCACAGGGAATTAATTTATTAATGAAAGACATCAGCGTTAATTGCGGGATTGATGGCCGAGTGGAGGGTGGATCAACTGAACGCCAGCATGTCTGGTGAGATGAAACTAAACTCAAATATCAGGTTTGCTACCAGCCACCGTCGGTTAGCCCGTCGGTGCGCAAAAGCATGCCGTCTGTGTTGCGCTCTGTATCAACTCGATCAATAATATCACTTCGTGATGTTAGGACCCACTCTCTTTACATTAAACAAATAAAAAAAATCAAAATTTGATTACCTCCTCCGCACGAACATAACAGTTTTGAATTATTATTATTATTATTATTATGCGTAGCTATTATTTAATTAAAGGACCTCCAATATGCTAACAGGACGGTTATTTTAGATCCTGGTCAAATGATAGCTATCATCGCTATGAGACGGCAGCAGACTGAATGATGCACGTGCAACACTCGGTAACAATGTCAATTTGAATGGTCCATTGCTTGCACCTAGCTGCGTGCTTAGGCAATGCACTCAACAGAGGAGTGCCTAGAAACAAATCGACAAAAAGCATAGAATGCATCTGCCAACAAGGCGTATTTAATAGATTGAAAATATCACATAGGAGAGGAAAGGAAACGCTTGGACAGCCAGCAAATTTATCAGGCATGCCAGAGCTCTCCCTCCCTTCTTCTTCCCTGCTCACCAAAACCAGCGAAAAGTTTGAACCAGACTTCCTGATTGGGGACCACCAAGGACAACTCCCTTCTACCGACCGCCAAAGATTTCAACAATTACGGCGCCCTCCTGGTTGAGAGAACAGCAAACCTATCAATCAGATCCAAGATCTAAAGCTCTGAAGATGGATGTTATTTTCAGTCTGCCAACAAGCAACGCACGTTAAAGGATGCTCATCTTATCAGAGTCAATCAAGACGCACCATGTTTATTATTTCATATATAATTGCATCGTCTTCATCATTCTCAGGTCATACACAAGTTCACACTCCAATCCTTGTCATAAATTCCTCCACAAATGCACACAAAAAACACATATACAGCAGCAGTTTAAGACTCGATTATACTATACTTTCCCATAAATTATTGAATCCTTGCATGCTTGGAAGTCAGAACTCCCTATCTGGGAAAAGAATGGGAGCAATTAAAGACCAGATGTAGAGAGCTGCGGTTGCCCACTGGGTAACAATCCTGACCCACACAGAGGGCCAGCCCACATCAACAAGCTTTCCACTTTCACCCACCGAGGTTGACCAGCCAGTTAAAAGCATGGCCGAGTACATGCTAGCTAGAGAGAAAATGAGGTGGAAGAACGAATACGAGTAGGAGACTAGCTTAGCTTCATCCTTCTTCCTGTCTTCCTGCTGCTCTTCCTTATCAAAGGGAAGCAAAGGCTTCTCAGAACCTGCACCAGGTTAAACATAGAAACTCATAAAGACAAGTTAAAAACTAAAAACTTTTTCAGTCCATCAGCCGAACTAGGTTTCAAAGACTGAACACTGACCAGCACGTGGTGAGCTTGGTGGTGAGAGCAGAGTTGTCGAAGAACCAGCACGAACAGCAGAATAGACAACAGAGAGGACAGTTATCAGCAATCCCAGGGTAAGGCTTCCAGTTGAAACCACTTTTGAGTGATTATGGAGACCATTGCACTCGTAATCCCTTGGTTCACTAGACAGCCCACTGTAGCAGAGGTAAGCGCAGTAGAGAGAGAGAACTGATGCTGGCAGTAAGCTTCCATTTACCTGCATGCATCAATAAAAAAAAAAATATCTCAGATATTGGAAAGCCTATCCACATGAGTGAAACATTAACCGCACTTGCTTGTCAAATGTTACAATGTGGCAAAGACAAGCCGGATTACAACAACAGAAACAACAAAACAAGGAGGATGGAAAATCATTTAGCAGTACAGCGCCCTTCATAAACAGCTTCAACAAGCAAAGAACGAATCTCATTGGAAAAACACCTAATTGAAGATGGTTAATAAGATATCAAACTATAAGGTGCTTTGCTTCTTCAATCAACTTTTCATTCTCAATTAGAAGAATATAGGTTTGGTTCTACCAAAGAAAAAACAGCTGAAAATTACTCTATTTTGGCCCAACTTCATGCAACTCCGCACAACCACCAGCAGAAGACGAAGATAATAGTTCACAAACAAGAAAGAAAGTGGGGCAAAAGATAGATAATTCTACTAGAAAAAACACATCCCTTTTCTGATTAAAGTACATAGAAGTTTCATTATATTTCAGGGCATGATGTGATTCTTAGATAATTACTATGGCTGATAAATCAATTAAAGTCATTACAAAATGCCTGACCATAAGTTTTAACACGTTAGAAACAAAATCTTCATTACTTTAAACCCAATTTTTGCCAGGCCACTTTCAGCACCACCTAATCACAAAAGTTACCATAATAACATAACTGAAATTGATTGATGACTTTGGGCAGGTGAAAAGTGAGGTCCAAGAGGCATCAAAAGGGAGGTGGCACGGGTCACAGGGGATCTAAACCTGGAACTTAAACAATAATGATGCCACCAATTATTTTGGCCAACTGAAGCAGTGTAGAAAGATAAACTGAAATGCTTATTACATGATGACCACCAATTATCATGGCAGCACTGAAAAGCCAGCTCTATTCATTTGTCAGCAACCCATGAAACCATATCAGTGGCAATCAGGCTATCAGAAATAGGCAAGGAGATCGACTGCCCTATGAGGCTAAATATCAAATTTATTAGTTAAGAATTCAAAACCAACGGTTAAAGATGCTTCTTACTTCTTTCGGGAAGGTCTTGTTAACTAAAGCCCACAATTTTTATATTTACAAATAAAAAGGTGATACAAGTTCATATAAAATTAGTTAAGCTTTCAAAACTGACAATTAAGATGTTTGTCCAACACATACCGCACGCAAGTAAATGGCTTTCATAACCAAACTAAGAAAAGAATATTAGATACAAGTTAAAAAAAATTAAAACCAAACGAAAGACTAATTGGCCTAAGTTCCCTAACTTCTTAAGTAAACATAACCCTTTTCCAAAGGATTGTAGAAATGCAGACAACAGTTATGCACATCCCAAAATGCAATAACACTATCCCAATGACTTTTGGTGCTGGGAATACTAATATCTTCAGCTTATCTAATGTAGATGAACAAACTTCTTTCCTCATAACAATGAATGGAGGAAACAAAGTTTGTTGATTGTATGGAAGTTTTCATTGCAGAAAATCATGCCTCTCAAGTTTAAATTATTTTTTTCTTAGTCTCTTGCTAATTTAAGTGTTATTTTCCCCTTCAATACATGCAAGAATTGAGGAAAGAGGGACGCTTATTTGCTGACTCTGGCTTTTTATTTTCTTCCTCCTTCAATATTCTTTTTTTCTGGAGGGATTTTTTTTACACCTACAATTGGAAAAAAAAAAAAAACACTTTCTATTTTCCTCTAACTACGATGGTATTTTAGTTTCAAGTGATTCGAGATCTCAGTTTCCTGAATCTAGCATATAATCATATAGAAACAATGAAAAGTAAAGAAAGGACAAGAGAATTATCTAACTGAGAAAAGATTATTGAGGAGAAGTTACGGAGCATTGCATCACTAAAGAATGAGACACAATTGCTTCAAATGTGGCTAACTAATATACAAAGTGCAAATAACTTTTTTTTTTTTTTTTTTTGGGCGCGGGGGGGGGGGGGGGGGGGGGGGGGTGTCTTTTGGTTCAGTATTGTTTCATCATATCTGCATATTTTGTATTGCTATTATGTAGGGAAAAAGGAATTTGAATGATCAGGAATTAGTGCAAAAGATGATGCATATTCTGGAGATTAGCAATGAATGTCCTTGAGTGCTACTAGAGAATCAATATTATTACTGCCGATTTTCTGAACAGATCAAGAAACTCAAAAATAAAATTACAACCCAAATTGTCACAATAGGCTTTAGATGCTTGGGCCAGCGATGCAGAGAAGAAAGTGCAGCAAGCAAATCTGAAATTGGAAAGTGTAGGTAATGCATTGCCATATGATCAAAAAATAGCATATCTCAGGCACTTCAGTTTGTTATCTTCTGCATATAGGATCTCAGGCATGTTATAAAAGCGTACATTCTGTGCTGCATCTCTCAATGTTCAATCAACCACTAACATATGTCAATTACTTTTTTCCAGCCTGTCCCATTTAAGCTGCAGAATTGAATACTTTCTTCTAGCCTGATAATTTACAATCTCTAAATCATGTGACAGTTGCATAAAATTTTAAACAACAAAACATTTTCAATATTAAAGATTTCAACGAAATTATTAGCTTCAAAGAAGATATCATCAAAAGTGTTAAACAATAAGCACTTAAACTGACAGAAAACTACTGTTTTAGTAGTTCTAGTCTTCTCAAAACTGAAGAACAAAGCATAGAGAAGTTAGTAAACTCTCCTAAGCAAGAAAGAGGATTTCTGTATGTTTTTCATGAGTGAAGCCAGCAGAATGACAACATTCATCTTATTAACACGTTGTAGGAGTTCTCATACCAGCTGAACAAAACTGTCAATGCAAAACAACAAGATACTACAGCAAAGAACATAATGATTTTCCAAAGTATTCCTAAATTGTTAAACTACTATTATTGTAATAATTTACAACATACTTCACTAACTGGCTCTGTAAACTTAATGGTTACAGTAAGATCATCATACCTTTGGATGCAATGCAATAACCGCAAAAACAAAGATGAGAATCAATGTCGAAACAATAAAAAAGGTGTTAAGGCCACAATCATGTCCTGATGGAGTGAACCAGTGAAACAGCAGTCCTGTAAATGAGAATGTAACTACATAGCAAACAAGCGAGACAATGAACAACGCCATATACCTGTAATTGAAGGACACAAATAGAAGTTAAGAAATTACTCAGTTATACACAACAATAATAATTACCAAAAGCATAGAATCAATTGCTAATAAAGAGCAAAGAAAAGAAACACTTAGTTATACCAACCAGAACTGCTCGTCCTTGGAGACCCAGCTGTCATTCCATCCATGGACAAAGTCCAACAAGAGAACAACCTGGACCAGAAGAAACAATCCCGACCCAAATTTTGACATTGTCTCTACAATACAAAGCACCAATGTCACTGCCTCAGTACCAAATCCATCAAAAGCATAAAAGTTTCCAGTTCAAACCACTACATCAAAACATCATAGTATCATGAACTAAGCATCAAGAAAAGATCAGAAAGATCAGCCTCTTGCTACTTTGTCAGTTTAAGTTTTAAAAATAATTGGCACCTCCAACAGTGCCGTAAGAGCAGAAAGTTAGCTGTCATGGTTACAGAGAAAGGGGGAGGAGGAGGAGGAGGAGGACATGCCTTTGAAGGCACAATGAAAGCAAATCCCAACATCTTCATAAATTTCTCAAACTTTCACACAACAGTGATTCAAAATATTTCAGGAATTTGATAGTAATTAACCAGGAACCATGAGAGTTTTCTTTCTTTTCTTTTCTTTTTTTGTGACTGAAAGTAATCATAAGAATTAAAAATGACAAAAATCCAGGTCAAAAGATCACACAAGGACCAAAAAGCAAAATGTGAAAGCAAAATTCTGGCTCGAAAATATATTTGGTCATCTTTCTGAGTCATTAATATAACAACTATCATTCATAATTTGACATATCTTATGACACTGATTCATATCTCATGGTCTTGTCTTCTGCAGTGGGAACTATCCAGGAATTCTTATCAGGTTTCCATTCCAATTCTAAAAAGTTAGTTTACACTCCCACCAAACTCTTAGCCCCCATCCCCACCTGCACCATCTCTATCCTTCATTTCATCATCTCAGCCAATGACCCAGCACATATTATTTAGTCCTCTATAGTGCGACCTCAGCTCCACACAATAAACCAACTGCTGCCGTAGGTTGACCATCATTAAATCCATCCAGTCCTGCTCAACTCACCAGATTGTGCAAAACACACATTTAAACGTGTCCATCTTGACTGTTATCTTAATTGAATCTTGCTCAGTATAGTTGAAGAAATGATCAAAACAAAACTCTAGCAAATATTTAATGTTGCATAACCGAAGATAAATAACCAAATCCCGACAAGAGGTACAGAAATGAAATTACTTGCAAATCCTAGCCTTTTCTTTTTGACAATCACTGAGGACACGAATACTATTGCCGCCAAGTTATGTTCCTCAAATGTCGGGAAACAGGGAGCCTCCTCCTCGTTGGAGTTCCTGCAAGAAAGTTCCCGGGAACCGGTTCACCGGTGGAGACCTTCCGACACTCAAGTAAGCAACTTGGGAATAGTGAAGAAAGAGCTAATGGGAAATAGCTTGAGAGCTTGAGTTCAGATCCCCTCCCTCGTTGTGAGCGAAGGTTCTTATACCTGTTCGGAGATCCCTTCCTTCCGCTTTTGGAAGGTGGTTAATTCTGAGACGTCATTATTTGGTAGTGGACAGGTGGCAAGATTGACAGAGACGAGTCGCAACCGATACTGAGCATGTCAGAGGTGTCCCACCTTACCAACCCCCTACCAGGCACGGCACCATAGGTGGCAGATGGGCCTAGTCGCATCAGGCGTGCACCATAACGGGTAGTGGTCACGCACAGTTGCAGATGGTTAGTGAACCACGTGGCAACTGCAGGTAGTTAGTGGGCCACGTGATAGTGTCAGACGGTCCGAGGCCGAGGGGACCTGGGGTTCGAGGCCGAGGGGGTCTCGGAGTACGAAGCTGGAGTTCCACCAGTTGCTTCTCCCGTCAACCTTAACGGGGCTTGATCAGCCATATCAGATGCCCCCTCGACCCTAAGACGATGTGGGCCCACTTCCTGCCCGGCGAAAGGGGCATCAAAACCCCCAGATGGCTGATCCCAGCGCGTCGCCAATCATGGAGGGACGCATGTCCCTAGTGACTGGCTCCTTGGTGCATGTGATATGGGGCATCGTAGTGCCACCGCCCCTGTCAACCATCAGATCTGTGAGGATCCTTCTCGAAATAAGGGTGTCCTTTCGGAACCCACGAAAAAGCAACCGCCATCATTGCTATTATGGTGCTGACGTTACCGATGCCTCGCAATTGGCAGAAGGTAGAGCACTCCGCGCGCTGGGAGCTTGTCGAGGTGACACCGCCTATGGTGGGCGTCCACGTGGACGGCTAGACTAAGCGGAACGATTCGAAACTGGTGTATAGCCGGGGGAAAGCTCTGAAGCTGACATTCTACTTTTGAGATCTTCGTCTTCCTTTTCGAGCTCTCACCTTGTCCGAGCCTTCTCTGAATCCCGCCGTTCTCGCTCTTCTTCCCCCTTCATCCAAGTTAGTCCCTCCGATCATCCTGAGCTTCTCTCTCATGGCCTCTTCTCCATCTTGGTCTCCTTCTGTCCCTCCCAAGGATCGGTTTTCATCCTCGCGACAGCCAACCTCCCCATCTCCTCCACCTTCATGGTCCTCTTCCTCTCCTTCCTTCGAGGACCTCGTTCCTCTGTCCCGGCAATGAATCGCTGGTCAGGTCCCTGCTAGGGATCGCCCGGCGACCGCAAGTCCCTCATCAACGGTGGGGGTGAAATCCCTGGAAGGGACCGCTTCTACCATAACAGGCCAAGAGTTAGCGAATATTAGAGCCCGCTACCAGATTCCGAGCAACATCCGGCTGTTCCTCCCTACCCCCGACGATAGGGTAATCTTCTTTCGGCCCGATAGAATTGCCGTCTACGAAGTGTCCCTTAGGATAGATCTTCACCTGTCCTACCATCCCTTTTTCAACAATCTCCTTGATCGATACTCCCTAACGCCCGCGCAGTTGGTTCCGAATTTCATTCAGACCATCTGCAGCTTTATTAGTACTATGTCGCCTCCAAGGCATAGAAGCTAGGGTTTCACTTTTCCATTGCCTCTACACCCTCCGCCAACCGTCGGGCTGGTGGCTGTTCCAGCCTAGGCCCGACCGAACCCTTAAACTAGACCTGCCTTTATCTATCAAGAGATGGAAGACCCACTTTTTTTTTTTGATGACCTTGAGGCGGTGAGGCCGAGGTGGGGAGACCCGGACACAAGGCCGAACAGGGATCAATCAGTGGCCCCGAGGGATAAGGAGGCGCTCGAGCAGCTGCTTACTGCCATGGTCCCCCGCTGCAACCAACTCCTGTCGAAGGGGAATCTCCGGCTCTCGGGCGTCTCCTCGAGTGGCGGTGAGTAGCTACAGGACCCTTCCAATCCTTGATTTGTTTCTTTTCCCCCTTTTTTTGTGCTCATACCTCGGCCCTTGACTTGTGCAGTTATGAAGATTTCGATCCATGTCGCAAGGAGAGCAGCGGTTAAGAGGAAGAGGGCCCTCGAAGGCGCCGAGGGGCCAAAGGGGAGGCAGTGGGTCCAGACTCCGAGCCAATCCCCGGCACAGTCCCCCCCCTCCCTTGGAGCGCAAATCCCAGGGGGACCGAGTGCCTAGCCCCACCATTAACCTTATGGCCGACACTCTCCCGGAGGGAGCGAGAGTTGATGCGGTCACCGCGCTAGCAGAGCCTGTAACCTCGATCGCCAAACCGGTGCAGACAAAAGTAGGGCCGAGCCCGGACGAGGGCCCGTCCGCGAGGGAGCGGGTGAGTGGGGACCACCCGACGACAACGGGGCCATCAGTGGAGGAGATGCCATCAGCCTCCGGTACGGCACCTGCAGCACCCGGACCAATCGAGACTACAAAGGGAGGCGAGGCCGAGGCAATCCCCTCCAGGCCCTTGGTGATGAACCACGACCGCCGGGCAGAGCAACTGATCTCCCAGATCTGCCTCCTCAAGTTCCAGGGGGAGCTCCACTGGCAAGGGGCCTTGGCCTTCTTCATAGAAGCCTTCGTGGCCCACATTTGGGTAAGTGCTCCACCTCGCAAGAATTAAGATTTTTTTGTCTTGTGCTGACAATATCTTTGATGCAGTCGGTGAACTCCCTGGTCGCCATGAGGAAAGTTCTCGACTAGGGTGAGGTCGTTCTTCGCCAGACCTAGCAAGAGGCTGTCGATGCCCGATCCCGAGCCAAGAGGGCAGAGGAAGCTCTGGAGGCGGCGCGGACCGAACGGGCTGAAGAGCTCGAGGAGGCCGAGCGCCGGGTGGCTGCTCAAGTCGAGCGCGCTCGGATGGCCGTAGAACAGCTGGGAGCCATCATGGGGGTCATCACAGCCAGAGACTTCTGAATCGACGCCCTCTCCATCAAGGTGAAAGCGGCCTAGGAGAGGGCCAAGAACGCGAAAGAGGTGGCGAGGATGGCCAACACCCAGGCAGCAGAGAGGGAGGTCACAGTCCGAAAGGTGGAGGAAGCGGTTGCCACCGCCGAAGAAAGGGCAATAGCCGCCGAGGCGAGGGCAGCGGCTACCGAGAGGAGGTCCGTCGAGGCGATGGACGACTTCTGAAAGTCCGCCAGCTTCGCGGACGAACTGGCTGAGGCCTCCGCCGACCTTTACCTCCAGGGCTTACAGGACGGTAAGGAGGTGGCCAAAGTCTTCAGCCTCCCGAGCGTCGAGGGCATTGAGCCGGATGAGGAGCCTGAGGGGTCGTCCGCGGCGCCGAGGGCAGCTGATGACGAGTCCGCGCTGGCCGAGCCCTGATCACTCGTACTTCTGTATTTCTTTTTTTTGTATTCAAGTCCGACTTGGTCGGCGTTCTGTAAACATTCACCAAATAATGAAAATGATTTTCTTTAAAATTTGTCTTCGAAGGCTCTAAATACTTAGCTCAAAGTGGTGTCTCCTACTTAGTCCACCCTTGTAGGATTCTCGATGAGGCTACATCAGCCCTAGTGGAGTCGTAGTCGTTTGCTCGCCGTGAGCAAGTCCATGATTTCATTATCGCAGGATAGGATCCCTGGGGAAGAGTTAAGGCCGATTTCGGAACTTTCCTTCGCGAAAACTCGAGGTCGGCCTCGAGGTGTAGGTCGTGCAATAGGCTTGTAGCGTCGATCAGTCATCGAGGCTTCAAGGCTGGCCGGGGTCAATCCTCAGGTGCCGAGTCGACCTCGGGCTTTCAGCACTTATCGAAGTTGGGCTTTGATGCCGAGCTGACCTCGGGCTTTTGGTGCCGATCGGAGTCGGGCTTTCATGCCAAGCTGACCTCGAGCTTTTAGTGCCGATCGAAGTCGGGCTTTTGCGCCGAGCTGGCCTCGAGCTTTCAGTGCCGACCGGAATCGGACTTTTGCGTCGAGCTGGCCTTGAGCTTGCAGTGTCGACCGAAGTCGGGCTTTTATGCCGAGCTGGCCTTGGACTTTCAGTGCCGACTGGAGTCGGGCTTTTGTGCTGAGCTGGCCTCGGGCTTTCAGTGCCGACCGGAGTCAAGCTTTTGTGCCGAGCTAGCCTTAGGCTTTTAGTACTGACCGAAGTCGGGCTTTTGACTGAAAAGGTGAGATACTCGAACATATCTTTATCAGCCAAGAAGGGTTGAGTCATTTCAAATTCAGGAAAGAATGAAATATTTAAATCTGTAACTAAGCGTTGTACATTACTGATAGTACCGACGAAGATTGTCAGAATTCCAGGTTTGGGGGAGTGACTTCCTATCAAGTTCTTCGATTCGGTATGCTCTGTGGTGGAGGACCTCAGTGACCCGATAAGGTCCTTCCCAGTTTAGTGACAGCTTGCCTCCTTCCGTTGGCTTTGAGACCTTGGCCCGCCTGAGGACCAGATCCCCCGACAGAAACACCCTGGGGCGAACACAAGTGTTTTAGTACCAAACGGTTCGCTGGCAGTAGGTGGCCATCCTGAGCCGCGCCCGATCGCGCACCTCCTCCACGAGGTCAAGGTTGGCTCGCAGTTGGCTCAACATATCCTCATCATACGACTTCGCCCGAGGACTTGGGATGCCAATCTTCACAGGGATGACAGCCTCAAATCCGAACACGAGGCTAAAAGGGGTCTCCCCGGTGGGAGTTCGCGGCGTCGTGATAGACCCACAATATGTTGGGAAATTCCTCCATCCACCTCCCCTTGAAGTCATCTAACCGTGCTCTGAGCCCCTGGAGAATAGTGTGGTTCGTCACCTCGATCGCCCCGTTAGTTTGAGAATGGCTGACGGAGGTAAACCGCTGATGGATGCCCAACTCCGTGCAAAACCCTCTAAAGGGAGCATTATCGAATTATCAACCGTTGTCGGTGATGAGAGTATGCAGCAATCCAAATTGGCAGATTATGGATTTCCAGAAAAAGGATCTCACCTTACTCTCGATGATCTTGCCAGCGCCTTGGCCTTAACCCACTTGATGAAGTGATCGATGGCGACTAGTAGGAACCTACGCTGACTAGAGGCCGAAGAAAATGGCTGACTAGAGGCCGAAGAAAATGGTCCCAGGATGTTCATCCCCCACTAAGCAAAAAGCCATGGGGCCGCCAGAGGTTCAGCTGAGAGGTCGACTATCGTTGGATGTTAGCATGTCCCTGACAGCTATCGCATCTTCGAACTAGCTTGGAGGCATCCTCCTTTATCATGAGCTAGTAATACCCCTGGCGTAGAGCCTTATACGCCAGCGCTCTGCCCCCCAGATGACCCCCATAGATGCCCTCGTGGATCTCACGGAGGATGTAATCAGCTTCTATAGGGCCAACGTACTTAAGAATTGGGTATGAAAAAGACCTTCATTATAGCCACCCATCCAGTATCAGAAATTTAGGAGCTCGTCGCTTAAGCAGCTTGGCCTCCGCCGGATCCTCGAAAAGGGCACCATCGGTAAGGTACTGAACGTAAGCGTTCATCCAGGTAGGCTCCTGGGCGACCGGCATGGCCTTCTCCGCGGCCTCGATGCTTGGGACCTCCAAATGCTCTACGTTTGTCCTTCCTAGGGCCCTATCGACCGAAGTGGCCAAACGGGACAATGCATCAGCTCTGGCGTTCTCATCCTTGAAAATGTAACTAACACTAAAATAAGCAAAAAGAGAGGCCTAGGATTGGACCTTACTCAGGTAACGGGACATAACAGGATCTCGAGCCTCATACTCTTCAGCAACCTGTTCGGAGACAAGTTGAGAGTCAGTGAAGGCTCTAAGATGCTTTACTCCGAGCTCCTTGGCCAGCTTCATTCCCGCTAACAAGGCTTCATGCTCCACTTGGTTGTTGGTAACGAGGAAAAGGAAACGGAAGGTGTACTCCACCGCCTCTCCCTCTGGGCTTGCTAGGATTAGTCCAGCTCCACTCCCTTGGGAATTAGATGCGCCGTTCACATTAAGGATCCAATCCTCCCCTCCAGCCTCGGCTGTCATGTCTGAGGATACCAAGTGGGGTTCCTCCGACTGCACCTCGATCCAAGTGCATTCGATCAGAAAGTCAGCTAACACCTGAAACTTCATTGCTGACCTTGGCCAAAAGGACAAGTCGAACTCTCACAACTTGATGGTCCACTTTGCCAGTCGGCTGGAGGTGTCAGGACGGGACAAGATCGTTCTGAGTAGTTGGTCCGTAAGCACTACGATAGGGTGGGCTTGGAAGTAAGGCCTAAAACGCTAAGCGAAGACGATCAAGACAAAAATGATCTTTTCGATTTTGGAATACCTGATCTTCGCGTCATGAAACACCTTGCTGATATAATAAGCCGGCCTCTACGTCCCGTCGGCGTCCATGCGAATGAGCACGGAGCTGACCGCCTCGAGAAAAGCCGTGAGGGAAAGGAAGAGCTCCTCTCCGCCGCGCAGCTTAGACAGCAATGGCGGAAAGGATAGGAACTCTTTCAGCTCCTCGAAAGCCTTCTATCCACTCGAAGCCATTGACCTTGCGCAGTGCTTTGAAAAAGGGTAGGCATCTCCCTGCTGACTTGGACAGGAAATGGCTCAGAGCTGCCACTCTTCCAATCAAACGCTGCACCTCCTTATTAGCCGAAGGCCTCATGTCAAGGATGGCTCGGATCTTGTTGAGGTTCACCTCGATCCCCCGCTGTATCACCATGAAGCCTAGGAACTTGCCGGCTGTAACCCCGAAGGCGCACTTACAGGGATTCAACCTCATCTGAAATCGGCAAAGATTGCTAAAGGTCTTCGCCATGTCAATAATATGGTCACCGATGCAAATGCTTTTGGTCAACATGTCATCTATGTATATCTCCATGTTGCACCCGATCTGGTCATCAAAGACCTTATTCATTAGCCTCTGGCATGTGACCCAGCATTCTTTAGTCCGAAGGGCATTACCTTATAACAATATATGCCCTTCTCAATCACGAACGAAGTAGCTTCCTCATCCACCAGGTCCATTTTGATTTGCTTATACCCTGACAAAGCATCCATGAAGCTAAGGGTCTCGTGGCCAGACGCCGCATCCACTAACTGATCGATTCGAGGTAGTGAAAAGCTATTTTTGAAGCACACCTTATTAAGATCGATGAAGTTGACGCACATCCTCCAACTCCCGCTGGCTTTATGGACCATCATCACATTGACCAGCCAGTCAGGATAGTGAACCTTTCGGATGTGGCCGACAGCCACCAGCTTGCGAATCTCCTCATCAATGGCTTTCTGTCGATTGGGAGCGAAACTCCTCTTCTTTTATCGAACCGATCAACATCCTGGATTGATGTTGAGCCAATGAATGATTACTTCTTCAGATATACCTGGCATATTGAATGCCAACCAAGCGAAAATATTGGAATTAGCCCACAGGAATGCAAGAAGTTGGTCTCGTGCCTTCTCGAGAAGTAGGGCACTAATCTGAACTGTTCTTGTCGGATCCTTCCCAAATGGAAAGGTCCGCAAATGCTCGGCCAGCTATCCCCTTCTCTCCGAATCTCGAAGGTCGAGCGGCTCAGGCACCGGTGCAGCCATCAGCCCCTAAGGGCTGAAGACCGTATGGTAGCAAAGCGGCATTGGTTTCGCTCCCCGTGCATCTCCCGGTGAGTAGAAATTTAGCTGCAACTTAAAAGGCTACGGTGTTCTAATCCAAAGAAATCGTTGAGAAAAACAAGCATAAAAAAGCACAACATGAAAACAAACATAAAAAAAACACACACAATATGTTTTCTATCAATTTCACCAAACAAGGGCATGAATTCTAACCGTCATCTTATATCAGCCAAGCTCCCTACTTTATACGTTTCCAATTAATATAGTTCCGTTGAAATTAAAAGCGAGCGCATAATCTCACCATAGAAGCTGACGAGGCCGTTGGGAACAAAGAACATAAGAATCACCAGCAGGAACCAGCACACAATCTTCGCCATCCACCCACCGTGGTGCAACCGATCGCGTGGATCCTTCTGATCCTTGATACCCGCCATCAGAAGGGCCAGGATCGTAAAGAAGAGGAAATTCCCGAGGCTGACACGAAGCACGGCATCCGTCTCGAACCACTCTCTATCCGGCGTCTGATGGAAGTGATTGATCCCTGCAAAACGCCAACGAATTCGAAATCCCCGTCTACGATCAACGAAAACGAAGAAGTATCGATTGGGATTCTAGGGCTTACAGGGAGTTTCTCCATAAGCGGGGCGGCAACCTCGCGGATGATCCAGGAGACGATAAGGGAGAAAGCGAAGAGGCCGCAGTAGGCGATGCGGGCGGAGCGGCGGCTGATCCCGCCGACCACCGACCGGCACGCCTCGCAGGCGCAGGCCGCGCAGCACGAGGCAAGGCACGACGCAGCCCACATCTCACCTAGATTTCTTTTTCTTCTCCTTCGAGATGGCGAGAAACCCTAATCGCTTGATCCGAGAAACCCTAAACGACGAAGGAGGATACCCGTGAGAGAAATCGCCCTTTATGCCTTCGCTTGGTAAACGTTGCGGGAGGACAGGAAATATGATAAAAGACGCCAAGAGGAAGTCCTCTCGATTGACCGACAGACCGAGTCCTGCA
This sequence comes from Calamus simplicifolius, assembly GCA_900491605.1. NCBI lineage: Eukaryota > Viridiplantae > Streptophyta > Magnoliopsida > Arecales > Arecaceae > Calamus > Calamus simplicifolius. Next base: position 288,981 of record UESW01003924.1, on the reverse strand, counting down.
CGTTTAAATCGGCAGTCGCGGTGAGCATGGGTACAATTTGGATCGGATTCAACCTGAGTTTGGTACATCAAATTTGATTTATAGTAATATTTAAACTTATATTTGTTCAACTTAAATTTAAAAAATTTAAATTTAATTCAGTCTGATTTGTAATTGATTTGAGTTAGGATTGATCATAATTCAAATTCGAGATAATCCGTCCGAACAAAGATAGTGGCATTGAATGCGCCAATCAAATTGAACGAGATGATCAACTCAAGGAAGAGGAGAAGGATAAGGTCGTCATGCGAAAAAAAAGATAAACATAAAAGCGGACCACGAGGGATTTTATTTTTTCATCTTTGGGATCCATAATTCGGTGTTTATTTATTTTGAAGAAAAAAAATCTCATTAACCCGAATTTCAATCCGAAACTCAACCCGAACCTAATTTTTAAAAATAGAGTTAGGATTGAGGTTTTACAAATATGGTTAGAATTAGGGTTAGAATTGATATTTTACAAAGAGGGTTAGCGAGAAAAACCCGAGTTTCATGCTCGAGTTGCACCCCTAGCGGTGAGTACTTTTTTTTTTTTTTCTTTACATGGATTAAAATAACTAAGACGTCTCCATACGACTAAATCCTAATTGCATATTATTTGCGAGTCCTAGAGCCCGATTGAAACATAACATCTTTCAATACACTCCTATAAAAACATCAAATTAGTTGCTGAGTTATATGATTTACAGGGTTCATCCAATGGACTACCGCAAGTCCAATTTCTGGGCTCGAGCTCCAAAAGTTGTAACTGTACCTATATTTTTAGTTAGCCTCTTTCGATGTCCAAGCGGTCGTAGGTAGAATTTGGCTCTCGCTTTTCCTCGATCTCCTCCCTCCTTCCCCTTTCCCTCTTGCTTTCTTCGACTAGAAAGCTATGGAGACCTCACCCAACTTCAGCATCCGACTCAAAACCATCAAAAGAATAAAAAATAAAGTTGGAATTTTACTTTTCATGACCCAGAATGATCCAAACCCGAAATGGCATAAAAATTTTAAGATCAAACTAAGTTAGATCATATAACCCGAAATGATTCATAAATAGTATTTGCTAAGAAAATGTATAAGTTTTGACCAGCACTCCTAATTGATTATTTCAATACAAGGTAAAATATAATTTCTAATTCATTGTTTTAAATTTTAAAATTAATTCTAAATAATATTGCATAATTTTATGAATTATTGATTAAATTATTTATATAGTAAATATTTTGATTTTTTATATTCTTTGGTATGTGATGTAGTTGATATTAATGTGATTTAATAAATGATAAGATTAAAAGTATACTTTTCAAGTTGAGTATTGTTAAAGGATTAATATCAATAACTTCAAACCTAAACAAAGAAGAAGGATTACATTAGATAGCTGAAAGCCAGTGTAAAACTTTGGTATAACTCTTAAAATATGAATCTAATAAATCAAACTATGCGAAGGGATATGACGTTTTCATTAAGAGATACGTTGCATGTGCCTCCGGATATTTTAAAAAATGGACAAGAGGTGTCACACCGGCGCTGAGGTGCGGTGATAAGTGAGTAAGGGTTCATACACTACGAATGAGTGTAGGTAAGAAGTTAGTCCATGATAATTAGCTGCAACATTGAACATAAGAACGCTAACAGATAAAACTATGGAGATAGTGGATACTATGATTAAGAAATAAGTAAATATATTATGCTTACCAAAGACTAAATGGATAGGTGAAAGATCTAGAGAAATAGAGAATACATGATATAAATTATATTATACTAAAAATATAAAAATAGAAATAAAATATAAATAATTATAGATAAGAACTTTAAAGAATATATTGTTAAGGTAACTAAGAAAGGAGATTGGATTATATCACTAAAACTTATAATTGAGAATAATATAATTAACATAATTAGTGCATATGCACCACAAGTAGGATTAGACCAACAAATTAAGACATAATTTTGGAAAGACATAGATAAAGTAATGCAAGAAATATCACAAGAAGAAAAGATATATTTGGAAGGATATTTTAATGGACTTATAGGTAAACAGAGGGATGGATATGAAATGGTATATGGAGGATATGCATTTGAAGATAGAAATGAAGCCCGCTTGAGCTTGTTATAATATAACAATAGCAAATACTTGTTTCAAAAAGAGAGATGAATATTTAATAACATTTAAATGTGGATCTAATAAAAGTCAAATATATTTTTTTCTTAACTAAGAAGATATATAAAATAATATGTAAAAACTATAAAGTTATTACATGAGAAAATTTAACTTCACAACATAGGATAATGGTAGTAGATATATGGATAAAAATAAAATTTAAAGTAAAACGTAAAACTATTAATTCAAAAATTAAATGATGAAATTTAAAAGAAAATACTAAAATTATTTAAAGAAAAGTTAGTAAGAGTAATGACTATGAATATAAATAGTGATTCCAACTTAATTTGGGAAAAAGCAATTAAATGCATTAAAAAATATAGCAAAAGAAGTTGTAAAAAAATCAAAAGGAGTAGGACTAGTAAAAAGGAAACTTGGTGGTGGAATGAGAAAGTTTAAGCTGCCTTCAAGTTTAAAAGGATAAACTATAAAATTTGGCAAGAGGCTAGGGATGAATAAAGTCTTAAAAGCATAAGAATGCAAAGAAAAAAGCTAAAAATGATAATTAATGCCAAACTTAAAGCATATGTGATTTATATAATAGACTAGATACGAAAGAAGATGAAAAGAATATATATAAATTAGCAAAACTAAGAGAAAAGAAAATAAAAGATCTTGACTATATTAAATGTATTAAGGATAAAGATGAAAGAGTCTCACTAAAAGAATAAGAGATAAAAGGATGATAAAAAAATTATTTAAAAAATTATTTAATAAAAATAATTTAATAAATTTAATGGTAAAAGAATAGGATAACATAGGAGTAACAAATGAGCATAAATTTTTTCTCGTAGATTTAGTATGCTTGAGGTTAAAAACGCTTTGAGTAAAATAAAAAATATAAAGATATTAGGATCAGATGCAATCCCTATTGAAGTTTGGAAAGGCTTAGAAGAAATTGGAGTCATGTGGTTAACCAATTTATTTAACAAAATTATAGTAAATAAAAAAAATACTGGATAATTAGAGAAAAAAAGCATATCAATACCCATATAAAAAATAAAGAAGATATTCAAAACTGTATAAATTATGGAGGGATTAAACTAATGAGTCATACAATAAAATTACGGAAGAGAGTAATAGAAAATCGAATAAGAGCTAAAACTTAGTGTCAAATAATCAATTTGAATTTATGCTTGAAAGATTGACTATGAAAGCTATTTATTTATTAGGAAGATTGATAGAGAGATATAGAGAAAAGAAAAAAAGACCTTCATATGGTCTTTATTGATTTTAAAAAAGCATATAAAGTACTAGAGAAATAATATGTCGAATTTTAGAGAAAATAAGTTATCAAAAGCTATATGAAATTGATAAAAATATGTATGATAGAGCAATAACTATTGTTAAAATAATAATAGGAGAAGCTAATGAGTTTTCAATTACCGTAGGTTTACATTTGCCTTTAGTCCATATCTTTTTGTATTGGTTATGGATGAATTAACCAAACATATTCAAAATGATATCTCATGGTATATATTATTTGTAGATGATATAGTATTGATTGATGAAACTAAATCTGGAGTAAATGCTAAGCTAGAGATTTGAAGAGAGACTTTAGAATCTAAAGGTTTTATGATTAGTAGAATTAAAATTGAATATATGAAATATAATTTTAGTGGGAGTAGAAATACAAATGGAGAAACAATGAAGATTGCAAGCCAAGAGATATCAAAAAATAAAAAATTTAAGTATTTGGGATCAATTATCCAGCAAGAAGGTAAATAGGTGAATATGTGAATCATAGAGTTAAAGCATGATGGATTAAGTGGAGGAGTGCTTCGAGAGTATTGTATGATCGGCGCATCGTATTAAAATTGAAAGAAAATTTTATAAAACTGCTATTAGGCCAGCTCTGCTATATGGAAGAGAGTATTGGGCAACATTGAAACATGTAAATAAATTAAGTATAATAGAAATACGTATGTTAATAAGGATATATGGTAAAACTTTAAAAGACATAGTTAGAAATAAACATATAGGAGCAATAATTGGAGTAGCTCCATTTGAAGATAAAATGAGAGAAAATCGATTAGATGGTTTGGACATATACAACGTAGACCTTTAAATGCTCTAGTTAGAAAGAGTGATCTTTTAACAATTCATGGTAAAAATAGAGATAAAGGCAGAGGTAGACCTAAACTAATATAAATAAAAATAATTAAAAAATATAACTATTTATAATATGAATATCGACTTGGTCCTGAATAGAGCAGAGTGGAGAAAGCAGATTCATGTAGCCAGCCCCATGCAGTTAGGAAAAGGCTTAGATGAATTGAGTTGAGCTATGAGAAGAAGATGAAAAATAGAATCATAAATGACTTCATTCTTTTTCTTATTCACGGAATTAAGCATATGTCAAATATTCAATTGTTTTATTTTATAATTTTACTAACAATTTGATGTTAATACTTATTTTATTGTAAAAGTATACCTTTATAGATGATTGTTTAATCATGTTATTTTAATATTTTATAAGTTTACAATTATTATTTCTATTAGTATCTAATCATTATATGATTTTGTATCTATCTACTCTAGTATTTAGAGTAATAAATAGATAAAAAAAGAAAGCATTGAATTGATTATTAATAGATTGCTTTAAAAAAAAGGAAAAAATGTGCATTGGATTCTAAAAAAAAAAAAAAAACTAAATCAACTCAAAATGATTCACGAGTTAACTCTAGTCTAATCATTTAGAGTTATGGTTTAGCTTCAATGACCGAAATTCGAAATGATCCAATCAAATTTGATAACCATCTCTAAATAGAGGAGGCTAAGTAACACACTTAGGTACATTATTTGAATTATAATGTTTATTGGGTTATAGACTCTAAACAATCCCTAGAGCAGTAAATCATTTTGGCTTCATGTTATGAAAAATATTTAAAGCATTTTAATTCTCAACTAAAACTGAACTAATCATAAGTCTCAAATTTACAATCCTTGTATAGAGCCTGCTAACTTTATTTTATGCTAGTATCTCAACATGCAACGCATGTGATGGGATACATGAATGGTTACTATTTTTTGTTAAAAATATTTATGAAAGTTAAATGGTTGTAGTTTTTTTTTTTTTGTGTGTGTTGGAGATAAAGATAAGATGAAAGAATAGAGTTAATAACCATTGGATTTCCACTTTATTCTCAAATAAATAAAGATTTAGATTTGTTAAGACAGGAGTTTTTTATTTCGCTATTTACTTTCCTATGACTCCACAAAAGGCATCATTTACCATACAGTTTCAATTAAGAAATAAAAACGGTTTGTTGTCGAATTTTTGGTTATTTGGTTCTAGAGACCTTCGGTGATCCTTGGAGATGTCTGGGCAAGATCAGTTTGAGATCAAGTTTCGATTTCTCAACTGGTCTGACAATGGTCTCAAGAAGTACGCGATTGCTGCAAACGTTTTGAACCCCGAAAGAAAGCATCCTTGGTCAATAGCCAGCATCCTTGGTCAATAGCCAGTAGCTATTCCCTTATATTCGAGTGTTGTAGGATTTATTTGTTAGTGTGTGCCCTAAATTTAATTGGATAAGATGCTAGTTTGTACACATTTTTTTATAAATGCAAATCAAATTTATTGGTTTCTTTATCTATCCAGGTATTTTTATATATAGATATATTTTACCTGTGAGATAAAGTCTAAAAGAATGCAAACTGTGCATATGGAATTTGTAATAGAGATTACAAATTGTGAGATCCAAAATTGCACATTATGGTTCAATTTTTTAAACTTCCCTAGTCGATGCATAGACAGGATTGGACACTGTCGAACGCCGTTGAGACTAGCACACATTGCATATCTTCACCCTTGTGGTGTGCAGCTGATCTTGCAAGCTGAAGTATGAAGATACTTGGATATGGTGTGTGGATGTTCGTTATTGTAACGATACATTGGATGACCCGCACAGAGATCCCATATGGATATTCTATATAGTGTCGATGGTTGATCTTTGATGACGGTGATGCGAGTGATCCTTTGACTTGAGATTTTCATTGCACCTTATGTGTGGAATATAATGCTTTGACGATATGCAAACGTCGTTCTAGCCACGGGTGACAAATATGGTATCGATTGGGTATGATATGAAGCACGTGAAGGTGGTGTTTAATCAAGACAGGATTCGTCTCCCTTGATAGAAAGGGTTATATCCCACGGCCATTTGATGGATTAAATTGACTGTTAAATCCTTGCAAGGTTGAGTTGGAATTCGAAATGGTTTAGAAGTTCTAATTCATATGAGTCAATTTTTCTGAGATCAAGTAAACAAAGATCAATTATATGGTTGACACATTCCATACCACTGATTGATCTGGGATATATGACGAAGGGATTGAATCGTACGATAATTGTTCATGGATAGGTGTTGATGACCACGTCAACAAACCCTTAACACTTGGGTGGTCATGATGCTTTGCTAGAGGCCGCTCATGATCTATAATCATGGATTCTTTGACTTAATCAAAGAGTTTATTTGGTTAAAGAATTGACTTGGACAAGGTGTTAATCAAGTCATCCTTAGGGTCAATATTAGGGACATGATTATTACCAACGTGTCAAGGGACCTAATGGGTCACACGCATTAAGAAGATTTGGATGAAGTTAAAATGGAAATTAAGTTGGACTTAATTCAAATCAGATAACCAATAAATTAGGATTGGGTTTGACTCAATTTTAATGAGAGAACATGAAATTGATGAATAGGATTCATTATAGAGAAAAGAATTTTTTTTATGTTCAAAAGAGAGACCTTTTGTACATGAGATGTACATATGAAATCCATTAATTAGGCTTGATCCATGTGATGGATGGCTTAGATTAATTGAGATTAATAATATGGTATTTAATTGGGTCCATATGATGGCATGATTTGATTCGTGGAAACCCAATTAAACTGAGGGCTGAGATCGTGCCACATGGAGGATAGATCCATGCCCATGTGATGGACATGACCAATCTTCACGTCATGGAGGAGTGAACCCCATGATTTGGGGCATTCTCATGAAGCCAAATTCAAGGTTGCACGTTGGTTTCATGGGATAACCAATTTCCTAATTTTTAGGGATATGGTTTGGTGATTGTAATCTTAACATTATCATGATAGCAAATATCCTAAATTTGTTAGGATAATTATTATCAACTTGATAAGATTGAATGATTAGGTGGTTGTGATAAAATCCCTTTTTTTATTGAACCACACAACTTCCTTTTCATGTATAAAAGGAAGAGAAATACCTCTTTCGAGAGATACACCGAACTCCTCTCTTCTCTCTCTTGGATGCCTAACACCTCCTTTCTCTCTAGGACGTCCCTTTCTCTCTTTTGATTGATCAAGATTTGATATTGATCAAGAAATCCTTTTTGATTTAGAAAAATTAATTGAAAAGAAAAGAGGCGCTAGCACCCCTCGCAAGAAGGTTATCATCAAATCCTAAGAGGACATCATCCAAAGATCTTCGCGTGGATCATCATTAGAGGCCGGACGCGTGGACGGCTAGTGGTAAATCGTTTACCGGCTTCATCAGGCATCATTTCCAATAAAGAACACATGTATGATCTATTATTATAATCATGTGTTATTTCTTGTTAACTGAATCTGTTCCTTGAGGATCTTGGGCTTTGGGAATTAAATTCGTATTTATTTTTATTTTTTGCTGTATGTTATATGAATTTGATTCATATAAAACATACGAAATTCCCAACATTATTTTGATTGGTTTGCTCCGTTAGGGCTCATATGAATGGAATTTGTAGCCTATCAAATATTTTGTTATTTGTGTAAAGATTGCTAGATTTTAATTTTATTTTGCAATACAAGTATAATAATTCCTTGCTGTAAATTTGATATCCCATGTTTTCGTAGAACACGGAGTGGTCTTTTTGCGGTTGTGGTTTTATGTTTTGCAATTTTTATGCTTAGATTTGTCAGATATGCTTTATGGCAATTAATGGTAAACAAGGGTAGAGGATATATAAAAAAGAACGGGGTAAACAGAGACATTCTTAAGTTTTCGTAACATCAATTGATGTTCCCGTGGCTAAGAAATCGGTCGTTATAAACCTGTGACTAGGATGAAAGCATACCGCACCACCTCAAAGGCAAGAGAGGGTTCATTAGTTTCCTAGTCTGAATGGCTACTGTTGCTGTCCAATCACTTGCGATGGGCATCGAATGAGCTGAGATCTCCAGAGGCCTTCAAGAATACAGAGAGGTCACCGTCTTTCTTCGAGGGCCTGCAAAAAGTTCCAGACCGGTGGTTCCAGCAGGGATCCTCCGACGCCCAAGTCAGTGGGTTGTAGAACAGAAATGTTGTATATGAGTAGAGCTTGAAAGAGAAGAATCTCCTTCGTCGAGCTCGGGTCCTCTTCTTATACCTATCTCGGAGGTCACATTTACCTCGTTCCGTTAGAACCGTCGAATATGCTTTGCTAGGATGAGTTCCGCCGGACGGCAAGTGGGTGAGCCGTTGCTGAATGGGTGCTGTGTATGCCGGTAACTGCGGGACGCGCTAGTACCTACCCATGATTTCAGCGAGCGAGATATATGGTAACGGATGTCTCGAATATCGGGGTCCGTTACCTGAAGTGGGTTTCAGTGTACTTTGGAAAAGGCACCAAGTTAGAGTCAGAGCCGGAGCTAGAGGCCAGAGCTATAGGCCGGAGCCAAGACCGGAACCTAAGGCCGAAGCAGACGCTGGAGGCCGAAGCCAGAGGCCGGTGCCGATGCTAGAGACCGTAGCCAAAGGCCGGAGCCGACGCCGGAGGCCGAAGCCAAAGGCCGGAGCTAGAAGCCGGAAGAGGCTAGAACCGACGCTGGAGACCGTAGCCAAAGGCCGGAGCCGGAGGCCAGGAGGCCGGAGTCGACGCCGAAGCCGGAGGCTGGAGCCGATGCTAGAGTCCGTAGCCAAAGCCGAAGCCGACGCTGGAGGCCGGAGCCGACACCGAAGCCGGAGGCCGGAGCCGATGCTGGAGGCCATAGCCAAAAAGCCGAAGCCGACGCTGGAGGCCGGAGCCAAAGGCCGGAGCTGACGCCGGAGGCCGGAGCCAAGGCCGGAATCGGAGGCCGGAGCCAAGGGTGGGGATAATAATTCCAACATCCCGAAAACGAGCTATCACATCATTGATTCCGGAAATTGCACAGGGTATTATGACGCCGCCTAGAGGAGATGGTCAGCCGTATCAGATGCCCTCCCGCCCCTGAGATGGGTGGGCGCACAGTCACCAGCGAAAGGGGTGTTAATATCCACCAGGCGGCTGATCTCCGTGCCATTATTTCGTCCGTTCAGGCTGTTGGGATTGGGAAAGATTTTTCTCAGGTAAGGAGTTGTAAAAAGGTGAGCGTCATCATTGCGGTAAGGTCACCGCTACCTTTTTATTGGCGGTGTTTTTCGCGTTTCTCGCGTCGATGGGCTACCGAAACGGCTTCCAGTGGAAAACAGGCACATAGCCAGATCTGACAACCGCGAGACGATTTTAAATGGGGTTATAAAAGGGAAAGATCGTCCATATCCTCCAGTCTCCACCTTCTCTTACGTTACAACCGCCTACCTTGAGTCCGCAAGCATCCGTCTACCTCCTGTTTCTGTGCCCCTCCTCGTGCTCCTTCAATCTCGGTTCGAGCTTTCCAGGTTAGTTCCCATGGCTTCTTCACTTTCTTGTTCCATTTTCGATTCCGGGGGTTGTTCCCCCATTCCTTCTCAACCTTCTGCTTCCTTACCGAGTAATTGGACCACCCCGTTTTCTGACCACACTTCGTCGGAACGGTGGCGGTCGGTCGGACACCCCGTAACTAAGGGTCGACCGGCCGTCGGACGAACCTCTCCCCGATGTCGTTCGGCAGCCGCTGGTCCCTCCAGCGTTGTCAAGGAGTCCCCCGAGTGGACTGCCTCCACTATGTTTGCTCAAGACATAATGAACCTAAGAGCCATATATAATTTCCCTCCAAACATACGCCTGTCCTACCCTGCTCCTAATGACAAGGTAACCTGTTCCTGTCCCGAAAGGGTTGCCTTGTACGGAGCCTTCTTTAAGGCAGGACTTCGATTACCCATTCACCCTTTCATCCTCAACCTTCTAGATAGATATTCTTTAACACCCTCCCAATTAATCCCTAATTCCATCCGAACCATCGTTGGCTTTCTGATTCTCTGTCATCTGCAAGGTATAGAGGCTAGCATCTCCATATTTCGCAGTTTCTATACCCTCCGCAAGCAAGTGGGTTGGTGGTCCTTCACCCCTAGACCCATTAGGATCCTCAAATTGATCTTCCCACCTCTATCAAAGGGTGGAAAGATAAGTTCTTCTTTGCCAATATCGAGGGGGTGAGCGGAAGCTGGGGAACACCAAATACTGATGCCAATAGGGATTCTTCCATCCTCCCGAGGGACCGAATGGCATTTGGGTAGCTTCTAACTGCCGATATCCCTCGGTGCAATCAGCTTCTGAATGACGAAAACCTCTGCCTCACCGGCCTTATTCCATCTAGTGGTGAGCATTTGATTACTCACCTCTTTCCCCTCTTCTTCTATTCCTTGCGGTTTTTTTTTTTAACTCCTTTCCTGTTTTTTGATATAGGGATGACGCTATCAGTTCGTGAGATCAGGCAAGCTACTACCAGGAAGAGGAAGGCAAAGGGGAATGGGGCCCCCGCCGAGAAGAGGGCCATCGCCAAGATTCTCAAGAGGGCCGACGCTGGAAAGGCCGACGTTGGAGGGGCTGAGATTAAGGAGCCCTTGCGCAGGCATGAGGCGGTGGGAGCCCAAACCGACGAGCCCATAAGGAACGACGTGATAAGGGCCGAGGCCAGCGAGGAAGTTGGGCGGAGCAAAGTGGGGGGAAACAATTTGCCTTCACCAGTACCGGCTCCCCCTTCGATTATTCTGCTCGATCCCTCTCCAGAGCAAGTTGCGAAAGCACCATCACCCCCACCCGAAGCCGTCGAAACGGAGCCGGCCCACTCAACTACAAGGCCGACCCCAGCAACTGTCATACCTCCCAAAGGGGCAACAACTGAGGTGCCTCCCCCAGCAAAGGTGCCGGAGGTGGCAGAGTCGGAGGCGGAGTCCTCCCACGTAGCCCCTACGTTAGCGGAAGGGAAGGGCGTCGATCCTTCCTTCCAATCGATTTTGATGAACTACAGTCGCTAGGCCGAGTGAGAATTGAATGAGGCGTCTGTGTCTGAGTTGCAAGAGTTTCTCCGACACCAGGGGAGGGCTACCTTCTTCCGAGAGGCGTCTGTGGCACACCTCTGGGTGAGCTTTGCTCTATTACCAACCTTTTCATCATCGTTTTTTTTTTAAGACTGTTTTCTTTGTCTAACCTAGACACTCTGTCTAGGCGATGAATTCCATGATTGCCATGAGGGACATTTGGGCCCTGGGTGATGCTGCCCTTGATCAATCGCTGGAGGAGATGCGAGCACTCCGGGCTAGGGCAGAGAGAGCAGGGCGCTAAAGGGCCAAGCCGAAGCTCTCCGGCTAAGAGCCGAGAAGGCAGAAGAGGTGTTGGAAATTGCCCAACGCCAGGCGGCCAATGAGCTAGATAATGCTCAGGTGGCCAAAGAAAAATAACAGATAGCGGAGGAGAAATTGGGGTGGCGGAGTCGGAAGTGTATATGTTGAAGAACCGATTACACTCCGCCACCATTGAACTAGGGGTGGCTAAGAGAGGGCCAAGAACACAGAGGAGATCGCCCGTCAGTCTGATGCCAAGATCGCCGATTTGAAGGTGGCAGTGATCAAAGCTGAGAAGAAGGCCGTCGAGGCCGATAAAAAGGCTACGGAGGCCGAGGAGAAGGTTGTGGAAGCTGAGTAGAGAGCATCTGAGGTGGAGAAGAGAGCTACAGAGGCCGTAGAGAACTTCAGGAAGTCTAGCACCTTTAGTAAAGAATTGGCCGAATCGACGGCATTTGCATACGAGGGCGGCTTCCAGGACTGCAAGGAAAAGATCCAAAAACTCTACGGCCTCAAGGGGATTGAGGGGTTGGAGCTAGATGAAGTCCCCGAAGATGACAACTTAGCTCCAAGTGATCCTTAGTCTCTTTCACTTTGATTGTAATACTTCAAGTCCGATTTAAATCGGCGATTTTGTAAACTTTGACTATTAATGAATCTTTTGATCCGTAACGCTTGTATCTTGGATCATAATTGGGTTTGCTAGTGTGTGAACCAATGCGAACCAAAAACCTATGGCCGAAAAATTACAACACGATTTCTTTTTTAGGGACATTAGAAAATCAATTGTAGAATTGATGCGGGATCAGTCTTAGTTGTAGACACGAAGGTCAGAGCAATAAGTAGTGCAAGACTACGTTTCTGCCGACATAAAGTCGTTTGATGCCAACATGAGGTTGAATAGAATGCTGATGCGGAGCCGAGCATTGAGTTCCGGCGCGGAGCTGGACTTTAAGTGCCGACGCGGAGCCGGGCTTTGAGTGCCGACGCGGAGCCGAGCTGGGCTTTGAGTGCTGACGCGAAGCAGGGCTTTGAGTGCCGATGCGGAGCCAGGCTTTCAGTGCCGACATGGAGCCGGGTTTTTAGTGCCGACGCGGAGCCGGGCTTTAGTGCCGACGCGGAGCCAGGCTAAGTGCTGACGCGGAGCCGGGCTTTGAATGCCGATGCAGAGTTGGGCTTTAAGTGCCGACGCAGAACCGGGCTTTAAGTGAGAAGTATGATCACTCGAAAATGAAGCAATGAAAATACTTTGGATAACCCTTTAGCAAGCAGGTTCAAATTAATGGAGTTAGCACATTACTGATAATACCGTTGCAGGTTGTCTGCGTTCCAAGTGCGGGGGAGAGGTTTTTCGTCTAGCCCCTCAACTTTGTATGCCCCATGATGAAGCACCTCCGTGACGTGATATGGTCCTTCCCATTTTGGTGCTAGCTTGTCTCCTTCCGTTAGCTTTGATATTTCAGCTCGTCGCAGGACGAGGTCTCTAGGGCGGAATGTCTTGGACCGTACTCGAGCATTGTAGTATCTGGCCGCTCGCTGATGGAAAGCCGTCATGCGGAGTCACGCTTGGTCTCGCAATTCTTCCATTAGGTCCAGATTGGCCCGGAGCTAACTTGGGTTGCTCTCTTTGTGGTATAACTCTGTCCGAGGACTGGGAACACCTACCTCCATCGGAATGACAGCCTCGGTTCCAAAAACTAGGCTGAAAGGGGTTTCCCCGATGGGGGCTCGTGGTGTTGTGTAGTAGGCCCACAATACACTTGGGAGCTCTTCCACCCAACATCCTTTACAGCCATCTAGTCGAGCCCTAAGCCCTTGGAGGATAATGCGATTGGTCACTTCGGCTGCACTATTGGTCTGGGGGTGCCCCACAGAGGTGAATCGTTGACGAATGCCCAACCCAATGTAGAATTCTCGGAAGGCCGCATTGTCAAACTATCGGCCATTATCAGTAACGAGGGTGTGTGGCAGCCCGAATCGGCACACAACAGACTTCCAGAAGAAGGATCTTACTTTGCCCTCGGTGATCTTGGCGAGAGCCTTGGCTTCGATCCACTTGGTGAAATGGTCCACGGCTACTAACAAGAATTTGCGTTGTCCAGAGGCTGAAGGAAATGGTCCCAGGATGTTCATACCCCACTGGGCAAATGGCCAAGGTGCAGTCAGGGGGGTCATCGGGGATGTCGGTTGGTGTTGGATATTAGCATGGCGCTGGCAACTATTACACCTTTTGACAAGCTCGGATGCATCCTCCTTCATTGTCAGCCAGTAATATCCCTGCCGCAAGGCTTTGTACGCCAGAGCTCTGCCCCCCAGATGACTTCCACATATGCCTTCATGTATTTTCCGCAGGATATAATCTGCCTTTGTGGGGCCAAAGTACCTGAGAACTGGGTATGAGAATGACCTTCGATAGAGTTTTTCTTCCATTATAAAGAACTTCGGGGTCCATCTTTTGAGTTGCCTGGCTTCGGCAGGGTCTTCAAGGAGGGTACCGTCGGTTAGGTACTGGATATAAGCATCCATCCAGGAAGGCTCCTACTCGACTGGTAGGGCTTCTCTCGTTACTTCGATACTCGGGGATTTCAGGTGCTCTATATAAGCTCTTCCCAACATCCCGTCGGCTGAGGTGGCAAGATGGGACAAGGCATCTGCTCTAGCATTTTCTCCTCGAGGAATATAGCCAACATTGAAATAAGTAAAGAGAGAAGCTTGCGATTGCACCATACTCAAGTAACGGGACATGATAGGATCTTTTGCTTCATACTCCCCTGTGATTTGGCCAGTGACCAACTGGGAGTCAGTGAACACTCTAAGGCGCTTCACCCCGAGCTCTCGAGCTAGTCTTATCCCAGACAGTAGTGCTTTATACTCCGCCTGATTATTGGTGGTTGGAAAGAGGAAGCGGAGTGCACACTCGGTTATAACTCCATCCGAGTTGGCCAGGATGAGGCCCGCTTCGCTCCCTTGAGAATTTGATACCCCGTCCACATGAAGGATCCATTCATCATCTCCGGCTCCGGGAATCGAAGGGTTTGCAGAGGCCTCTTCGGGTTGCTCCTCACCCTAGGTACACTCGACCAAAAAATCTGCCAGGACCTGGGATTTCATGGCTGACTGAGGGCGAAAAGATATATCAAATTCCCCCAGCTTGAGTGCCCACTTTGCCAATCGGCCCGAAGTGTCCAGGTAAGCGAGGATCGTCTTTAGAGGCTGGTCCGTGACCACTACAATCGGATGGGCTTGAAAATATGGTCGAAGGCGCTGGGCAGACACGATCAACGCGAAGATAATCTTCTCAATCTTTGAGTACCTGGTCTCCGCATCATGGAGCACCTTGCTTGTGTAATACACCGGCTTTTGCATGTCGTTGGTGTCCATACAGACCAGCACGGAACTAACGGCCTCGGAAGAAGCCACGAGGTATAAAAGGAGTTCTTTTCCACTCATCGGCTTGGACAGCAATGGCGGGGTGGATAGGAATTCCTTCAGCCCCTCGAAGGCCTTCTGACACTCTTTTGTCCATTCGAATCCATTGGCCCTGCGGAGCGCCTTGAAGAAAGGCAGGCACCACTCAGCAGATTTGGACAGAAAACGGCTCAAGGCCGCTACCCTCCCCGTCAAGCGCTGCACTTCCTTCTTGTTGGTGGGAGACCTCATGTCCAAGATGGCTTGAACTTTATCAGGATTTGCTTCGATTCCTCGCCGGGTTACCATGAAACCCAAGAACTTTCGGGCTGTTACCCCAAAGGCACATTTGCGTGGGTTCAGCCTCATCTGGTATTGGCAAAGGTTGTTGAAGGTCTCCATTAGGTCGGCGATATGGCTAGTGGCATGGA
The DNA here is from genome assembly GCA_900491605.1 of Calamus simplicifolius. Lineage (NCBI taxonomy): Eukaryota > Viridiplantae > Streptophyta > Magnoliopsida > Arecales > Arecaceae > Calamus > Calamus simplicifolius. The sequence goes on along the minus strand of UESW01003924.1, from coordinate 273,501 downwards.
CACTTTTTGTCAGCATATCGTCCACGTACACCTTCATATTGCGTCCTATCTGGTCTTCGAAGAATTTGTTCATTAGCCTTTGGTAAGTGGCCCCCGTGTTTTTTAGTCCGAATGGCATTACCTTGTAGCAGTACAACCTCTTCTCAGTTATAAAGGAGGTAGCTTCTTCATCCACCGGGTTCATCCTGATTTGGTTGTACCCGGAGAAGGCATCCATGAAACTAAGGGTCTCATGGCCGGATGTGGCATCCACCAGTTGATCGATCCGAGGCAAAGGGAAGCTACCCTTGGGGCATACTTTGTTGAGGTCGGTGAAGTCTACGCACATCCTCCAGCTTCCATTAGTCTTACTGACCATCACCACATTGGCCAACCATTCGGGGTAATGAACCTCCCGAATGTGGCCCGTGGCCACCAGCTTACGGACTTCCTCATCGATGGCTTTCTGTCTATCCGGAGCAAAGCTCCTTTTCTTCTGTCAGACTGGCCGGCACTCTGGCCTGAGGTTGAGTCGATGGATGATCACCTCCTCAGAGACGCCTGGCATGTCTGATGATGACCATGCAAAGATGTCAGCGTTGGCACGCAAAAAGGTGAGGAGTCGATCGCGCGCCTCTCCCGAAAGTAGCGCTCCAACATGGACGGTCCTTGTCGGGTCCTCCCCCAAGGGGAGGGTCAGGAGGTGCTCGGTTGGCTCTCCCCTCCCTCCCAACTCTCGGGGGTCAAGCGGCTCAAGGGATTTTGCCGACGCCGCCTCCAGTGGACTGGAAGATAAGTGGCAGCAAAGCGGTGGCGGGCTTTGCTCTCCCTTCATTTCTCCGACTCCCTCGTCGGTGGGGAACCTTACCAACAATCTTTTAGTGGAGATGACAGCATCCAGCAAATTCAAGCCCGGCCTCCCCAGGATAGCGTTGTAAGCCAACGGGACCCGGACCACCAAGAAATTTATGACTACCGTACTTTGACGTAGAGGAGTCTCTGCCATGACAGGGAGGGCGATATCTCCTTCAACACTCACAGAGTCCCCAGTAAAGCCCATTAAAGGCGTGGTGACGGGTCGAAGGGAGGAATTTGACAGGTTCATCCGAACAAAGGCCTCGTAGCTCAAAACATCCACCGAACTTCCACTATCAACTAAAATTCTTTTACAGGGTGTTTGGCTATGGTCATGGACACGATGACGCTGTCGTCATGCTTATTAACTACCCCTTCTAAATCCTTTCCAAAGAAAGAATTACAGAGTCTACCCTCTCCCACTGTCTTTTCGAGCTGCCACCTGCCCCCAGGAAATCATAGCTATGGTTTTTTCCATAAGGGTATTGTCGACGTCCGTCGGAGGTGCCGAAGGTGCCAATGGACCCGGAATGGAAAGGTTTTCCCTTCGAACGAACTTGCCCAAGTGACCCTACTGGACAAGCTATTCAATGGCCTTCTTCAAGTGACGGCAGTCCTCAGTGTCATGACCGTAGTCTTGGTGGTACGATAGTAAAGCTCCTTGCTATGAGGGGCCACTGACTTCATGGGAGGTGGACGTCGAAAGTAAGGCTCCTCCTCAATTTCTAGTAGAATGTGAGATATCGGGGCCAAGAGGGGGGTGAACTGCTCCTTGGGAACGAGCGTCTGAGGCCGGTGGTCTGAGCGGTGGGGAAGCTCAGGCTTCTGGGACCATGCTCCGGTAGGCTTCGTGGGTGTCAGTTTCTTGCTGGAGCCCTTATCAGCTTCCCTCCCGGAAGAGTCCGCCTCGTCGATGCGAATGTACTTTTGCGCCCAGCTTAAAAGCTCGGCGTAAGAGCTTGGAGGCTTCTTATCCAAGGAATAGGCAAACCTAGAAGGGTGAAGTCCTCACTTGAATGCTAAAGTGGCTACAGAATCATCCAAATTATACACCTCCAGCGCCGCCTCCTTGAACCGAGCGACGAAGTCCTTCAGGATCTTGCCACTCATTTGCTGGACAGTGAATAAGCTATCGACAACTCATGGAATCTTTCGATACGAATCAAAGTGGGCCAGGAACGATCGCTCGAGCTATCGGAAGTAATTGATGCGGTGACATGCGAAAATACCATGCTCGCGCTGCCTTACGAAGGATGGTAGGAAAGGCGACACATAGGAGCGAGTCCGTCGCTCCCTGGACCTGCATGAGAACCTTGTAGCTCTCCAGGTGGTCCAAAGGATCCATCGTGCCATCATATTGGTCCAACTGGGGAAGACGAAAACGAGGCAGAACCGGTTCCTCCATGATGTGTCGGGAGAGCGGGGGACGGTGATCATAGTCCGTCCCGTGAGGGTTGGCGATCCGGCGACTAAGCTCCTCCAACCGTTGATGATACTCATCAAGCCGTTGTTCGGCTCGACGAGTGGTCTTTCTGTTAGTGTCATCTTTAGAGGAGTCAGAAGATGAAGCCGGTGAAGACCGCCAGTGCAAGGAGTGCACCCGTCTTGGCTCCTTCTCACTCGACTATTGGGGGGAACGATCAGAATGATGGGAGAGAGACCGTCGCCGCTTTGAAGTCTCCTGGCGATGAGCTTCGGAAGGCGAGTGATGGAAGGTCTCAGGTGGAGTCCCACCTTGATGAGACTGAATTGCTCCACGCCCCCTTTCGTAAGGCGAAGGGGGCTGAGATACAGTGGCAAAGCAGTGTTCCTGCAATCCCCGTACTACCGTCATCAAGTCATGTACCTGATGAGCCAGAACCTCAAACCGGTCAGGTTGGCTCATCTGTGCAGGGGGTGGAACATGGAGGTTGGCCTCTGATTGCTCAGCCCGCGGAAGGCATTTCGCGGCCTGACTGGTGGAAGCTTCCTAGGCTTGCGTTGTCACAATCGTCTTCCTTGCAGAATCAGTGGGGTCACAGGGAGATCTTTCGCCTTTCACGTGTGTGTGGCCCCCCTTTCTGGCGCACCAATCTGTTGCTGCCCAATCACTTGCGATGGGCGTCGGATGAGCTGAGATCTCTGGAGGCCTTCAAAAATACAGAGGGGTCACCGTCTTCCTTTAAGGGCATGCAAAATGTCCCGAACCGGTGGTTCCGACGGAAACCCTCCAACGCCCAAGTCAGTGGGTTGTAGAACAAGAATGTTGTATATGAATAGAGCTTGAAAGAGAAAAATTCCCATCGTCGAGCTCGGATCCTCTTCTTATACCTGTTTGGGGGGTCACATTTACCTCGCTTCGTTAGAACCGTCGAATCTGCTTTGCTAGGATGAGCTCCGCCGGACGGCAAGTGGGTGAACCATTGCTGAATGGGCGCTGTGTATATCGATAACTGCAGGACGCGCTAATACCTGCCCATGATTTCAGCGAGCGAGATACACGGTAATGGATGTCTCGAATCTCGGGATCCATTACCTGAAGTAGGTTTCAGTGTACTTTGGAAAAGGCACCAAGTTAGAGTCAGAACCGGAGTTAGAGGCCAGAGCCGTAGGCCGGAGCTGACGCCGGAACCTAAGGCCGAAGCCGACGTTGGAGGCCGAAGCCAGAGGCCGGAGCCGACACTAGAGACCGTAGCCAAAGGCCGGAGCCGACGCCGAAGGCCAGAGCCAAAGGCCGAAGGAGGCTGAAACCGATGCTGGAGACCGTAACCAAAGGCAGGAGCCGGAGGCCAGAGCCGACGCTAAAGGCCGAAGCCAAGGCCGGAGCCGGAGGTCGGAGCCGATGCTGGAGGCCATAGCCAAGGGCGGAATCGGAGGCCGGAGCCAAGGGTGGGGACAATAATTCTAACATCCCAAAAACGAGCTATCACATCATTGATTTCGAAAATTGCGCAGAGTATTACGACGCCGTCCAAAGAAGATGATCAACAGTATCAGCTACCAAAAGACAAAACGCATCAGGAGTCTTCAAAGTAGAAACGCTGTCTTGCTTCTTCGGTATCAGTAGACTATTAATTGTCTAGCTGAACACGCATGCCACTGAGTTTTTAAGCATCAAATAAGACAACGGAGAGTAATCTAATCTGGTCGTCACCGTTGCACAATCTAACATAAATAAACATCTTGTTAAAATCACTGCTCTTCATTATGGCAGTTTCCACATATACCACTATCCGAAAAATGCCCACACACAGCAAGTGAGGCAGAGACTACTTGGAGACAGCAACCATTCTCCAGGAGACCAAGACAGCCAATTCAATTCATACACCCCAACTAAGGCTTGACAGACAGGCATGCCCTGGGGCGAGAAACACCACCTGACAAGCAGGTTATGAAAACATCAGAATTTAAGCCACCTTTTCTCCTTCTCCTTGTTGACAACTGCATTCGAGGCCTCAGCATGAGAAGCCTCAGCATCTGCCAGAGCCTTGCGAGTCTCATTCAACTTCCTCGAAGCCGCTTCATATATCACCTTATCCCTGCGATTGCGGCTCACCATCTCTTCCAGCTTTTCAACCTGGTTTCTTAGCTCTTTTACTTGATCATCATATGCAACCAAAGACCGTCTGTCCTCTTTTTTGGTGAGCATCTGAGTCTCAGCTGTCCCCTTTTTAAGTCTACTCCAGGAACCATTAGCTACATCTTGGCCAGCAAGCTGATTATTAATAAAGCTGAAGACATCCCATGCCGCCTCCTCTGCTTTAGCGGCTCGGACTGCTTCCGCAAACTTCTTGTCGCGCTTTCTTTTGCCACCTCTGCTGCGTTTCTTGCCTTGCTCTGCTCTATTTTCTTTGGTCTCGTTAGAGGCAACTGCATGATCAAGAGACTGCTTAGGTGGGAGGACTTTTACTGAAATTGGATCAAGCATGCCTTGGCCTGAAACACCTAATCCCATCCCTTCACGATAACCCATGTTGGCCATCATCTTTGAAGCAATGCCCCGTGTATGTTGTTCCCACTTCGCAAACACTGCTGTTTCAGTCTGAATACCCCTTGGTAATGTTGTAGCTTCCAAGAATCCTAGACCTTGATGGTCTGTTACATTCCCTTGATCTTCCTCTTCTTCACTGGATTCAGATGTTTCTGAGTTGGAGTCATCATCTTCATCATCACTCATGTCAGCATATTCAGATATAGAGAGTGCATCAGTCCTGAGTTTGGTCGAGCTCCCATCATCTTGGAAGATGACCTGAGCCAACCCAAGCTCATCATCCCATGACTCGAGTTCTGCTTTCCTCCATATGCTAGAATGACCTCCAGGTATTGCCCAGATGCTGGAACCTACCAAAGATTGTTGCCATATGGTGGGAACGTACTGTTTCAATGATGAAATAGGAAAAACCATACCTGTGAAAGTGATTTTGCATTAGAAGTGCATACCCAGTTTTGGTTTAGGACAACAAGATCGCTGCACACAATTCCACCTCAGCAAATAAAGACATGAAATTAAGTATATAAGTAGCCATCTGTATTTCAATGTTTGAGATGGAAACAAACTTGAAGCTTCATATTGAGCAAAAATATAACATAAAATTACAGAAGGTTCAAGAGGGAAGGTCATGAGCAGGATGCAACTCACGTTCATGAACCTAAAAAGCAACAACATACCATGTGATAATCGGCAGTTACTACCAAATCGACATCTTTGCTGTAGAAAGAACTTGCACATCTGCACTTTGGGTGGACTTGAATTAGTAAGTTCTATTAAGGAATAAGGAGTCTTCCAGGTTTCTAAGTGAGATATGCACAGGAAACAAAAATTGCAGTAGATGGACACAAAGCAACCAAGACCATGCGGCACTGAAACTATCAGAACTCTGCTGCTTAAACAACACCACAGTGAGACAATCAGAACTCTGTTGCAGGATGCAGTGCAAATGAGGGCACTAAAACTGCTGACAGCAGCAAGTTTCAGTTACTAACAGTACAAAACAATTGTTTAAAAAGGCAAAGGAATAAGGGAATGCATCTGCAATCCCTTGATCCTTCTTTCAACTGCAATCAAGGGGGCCCAGACTCCAGAGAAGGGCACTTTAATGAATCTCGACATGTCCTTGTTTGGACATGTTCTGTTAGGCAGGTAAAGGTTTTAGAATGTAATTGCAAGCATTGCCCATAACAATTGTTAATTTACTAGCCTGCAGGAAATGGGCGACATGAGCAAGTCTGAGGTCTAAAACTGTTCACTCATATCAGAAACTCCACCTCAACAAACACTGAAAAGTGGTCATTTAAAAAAAGTGACATTTTGCTAGGAGTGTGAAGATCATCCTAAGTCATTAGCATGCCACATAGAAAGAGAAAACTACTTGGTATTGTTGGCTAGGGGAATAACAATCTAACTCACGATAAAAGAGCAAGGATAGCCTACCCCAGGGTAAGGCAACTCAACTTAAGATGTGGTGCATTATAATCGATGGCTTTATCTTCAGCTAAAATGACATCCAATGTTAGCTGGGGTAGAGTGAAATAAATGGTCAGGTGTTAGTTCACCATATACTATACTCTATTTTAAGTATCTGTTTTTTCCTGAAAAAGGACACCAGTGATGACCAAATTACTGACATACCAAGCAGAGTTGGATTCATTATGAATGAATACTCAATATGCTCTTTGTACATGCAATGTTACTCTGCATCAATTTTGTTAACACCCCCTGAATGTCCACCCCCGGCCCCATCCCAACAAATTAAAAAAAAAAAAGAAAAAAAAGAGAAGAGAATGTGTGTGTGATAAAAGTATACAAGTTCTAGATGCTTTGTCAACGATAACAAGTGGGAGAAACAAAATAATGTTTAAACAATATTATTTAACAGAGTGAGTAATAAAATAGAAGCAATATGCTGGTCTTCTTCATGCACACAAAAACACCTTGACAAAGAAAAGTTACCCATTACAATTTAACAGAAAGCAACAGGATCGGGAATTCTACGCACCAGCATGCTCTCAGATGTAGGGGTAAGGAATGAGATCCTTGCAGAACTAGCACCTTCAAACCCAACAATGTGACCATTGTACCAGCGCCCATCTGTATGACGGAATCTACACTTTGATCCAATGGAGTATTCTTCTGATTCTAATGCCTCTGGTTCGATCTGTCTCGGATCCAAGGGCTCCACTTCAACATCCTGAACAACAGATTCTGGTTCTCGGCTGGAAAAAATTGCATCAGCTTCTTTCAGTAACCGTGTACGTTTTAAGTGCAGAAGACCTTCCTCTGCGTCTTTGATCACCAGCAGAAGCTCTTCATGAACCTTCAAACATACAAAAGATTGGCCTCGTAAACATGGAAGGAATTGACAATAACTGGGTGCAGGAAACCTCTATGTCCTTCAAGCATATATGGCATGGGTTATATAGAAACGCCATAGCAGATCAACAGACTATGTTTTTTTTTTCGAAAAAAAAAAAAGCAATTCGCCAACATGCAAATCGCATGCTGCAGATCCATGTTCATGCATTTAAAATTTAAAGTTCATCCAAACCAAGCAGCTGACCCATTGTTATTTTGAGATAACAGATCCATTGCTACTTCAGCAAAATACTGTGAAACTTTTTTTAAAAAAATGCTAGACAAAAATCTTAAACGTGAAACAACCTTCAGAAGAATCTATGTGCATATAATTGAAACCGATTTCTTAGACAAAAATCTTAAACGCCAAACAACCGTCAGAAGAATCTATGTGCATGGCTGAAACCCATGATGGTACTGCATCCGCCCCACAACACATCCACCCCTCACCAGCCAAACACACAAGCTTCAGACACATATGACAAGTCTAGGCTTTTTCTTCAGAGTTTTGGTGATCATATGTCACATAGATTTCATTATTTAATTACCTGCATACATAATAAGCCTAATCAACTCCTCCATTTGGAATAAGCTAATGTGATATGTCACATAAAAACATTATTTTTAGGCGTCGTTCCTGATCTCCACGAAATGTACTAGATTCTCTCTCTATTGCTTCGGATTGAACAGAAATACGCCTGAAGATCCTTGTCATACTTAAATTTGCGATCCCTCTAATTCAACGACATATAAAGCTGGTAAAATTTTCGATCTTGTTGGCATTCAGCACTCAGCAGTCAGTCCCATGTGTCTCAAATCAAAGATTTATGTTACCAAAAAAAAACCATTGATGAATTCTCCGTTCCACTCTCTGAATTTCGATATTTTCAAATCATCGGTCATTTGGTGTTATCTGCTGAGAAGTTGGGGGAAAAAAAAAATCCAGACAACGGTCGATTGGAATCTATATTCCAATAGATTCGTCCAATTTCTATCGCCTCTGTAACGAAATCCGACGGAGAAACCCAAGTTGGCGGAACCCTAAAATCGGATCCGGAGGGACATACCGCAATAAGCTCGGGATTGAAGGGGTCGGACGCAAGGGCTTCGTTCACAGCGGCCAGCGACTCCTTCTGCTCCTCTAGCTGCTGCTCCAGCTGCCGCTCTATCGCCGCCTCCTCGCCGCCGTCTTCTCCCGCCATGGTTGGATCCACAGAGCTCGAGCACTGGAACGAAGGCGGTGGGATCGGCGAAGAGTGGCGGACGAACTGAAGCCGAATGGATGAGATTGTCCGATTGCGCCGGTTGGGCATAGAACACGCCATGCCCCCGCATGTACCGACCTGGTCGAGTCTAGTGCTGGTCTCGAGTTGGACCTTTGTCTTCACCCATTTGTTGACACGTGAGTCGGGCTGTATTGGATCATATTACAAGATATTTTGTAGGCATGGCAGGTGAATTTGACTACCCCACAACAACGCCTTCGAAAGGATTGTTCATTTTGTAGGTCAATTGGGTTATATCACATCTAGTTTGACCTAAGCTCGATCTAATTTAGTAAAGCCCATTGCAAGTTGGTTTAGGATGACCCGGAGACACAATAAAGCATGAAATTTTCATATGGATTTCAACTTATCAGCATTTCATAAATATGGGATGAGATATGACTAGAGCTGCATTGTGGATGGAATGGGATAGGTTGAGATAAATCACTAGTCCAGCCAATTTTTAAATCGTTCAGCGCTATCCCAACATAACCTAGTCCAAGGGTCAGGTTTTTATAGCTTAACCTAGCCTGGTCTTATTTTGATCTAAATTCATATTTCATTAGGTTTGTTAAAATAAGTCGAGCTAATTTCGTTGAGTTGGATCGTGCCATGTTAATTGAATTAAATAGGGTCAAATAAAACATTCAATTTAGGACATAAGATTTATGACATTTTTTTATAGTACTAATATGTATGGAATCAAGGTTTCCACCATTCATAAATTTTAATAATATACTTACATATAATTTAAGATGGTTAAAAAAATAATTAAGTAATCTATATGAAACATAAAAATGACTAGGTTAGGTTACGTCGAATTAGGTTCGCGTTTGGTTAAAAGCCAACTTCAATCTAATATTGGGAAAGGACATGTTAGTGTTACGGCTTTTGACTCTAAATCCCAATCCAACTTTATAAAACATAAACTCAATTCTATCTAATAAGCAAGTTGGACAACCTGGTTTATGCCGAGACCAACACTAGTTTCATTCCTAAACATGATTAATATATGTGTTGACGCCAAGTCACCTTCTTCAAGCGTCGGGAAAAACGAACGTCCTCCTCGCTGGACTTTCTGCAAAAAAAAAGTCCCTGGAGACCGGATGCTCCGGTGGGGACCCTCCGACGCTCAAGTTAGTCACTTAGGAACAGACTAGAACTCGCTAGCCGAAGAGACTAAAGAGTTAGGGTTTTACTAAGAAGAAGAATACTAGAAAAACTCAGTTTTTTGAGAGAGCCACTTACAGTGAGAGGTTGGTCTTTTATACCTGCTCAGAGACCCACCTTTCCGTCCCGGAGGATTGCTGATTTCGGGGAGCCTCGTGTGATAACGAACAAAAAAGGTGAGGCTCGACATTGATGGGTCGTACCGTCACCGTGCTTGCCAGAGGCGTCTTGCGTTACCTGTCAATATGGCTTCACAGGTGTCTGGCAGCTACGGTCGCATTTGGTGCACGCCGTTGCTTGACATGACTGCGCACAGTTGCAAGTGGTAGTGAATCGTACTCCGTAACGGGGCATGGTCATGCACAGTGACACATGCAATGCACCATACGCCGTTATGAGGTATGGTCGCTAGCAGCTACGAGCGCACGGCGGGCTACGTGGGCGCGCCAGGTGGCCCGAAGTTGTCGTTTGGTTCGAAGACCGATTCACGTACTGAGTGTTGCTTCCGCACCCTGAGACTGGAGGGGGTCTCGGGGTTGAGATGATGTTTGTGCACCCCGAGACCGGAGGGAGGTTTCGGGGTTGAGATGCAGTGACCTCACCCCGAGACCGGAGGGGGGTCTCGGGGTTGAGATGATGCTTGTGCACCCTGAGATCGGAGGGGGTCTCGGGTGTGAGATGATGCTTGTGCACCACGAGACCGGAGGGGGTCTCGGGGTTGAGATGCAGTGACCTCATCCCGAGACCAGAGGGGGTCTCGGGGGTGAGATGATGCTTGTGCATCCCGAGACCGAAGGGGGCCTCGGGGTTGAGATGCAGTGACCTCACCCCGAGACCGGAGGGGGTCTCGGGGTGAGATGATGCTTGTGCACCCCGAGACTGGAGGGGGGTCTCGAGGTTGAGATGCAGTGACCTCACCGCGAGACCGGAGGGGGTCTCAGGGGTGAGATGATGCTTGCGAAGCCTGAGATCGGAGGGGGTCTCGGGGGTGAGATGATACTTGTGCACCCCAAGACCGGAGGGGGGTCTCGGGATTGAGATGCAGTGACCTCACCTCGAGACCGGAGGGGGTCTCGGGGGTGAGATGATGCTTGTGCACCCCGAGACCGGAGGGGAGTCTCGGGGTTGAGATGCAGTGACCTCACCCCGAGACCGGAGGGGGTCTCGGGGGTGAGATGATGCTTGTGCACCCCGAGACCGGAGGGGGTCTCGGGGGTAAGATGATTCTTGTGCACCCTGAGACCGGAGGGGGGTCTCGGGGTTGAGATGCAGTGACCTTACCTCGAGACCGGAGGGGGTCTCTGGGGTGAGATGATGCTTGTGCACTCCGAGACCGGAGGGGGGTCTCGAGGTTGAGATGCAGTGACCTCACCCAGAGACCGGAGGGGGTCTCGAAGGTGAGATGATGCTTGTGCACCCCGAGACCGGAGGGGGTCTCGGGGTTGAGATGCAGTGACCTCACCCTGAGACCGGAGGGGGTCTTGGGGTGAGATGATGCTTGTGCACCCCGAGACCGGAGGGGGGTTTCAGGGGTGAGATGATGCTTGTGCATCCCGAGACGGGAGGGGGTCTCGGGGGTGAGATGATGCTTGTGCATCCCGAGACCGAAGGGGGTCTCGGGGTTGAGATGATGCTTGTGCACCCCGAGACCGGAGGGGGGTCTCGGGGTTGAGATGCAGTGACCTCACCCCGAGACCGGAGAGGGTCTCGGGGGTGAGATGATGCTTGTGCACCCCGAGACCGGAGGGGGGTCTCGTGGTTTAGATGCAGTGACCTCACCTCGAGACCGGAGGGGGTCTCGGGGGTGAGATGATGATTGTGCACCCCGAGACCGGAGGGGGTCTCGGGGGTGAGATGATGCTTGTGCACCCCGAGACCAGAGGGGGGTCTCGGGGTTGAGATGCAGTGACCTCACCCCGAGATCGGAGGGGGTCTCGGGGGTAAGATGATGCTTGTGCACCCTGAGACCGGAGGGGGGGTCTCGGGGGTGAGATGATGCTTGTGCACCCCGAGACCGGAGGAGGGTCTCAAGGTTGAGATGTAGTGACTTCACCCCGAGACTGAAGGGGGTCTCGGGGGTGAGATGATGCTTTTACACCCCGAGACCAGAGGGGGGTCTCGGAGGTGAGATGTTCGGGGTCTTACCGGATGTTCAGTAGAGCTAAGGGTTGAATGACCCCATGGAGACGGAGTCCTCTAGGCGAACGCTTGGCGAAACCAACACTGATGTCATATAAGGAGGAGGTTTCGGGGCTAGGGGAGGACCTCCGTTAGCTGCTGTTACCATTTATTCTAACGACACTGGATCAGCCACATCAGGTGCCCCTCACCTCTGAGGCGAAGCAGGCCCCACTAGCAAGGCGAAAGGGGTGCTACCTCCCACGTGGCTGATCCCCATCCGCATCTCTATGCGGACGGCATGGGGAATGTGAAAAGGCGGCCGCTTCCATCCACTCAGCCCGCCACGATCGTCCTCGAGGCAAGATTAACTCTTCGAAGTCTGCGTGGAAAGCCGCATCATCATTACCTCCCCTCACCCCTGAGGCGAAGCGGGCCCCACTGGTAAGGCGAAAGGGGTGCTACCTCCCACGTGGCTGATCCCCGTCCGCATCTCTATGCGGATGGCATGGGGAATGTGAAAAGGCGGCCGCTTCTATCCACTCAGCCCGCCACGATCATCCTCGAGGCGAGATTAACTCTTCGAAGTCCGCGTGAAAAGCCGCATCATCATTACCTCTCACAGTGGCGACATCAGCAAAGTCCCATCATTGGCCAGAAGCGTATCGTATCACGCGCTGGGCAACCACCAAGGTGAGCCAGCCTATGGTGGGGATCCATGTGGCTGATGAGACATGGCGTGACAATTTGAAACCAAATAAAACTCGAACGGGGGGTTGAATCTGGCCACACCACTGCTGCCATCGTCGTCTTCCTTTGAGCCTCTGCATCTTGGTCTCCCCTGCAACCCGAGAACCTGCGCATAACTTTTTCTTCCTTCAGGTCAGTTTTTTGTCTCTTCTAGACTCCTCCATTCCTTCTTTTATCCATGAGTTCCCCATCTCGGACCTCGGAGGATGATTCGGAGAATCATTCTCCCTTTGAGAGGCACTGCGCCTCTCCTGTTCCTTCCCCCTCTCCTTCACTTGAGTGGTCCACCGATTCGAAGGACCGCGTCCCTTTGGCCCAGCGGCGGGTCGCTGGTAGGGCTCCATCGAGGAGCCACCGATCAGAGGCTGGCACCTCCTCGAGGGTGGAGGAGTCCCCGGGGGGGACCGCCTCCACGGTAACAGGCCAGGATTTGATGAAAATTTGGGCCCGTTATCATATTCCCCGGGATGTTGGGCTTTTCCTGCCGACTCCCGATGATAGAGTCATCTCCTCCCAACCCGGTCGAGTGGTCATTTACGAGATTTGCTTAAGGGCGGGCTTTCGCCCACCCTTCCCTTCCTTTTTCGTTAATCTCCTTGAATACTATTCCTTGACTCCTTCCCAGCTGGTCCCAAACTCCTTTCGGGTCATTAGTGCCTTTGTTGTTCTCTGTCATCGCCTTGGTATCACCCCCCGAATCTCCCTCTTTCGGTCCTTTTATATCCTTCGGTCCCAGAAGGGTTGGTGGCTGTTCCAGCCCCAACCCAACCGGGTCCTCAAGCTTCTCCTTCCTTCTTCGATCAAGGGATGGAAATCCCGGTTCTTCTTTGCCAGCTTAGACCAAGTCAGGCCCCGGTGGGGAGATCCCGACCTTCGAGGCAACGCCAACTCTGCCATCCATCCTGGAGACAGGGAAGCGTTGGGTCAATTGTTGGCTGCTGAGATCCCTCGGTACACCCTGCTCCTGACAGAAGATAACCTCCAATTGGCGGGTATTATCTCCCACCGGGGTAAGCCATCTCCATACTTAGCCAAAGTTTTGCTTGGTTTCGTTTTTTTTTTTTTTGACCTTGACCGATATCATACAGCCATGAAGATCTCGACCCATAGACTCCTGAAGGCCGTCTCCAAGAAGAGGGCCCAGGAAGGGCCGAGTGAAGGCCAGCAAACCCGGCCCCAAAACGCTCGATAGCTCGGGTTCCCGAACCACCAGCACCGCAAGACCCCTCGGTCGCTCCGGAGATCGACCTCACAGCCGACACCCCGCCAAAGAGGGCAGTGACCGAGGGGGTATCAATGGAGGAGCCAGCTTCGGAGGAGCCGACAGTGGTAGAGGAGCCCACAATAGCGGAGGAGCTCCTTGCTCCTGGTGAACCGACTCTACCTGAGGCAGTCAGGAGCTGGGGTGAAGGCCCATCAGGGACAGCAAGCCCACCCCCTGAGAGGATGCCGATGAGCAGCCCGCACGCTGAGTCGAAGAATGCTGAGGCAGTCGAACGGAGCAGGGCCAGACTAAGGCCGCCCCGGGACTCTATCCTGAACGATGGGCATTGGGCAGAGCAGGTCTTCTCTCCAATCTTCATGCCCGAGGTCCTGGAAGAGCTTAGCCACCTGAAGGCGGGTATGTTCTTCCGGGAGTCCTACGTGGCCCTCGTCTTCAGAGTAAGTGGTCCTACCACCTTTTGCTTCTATATTTCCCCCTTTTCTTTTTTTTTTTTTACTCGGAGCTTGCATGTAGCTTGCACACTCCCTAAGGGCTACGAGGGAGGTGATTCATGGTGGGAAGGCCCTTCTGCGCAAGGCACAGAAGGAGGCCGAAGAGGCCCGGCATCGCGCGGAGGCGGCCGATGGGGCCCTAGAGTCGGCCAGAACCGCTCGGGCCGATGAAATAAGGGCTGCCGAGGCCAACCGTCTGCGGGCGGTGCTCCACCAGATGACGGAAGCTGAAAACGTCGTGATAGCTAGAGACCTGCACATCTCTGAGCTGACCCTGGACATCCAAGAAATTGAGGGTCGGGCGGCCGCGGCTGAGGAGAGAGTAGGGTCGGCCGAGGATAAGGCAAGGGCAGCGGAGGAGAAGGCAACGACAGTGAAGGAAAAGTCAAGGGCAGCGGAGGAAAAGGCAAGGGCAGCGGAGGAGAAGGCAAACCAAGCCGAGGAGGAGGTGAGCCGTGCCCAAAAGGCCGAGAGGGCTGCAGCAGCAGCCCTCGCCGCGGAGGAAGGAGTTCGGGCCGTTGAGGTAGAAGCCACCGTCGTGGCCAGGACGCTAGAATCATAGAAGAATACAAAGCGTCCGAGTGCTTTGCAGATCACCTGGCGGAAGCCTCAACGGCGGTGTTTCTTCAAGGGTTCCAGCATGGGAAGGAGAAAGTTGCTCGGAACTTGAACTTTCCTCAAGCCCTAGAAGTCGAACCAGATCACCTCTCGGATTTGGCCCCCTTCGATGATGAGACCGCGCCGGCTGAACCGTGAGCCTCCATTTGTATTTTATTTTTGCAAGTTCGACTATGTCGGCGTTTTGTAATCGCTTTAAATTAATGAAATATCTTTTTCCTCCAAGATAAATTGTCTATCTGCGACCCTTATCCCAAATTCATTGGTTAATGATGTGTGACCTCTCGGTCCTATTAGTGCCAGTGGATAGCTCTCAATTCATGTGTGAATTACTCCATCTTAGCCATATAGGACTGAACCTCGGGGCCAGAAAGGATAGGCTTCCTCGGGTTGAAGCACCGGACTTTGGAGGTTGAAGTAGGCGGGTTCCTAAGGACTGATGGCACACCGCTCTGCCAGGGGTATGGCGGGCCTTGTGCCTGGCTGGCACATGGCTTTAGATGCCGACGGGGGTCGAGCTTTATGCCTGGCTGGTCCAGGGCTTTAGGTGCTGACGAGGGTCGAGCTTTATGCCTGACTGGTCCAGGGCTTTAGATGCTGACGGGTGTCGGGCTTTATGCCTGGCTGGTCCAGGGCTTTAGGTGCCGACGGGGGTCGGGCTTTATGCCTGGCTGATCCAGGGCTTTAGGTGCCGACGGGGGTCGGGCTTTATGCCTGGATGGTCTAGAGCTTTAGGTGCCGACGGGGGTCGGGCTTTATGCCTGGCTGGTCAAGGGATTTAGGTGCCGACGAGTGTCGGGCTTTATGCCTGGCTGGTCCAGGGCTTTAGGTGCCGACGGGTGTCGGGCTTTATGCTTGACTGGTCCAAGGCTTTAGGTGCCGATGGGTGTCGGGCTTTATGCCTGGCTGGTCCAGGGCTTTAGATGCCGACGGGTGTTGGGCTTTATGCCTGGCTGGTCCAGGGCTTTAGGTGTCGATGGGTGTCGGGCTTTATGCCTGGCTGGTCTAGGGCTTTAGGTGCTGACGGGTGTTGGGCTTTATGCCTGGCTGGTCCAGGGCTTTAGGTGCCGACGGGTGTTGAGCTTTATGCCTGGCTGATCCAGGGCTTTAGGTGCCGACGGGTGTCAGGCTTTATGCCTGGCTGGTCCAGGGCTTTAGGTGCCAATGGGTGTTGGGCTTTATGCCTGGCTGGTCCAGGGCTTTAGGTGCCGATGAGGGTCGGGCTTTATGCCTGGCTGGTCCAGGGCTTTAGGTGCCGATGGGTGTCGGGCTTTATTCCTGGCTGGCCAGGGCTTTAGGTGCCAATGGGGGTCGGGCTTTATGCCTGGCTGGTCCAGGGATTTAGGTGCCGATGGGGGTCGGGCTTCATGCCTGGCTGGTCCAGGGCTTTAGGTGCCGATGGGTGTCGGGCTTCATGCCTGACTGGTCCAGGGCTTTAGCTGCCGACGGGTGTCGGGCTTCATGCCTAGCTGGTCCAGGGCTTTAGGTGCCGACAGGTGTCGAGCTTTATGCCTGGCTGGTCCAGGGCTTTAGGTGCCGATGGGTGTCGGGCTTTATGCCTGGCTGGTCCAGGGCTTTAGGCAAAAGAACTCAGGAGCTAAAATTGAAATTCGTTAATATAGAATGAGGGACGAAGGCCCAAAAGAATACAGGCATGGTATTTAATGTGAGAGGAGAAATGCGCTACTGATAATACCGACGAAGGTTGTTTGCATTCCACGTCCGAGGAAGTGGCTTCCCATCAAGCTCTTAATCTTATAACCTCCGTGATGGAGTGTCTCGGCGATCCGATAGGGTCCTTCCCAATTCGGGGCTAGCTTGCCCCCCTCCGTTGGCTTTGAGACTTCAGCCCGTCGGAGGACCAGGTCTCCCGGCAAGAAAGTTTTGGGACGTACGCAGGCATTGTAGTATCTGGCAGCTCGTTGTCGATAGACCGCCATCCGCAACCGCGATCGGTCCCGCACCTCCTCCACCAGGTCAAGGTTGGCCCGCAGTCGGTCTGAGTTATCTTTCTCATCATACGACTATACCCGAGGACTCGGGGAGCCTATCTCCACTAGGATAACAGCTTTGGATCCAAAAACCAGGCTAAACGGAGTCTCTCCGGTAGGGGCTCGTGGCGTTGTATGGTAGGCCCATAGCACATTGTGAAGCTCCTCCACCCATCGCCCTTTGCAATCATCCAGCCGGGTTCTCAATCCTTGGAGAATGATGCGATTGGTCACTTCGGCCGCGCCATTAGTCTGGAGGTGTCCGACGGAAGTGAACCTCTGATGGATGCCAAGTTCGGTGCAGAACTCTCAGAAATGCGCGTTATCAAACTGCCGACCATTGTCGGTGACTAAGGTATGGGGTAGCCCAAACCGGCATATGATGGACTTCCAAAAGAAGGATCTCACCTTGTTTTCAGTAATTTTAGCAAGGGCTTCAGCTTCAATATACTTGGTGAAGTGATCAACGGCCACCAGGAGGAACTTGCGCTGTCCGGAGGCCGGAGGGAATGGTCTCAAGATATCCATACCCCACTGAGTGAATGGCCAAGGTGCCACCAAAAGGGTCAGCTGAGACACCGGCTATCGTTGAATATTGGCGTGGCGCTAGCAGCTATCACATTTCTTGACAAGCTCGGCCGCGTCTTCCTTCATGGTCAGCCAGTAATATCCCTGTCGTAATGCCTTGTAAGCTAGGGCTCTGCCCCCCGGATGACTTCCACAAATGCCTTCGTGGATCTTCCGCAATATGTAATCTGCTTTAATTGGCCATACGCACTTGAGGACCGGGTATAAAAATGACCTTCGATAGAGCCTCCCGTCCATTATCAGGAACCTTGGAGCCCGCCGCTTGAGTAATCTAGCTTTTACGGGGTCTTCAGGGAGAGTGTCGTCGGTCAAATATCGTACATAGACGTCCATCCAAGAGGGCCCCTGCTCAACTGGCAATGCTTCTTCCGCCACTTCAATGCTAAGGGCCTGCAGGTGCTCCACATACGTTATTCCTAGGGTCCCGTCGGCCGAGGTGGCTAGTCGGGACAATGCATCAGCCCTAGCGTTCTCTGTCCGGGGATTGTAGCTGACATGAAAGTAGGAGAACCGAGAGGCCTGGGACCGCACCTCGCTTAAGTAGCATGACATGGTTGGGTCTTTGGCTTCATACTCCCCAGCAACCTGCCCGGAGACAAGCTGGGAATCTGTGAAGGCTCTCAGATGCTCCGCTCCAAGCTCCTTAGCCAGTTTCATCCCCGCCAGCAGGGCTTCATACTCCGCCTGGTTATTGGTAGCTGAGAATAGAAACCAGAGGGCATACTCTACTACCTCCCCCTCGGGGCTTGCGAGGATAAGTCCAGCTCCGCTTCCTTAAGAGTTCGCCGCCCCATCCACATGTAGGATCCACTCTTCTCCTTCCGCTCCCCCCATTGGGGGTGGCCCCATGCGCACCTCTGGATGCGACTCTTCATGGCCCTCCTTAGTCCAGGTACACTCGACCAAAAAATCAACTAATACTTGGGACTTCATGGCAGACCTTGGCCAGATGGACAAATCAAACTCGCTCAGCTTAACGGCCCACTTGGCTAACCATCCTGAGGTGTCAGGACGGGATAGAATAGTTCAGAGAGGTTGGTCTGTGAGCACCATGATGGGGTGAGCTTGGAAATAGGGTCGGAAGCGCTGTGCGGAGACCACCAAGGCGAAGATGATCTTCTCAGTTCTGTTGTATCTGGTCTTGGCATCATGAAACACCTTACTGGTGTAATAGACTGGCCTCTGCATTCCATCAGCATCCATACGTACGAGCACAGAGCTGACGTCCTCGGGGGAGGCTTCCAGATACAGAAGAAGCTCCTCCCCGCTCCTTGGCTTGGACAGTAACGGGGGAGTGGATAGAAATTGCTTCAACTCCTCGAAGGCGTCCTGGCACTCCTTTGTCCATTCGAAGCCGTTGACCTTGCGCAGCACCTTGAAGAAGGGCAGGCATCTCTCCGTTGATCTTGACATGAAGCGACTTAGGGCTGCCACTCTCCCGGTCAAGCGCTGCACCTCTTTTTTGTTAGCCGGGGGCCTCATATCCAGGATGTCCCGGATCTTGTCAGGATTGGCTTCGATCCCGCGCTGAGTCACCATGAAGCCCAAGAACTTGCTCGCTGCAAATCCGAAGGCACACTTGTCGGGGTTCAGCCTCATCCAATATTGGCGCAGGTTGCTGAAGGTTTCCGCAAGATCAATGACGTGGTCGGCCGCATGGGCGCTCTTGGTAACATATCATCCACATACACCTTCATGTTGCGCCCAATCTGGCCCTCAAAGACCTTATTTATCAACCTCTGATAAGTTGCCTCGGCATTCTTCAGCCCAAACGACATCACTTTATAGCAGTAAATTCCTTTTTCGGTGACAAAGGAAGTGGCCTCTTCATCAGCTGGGTCCATCCTTATTTGGTTGTACCCCAAAAACGCATCCATGAAACTAAGGGCTTCGTGCCCGGACGTAGCATCCACTAGCTGATCGATCCGGGGCAGTGAGAAGCTATCCTTGGGGCACGCCTTGTTGAGATCGGTGAAGTCCACGCACATCCTCCATCTCCCACTGGCCTTACGCACCATCACGACATTTGCCAGCCAGTCGGGGTAGTGTACTTCACGGATATGACCGGCCGCCAAGAGCTTTCGCACCTCTTCGTCCACAGCCTTCTATCTATATGAGGCAAAACTTCTCTTCTTTTGTCGAATGGGTCAGCATTCAGGCTTGATGTTGAGCTGGTGGGTGATCACCTCCTCAGGGATGCCCGGCATGTCCGACGCTGACCAGGCGAAGTGTTGGCCTAGATGGCAACCCAAGAGGGGGGGGTGAATTGGGTTCTTAAAAATTTAAGACTTTTTGAAATGTTTTAAACATATTTACTCAAGATGTGCAAGTGAGAGAAATTAACTAAGAAGCAATGCACAAACAGAAATATAAGAGAGATAGAGTAAGAGACAATTGAGCACGGCAAACACAAGGTTTTATAGTGGTTCGGCGCAACCAACACCTACGTCCACTCCCAAGATTCACTTGGGTCCACACTATAATCTCCCTAGATTACAGCCGAGTTGTTTTCCAAGCTCACAACTCAAACTTGTTGTTTTCCCGGGTGCACAACGAACCCAGCTGGTTTTACACGGGCTTACCAGCACAAAACCCAACCGTTGTTTTTCACGGGCTCACAACTAACCCAAAACGTAAGCTATCCCAAGCTTACCACGAGGTATAACAACCTCCACTGATTCAATCCACTTGAATCAGTACACAAGAAAATAAATTCGAGTTTAAATACAAACAGCTCCTCTAGAGCAGAATAATCAAAATAAAGCTTAGGTTTAGAAAAGCCTGATTAAATAAGCTCGAATGCAGGCTTGGCTTCTTTGCTTCTCTTCTCCAACTCCTTTGAAGTGTGGAATCAGGCCTTAGCACAGATTCTCCTAGCTTTGGGGATTTTGGATGTTGGTTGAAGCTTTTCTTCTTTTCTTTCTAGGTCGGAAGATCTTGATTTGCTCTTGGTTGCTTTGGGATCTCCTCTTGAACTTTATGTAGATTGTAGCTCAGGAGCACACGAATCTCTCTCTTTGATTTCACTCCTTTTGAATCTCTTTTCTCGACTCAAATGATTTTTCAAATGAAGCTCTGTTTTTCCCTCTTTTTGAAAGATTTTCTTTTTCACATAATCCTTGAGCCTCTCATCAACAAAGGTGCAAGCTGTCAGAATCTTGTCTTGTAGCTCCGCATTGCACTTTGCATAGTCTCTCCATCTCCGCATATATCTTTAAGTTCTTCAAATATATTTTTGAGATCACCACTTAAAGATACCGAAGAAGAGCTGAGAGTAGACTCCATCTTAGAGATACGATCATCCAATGAATAAAGAGTCTCTCTCAAATTAAACTTATTCTCAAATTCAGATTTAAGTTTTTCAGATTGATCATCAAATAGAACTTTGAGTTGTTTAGCTGTTGATCTGAGAAACCGGCGAAGATGATGAAGCTTGAACAAAAGATGGAACGGGGGCTGGAGCAGGGGCAGAAGCAGAAGGGCTCGGAGGTGCAGGTGAAGGATGTCTGACTGAAGGTCCTGCAGCCTCAACATCTGTAGCTCTTTCTTCTGTCAGTCCTTTCCTCTCCCATTTTCCATTCTTCTTGATAAAACCCATTCTATGAATGGTGGCCAAGCTATAAAAATCAGTATGTCGCAGATTCCTCATAGGCTCATTGTCAGAAATCACACCTTGGCTCAGAAAAATCTTTGTAAGGATCATTCCATAGGGCAGACTAGACTTTCTTTTCCCTCCACAGTCTGCTATGTACCATAGTATCATACTGGGAAGGTTTATAGGTTTGCCTGTCACAATGGCATCCATCACAAAGATATCTCTTTCCGATACATAGTCAAATCTTCCGGTCTTAGGAAAGAGTATCCTACTAAGATATTATGTAATAATCTCAATTCTAATGAAAGTTGATTGGCAAAACCTCTTCAAATCCGACTACATCCCGATTTAATAATCTCGCAAGAGCGGGACTACGGTCTTCTGAAGAAAAGGTGGCAGTGCCAGATAAAGGAAGATCCAACAGTCTAGAAAGAAGCTCGACAGTTACAGAGAGCCTATGACCTCTCACATTGCTAACAAGGCCGTGATCTCCTCTAGACAGATTTTTGTAGAATTCCTTTACCAGTGAGGGATAGGTCGGGCAATCTAGGGAACATATTTTCTCCCATCCCATCTCAATCAGTTGTCTCCCAACAAGAAAACCCTCAGCTTCAAATAATTCGAAATCTACCTTTCTACCCGTTGTTATAATCCTATCCGCTAATCTATCTACCTGTGTAGAAGCAGCAGCAGGTGAAGCATTCGGAGTAGAAGAAGAAGATGAAGAATCAGAGCTGGGTGACGGCTCACGCACGGGACGCCTCACGGTTTTCCTAACGGCTCGCTTCCTCTTGACGCCGGCCGCACAGAGGTTGGAACCACGTGTTTTGGGGGCCATTGTCGATTGGAAGTGTCAAAAAGGGATTCTAGGAAGTTTGGAAGGTTTGGAAGATTTTGAGAGAGTATTTTGAAGGATTGGAAATTTTGAAATGAACGGCGAGTCGACTCTGCCCTAGATAAATCAACCTGGGACCACTTCGAGTCGGCTCGCGCAAATCCAGGGGTCGACTCCGGACAGTCACAGAAAGTCATCCCGACTTGGAGTCGACTCGCGCCGAAGAGGGGTCGACCCGAGAGTTTCAGTCGAAACCAGGAGTCGACTCCGATACGCACCGAGTCGGCTCCGAGACCATTTCAGACCAAAAACATGAAATTTCTGAAATGTGTCCGGAATATGATCATAAAAATTGATAAAATAATCATTGAATATGAGTGAATCAATTAGATATGAATTCTAGATAAGATTTCCTTAAAGATCAAAGATTTGAAGGAATCTTAGATAAATTTCCTTAGGGGTTTCAAATTCATTCTAATGGATCACAAATACCTAACTCTCCTCTAAGATAACAGAATCTCTCTTCATTTAAAGGTTTAGTAAATATGTCAGCTAATTGTTCTTCAGTGTTAACATAATCAAGACATATTTCATTATTTGCTACATGTTCTCTTATAAAATGATATCTGATTTCTATGTGTTTAGTTCTTGAATGTTGAATTGGATTTTTAGTTAAATTAATTGCACTTGTGTTATCACATTTTATGGGTGTCTTATTAAGTGTGATACCATAGTCTTCAAGTTGTCGCTTAATCCATAGGATTTGCGCACAGCAACTTCCAGCCGCTACATATTCAGCTTCAGTAGTTGATAATGCAACTGAATTTTGCTTTTTGCTAAACCATGAGATTAAGTTACTTCCTAAGAATTGGCATGCACCACTTGTGCTTTTTCTATCTAACTTACATCCAGCATAATCAGAATCAGTGTATGCAATCAGATTTAATGTGGAGTCTCTAGAATACCATAAACCTACATTTTTTGTTCCACTTACATATCTTAGTATTCTTTTAACAGCAATTAAATGTGATTCTTTAGGTTCTGATTGAAATCTAGCACATAAACATACAGCAAACATAATGTCTGGTCTACTTGCAGTTAAATAAAGTAGGGATCCGATTATACCTCGATAATATTTTTGATCAACCTTCTTACCTTCTTCATCTTTGTCCAGCTTGCATGAAGGACTCATTGGTGTTCCGAGGGGTTTCATTGATTCCATACCAAACTTCTTTAGGATTTCTCTTGTGTATTTTGTTTGGTTGATGAAGATTCCCTCTTTGCTTTGTTTGATCTGGAGTCCAAGGAAGAAGTTGAGTTCTCCCATCATGCTCATCTCGAATTCTCCCTGCATCAACTTGCAAATTCTTGACATAGAGAATCGTTAGTAGCACCAAAAATAATGTCATCAACGTATATTTGTACTACAAGTAAATCTTTACTTTTTCTTTTCAAAAACAAAGTTTTATCAACATTTCCTCTTATAAAATCATTTTCAATTAAGAATTTACTTAATCTATCATACCAAGCTCTAGGTGCTTGTTTCAAACCATATAAAGCTTTGTGCAATTTAAAAACGTGATTTGAAAATTCGTGATCTTCAAAACCTGGTGGTTGTTCTACATAAACTTCTTCATTTATAAATCCATTTAAAAATGCGCTTTTAACATCCATTTGAAATAAGTTAAATTCATATGACATGCAAATGCAAGTAATAGCCTAATGGCTTCTAATCTAGCTACTGGCGCAAAGGTTTCATCAAAATCAATACCTTCCTCTTGATTATATCCTTTAGCAACCAATCTAGCCTTGTTTCTAATTACTATGCCATTTTCATCTAGTTTATTTCTATATATCCATTTTGATCCTATTACTGAATGATTTTTAGGTCTTTCAACTAAAGTCCATACATTATTTCTTGTAAATTGATTTAATTCTTCTTGCATTGCTAACATCCAATTATTATCTTTTTCAGCTTCTTCAATAGTTTTGGGTTCAATTTGTGATACAAATGCAAGATGATTACTAATATTTCTCATATATGATCTAGTTCTTATTCCTTGAGATGGATCACCTATAATCAATTCCTTGGGATGACTATGAGCATATCTCCAGTCTCTTGGAAGATCTATATCATTATGATCAATATTGACATCATCGTCCTTATGTGAATCATCATCTTTAGCTTCTTGCTCATGATCTGAAGATACTTCAATATTAAGTTTTTCAAGATCTTTTTCAATTATGTTTGTATCTTCCTCATCATCAAGCTTTTCAGAACTAGATGCTAAAGACTCATCGAAAACTATATGAATGGATTCTTCAACTACTAAGGTTTTCTTGTTAAATACTCTATAAGCTTTACTAGTTGTTGAATATCCTAAGAATATTCCTTCTTCAGATTTAGCATCAAATTTGCCTAAATTGTTTTTACCATTATTATGAATAAAACATTTACATCCAAATGCATGAAAGTATTTTATATTGGGTTTTCTTTCATTCCATAATTCATAAGGTGTTTTCTTTAAGATTGGTCTTATTAGGGCTCGATTTAAGATGTAGCATGCTGTGTTAATAGCTTCCGCCCAAAAGTACTTTGGTAGGTTACTTTCGCATAGCATGGTACGGGCCATGTCTTCTAGAGTCCTATTTTTCCTTTCAACTACACCATTTTGCTGTGGAGTCCTAGGGGCTGAAAAATTATGATTAATTCCATTTTCAGTGCAGAAACTTTCAAATAAGTGATTTTCAAATTCAGTTCCATGATCACTTCTTAGAGATACTATGGTAGTGTTTTTCTCATTTGTGACTTTCTTGAAGAATTTCAGGAATATCGAGAAAGTCTCATCTTTGTGAGCTAAAAACATTACCCAAGTATATCTAGAATAATCATCTACAATCACTAGACCATATTTCTTTCCTCCTAGACTTGTGGTTCTAGTTGGTCCAAAAAGGTCCATGTGAAGTAGCTCTAAAGCCCTAGAAGTTGAAACAACATTTTTAGATTTGAAAGAACTTCTAGTTTGTTTTCCAAATTGACATGCATCACATATTTTATTATTTTCAAAAACTAGTTTAGGTAATCCTTTAACTAAATCCATTTTAATTAATTTTGAAATAAGGTGTGTGCTTGCATGACCTAATCTACGATGCCACAACCAACTAATTTCATTTATATTAGCATTGTCAGCAATTAAGCAATGATCACTCAAAGATAATTTTTCTAGATCAACCAAGTAAACATTGCCATGTCTATAACCCGTAAATACAATGCTATTATCAATAGAATTAGTTACAGTGCATATAGAAGATTTAAATGAAACATTAAAGTTTTTATCACATAATTGGCTTATACTAATTAGATTATGCTTCAAACCATCAACATAAAGTACATTATCAATAAATGTAGATGGAGTTATACGAACTTTACCAAGGCCCATAATTTGACCTTTACCGTTATCGCCAAACGTAACAACTCCACCTTTCTTTTCTTCCAGGGTGATGAATTCATCTTTGTCACCCGTCATATGTCTTGAGCAGCCACTATCAAGGTACCACTTTTTCTTTGATCTTTTGGCTACAAGACATTCCTGCAACATAATTTAAACTTTATGTTTAGGTACCCAAGCTTTCTTGGGTCCTTCATGGTTAGTAGCAATAAAAATTGTTCCTTTCGGAACCCAAATTTTCTTTCTTTAATGTTTAATTTTTCATTATTACTTATTGTTTTGCACTCAAAAGATTTATGTCCTTTTTGATTACATTTAAAACAAGTAATATTACTTTGGTTACCTTTTACAAAAATATTTTTCAATAATTTTTGTTTCTTAAATGTGTTATACCCTAAACCTGCTTTGTCAAAAACTGCTTTTTGACTATCTAAAATCATATTTAGTTTAGTTGAGCTTAGAGTAAATTTCTCAACAATGTCTTTATACTTTTTAACATCTTTCTTAAGAAAATCATTTTCATTAGAGATTGATTCTTTTTCTTTAATTAGATTTTCATTTTCAGATTTTACCAAATCAATCTTATGAACACAATCATTCTTTTCATTAAGAAGTGTTTCCATTTTATCTTTTACATCTTTAACTACAAGATTTAATTCATTTTTCTCTTTAATTAAATTTAAGTTTTCAGTTTTCAAGGATTTGTGTTTCTTTTTCAAAGCTTTGAAATCAATCATCAATTCATTGAAAGCTTCAAACATTTCATCAAATGTAAATTCATCATCGGGGGTTTCGGTACTTACCTCTTCGTTGTCGTCCGCCATGAAGCAAACATTAGCAACTTCTTTTTGTTCTTCTTCTTCGGAAGAAGACTCTTCACTGTCAGTCCAAGTTGCCATGTAGGCCTTTTTCTTTTTCTTGTAGGCCTTCTTAAGTAAAGGACAGTCATATCTAAAATGCCCTGGCTTTTTACATTCATAACATACTAAGGGCTCTTTCTCTTTGTCCTTTTCCTTTTTCTTATCCTTTTCTTTTTCTCCTTCCATTTTTGAACAAATCTCTTCTTGTGGAAGGGCCTCCTTCTTTGCATAAATTTCTTGAATTTCCTTGCAAGGAGGGCTGTCTCATCATCATCATCATCTTCATCATCGCTGCTGCTTACTTCCTTTTCGCAGCTTTGAGGGCGATGGTCTTCTTCTTTCTTGACTCATCCTCATTGACATGTTGTTTAACTTGAAGCTCATGAGTCATCAGCGAACCAAGAAGCTCTTCCAATGGTAGGATGTTCAGATCTTTGGCTTCTTGTATGGCTGTCACCTTGGCTTCCCAAGTCCTTGGAAGTGACCTAAGAATTTTGCGAACAAGCTCAGAGTTAGTATAAACTTTTCCAAGACTTTTTAAACCATTCACAATATCAGTGAATCTAGTGAACATGCATGTGATGGTTTCATTTTGTTCCATAGTAAATAATTCATATTTATGAACCAAAATATTTATCTTTGATTCTTTTACTTGGTTTGTTCCTTCATGTGTTATTTCCAACCTATCCCAAATTTCTTTTGCGGAATTACATGTTGAGATTCGGTTGAATTCATTAGAGTCTAAGGAACAATACAAAATGTTAATGGCTTTAGCATTTAGTTGTGCCATTCTCCTATCATTATCATTCCAATCCCTTTCGGGCTTAGGAACAATAGTGCCATCTATTACGTGTGTGGGTGTACTAGGTCCATTTATTATTACTCCCCACAATTCATAGTCAGAAGCTTGAATGAATATTCTCATTCTAGCTTTCCAATATGAATAGTTGGTTCCATTAAATAAAGGAGGTCTATTCGTAGAATGACCTTCAGCAAAACATGAACCACTTTGTGTTGCCATAAGGATCTTTAGCCCTTGATCGTGAGATCAAATTCTAAATGAGCACTTGCTCTGATACCAATTGTTGGCCCAGATGGCAACCCAAGAGGGGGGGGTGAATTGGGTTCTTAAAAATTTAAGACTTTTTGAAATGTTTTAAACAGATTTACTCAAGATGTGCAAGTGAGAGAAATTAACTAAGAAGCAATGCACAACAGAAATAAGAGAGATAGAGTAAGAGACAATTGAGCACGGCAAACACAAGGTTTTATAGTGGTTCGGCGCAACCAGCACCTACGTCCACTCCCAAGATTCACTTGGGTCCACACTATAATCTCCTAGATTACAGCCGAGTTGTTTTCCAAGCTCACAACTCAAACTTGTTGTTTTCCCGGGTGCACAACGAACCCAGCTGGTTTTACACGGGCTTACCAGCACAAAACCCAACCGTTGTTTTTCACGGGCTCACAACTAACCCAAAACAAGCATCCCAAGCTTACCACGAGGTACAACAACCTCCACTGATTCAATCCACTTGAATCAGCACAAAAAAAAATTCGAGTTTAAATACAAACAGCTCCTCTGAGCAAATAATCAAAATAAAGCTTAGGTTTAGAAAAGCCTGATTAAATAAGCTGAATGCAGGCTTGGCTTCTTTCTTCTCTTCTCAACTCCTTTGAAGTGTGAATCAGGCCTCAGCAAGATTCTTAGCTTTGCTTTGGAGTTGGTTGAAGCTTTTCTTCTTTTCTTTCTAGGTGGAAATCTTGATTTGCTCTTGGTTGCTTTGGATTTCTCTTGAACTTTTGTAGATTGTAGCTCAGGAGCACACGAACTTCTCTTTGATTTCACTCCTTTTGAATCTCTTTTTGACTCAAATGATTTTTCAAATAAGCTCTGTTTTTCCCTCTTTTTGAAAGATTTTCTTTTTCTCTCTCTTGATTCTTTGATTTGAAAAGAGCTCCTCTATTTATAGATTCTGCAAGAATATATCCGTTAGAGACAAAGAAAAATAGCCGTTAATCAAAAAACTAACCGTTGGAGCTGAGTTGGCATCCGTAAAAATTTCGCCCAGATTTGCTGGAGTCGACTCATGCTTTTCCCGAGTCGGCTCGAGCTCGTCTTACCAAAAATAGAAATGTTTATAAAGGTTAGGGGTCGACTCGCCAAAAGTAAAGTGTCGACTCCTGAAAGTCGGGAGTCGACTCGTGAAAGGCTTGGGGTCGACTCGCGAAGTGCTCAGAAAAACACTCTTCTGGTGTCTGAGCGGAGTCGACTCGCACAGTCAAGGAGTCGGCTCGACAGAATCAGGGGTCGACTCGACAAATTTCGTGGGTCGACTCGACACAGATGCACATTTCTGTACACTGAGCGGAGTCGACTCTGAAACTCAGGAGTCGGCTCCGGAACGTATCAAAAATCAGAAACTTTTCTGATTGACATTAAAATCGTTCCAGATTCATTTTAATTCATTGTTTTGACTTGAATTCAATAAAATTGACATTAAGAATTGATTCAAGAACTATTCCAAAAACTCATTGAATAAAACATGAATTATAAAATTTCTTTTTGAAAGTTTAAACATTGAGCTTAAAGTTACTTTCAAAATTGATTAAAGTCAAACTTTAACATTCTCATTGATTGTTCAAAATAAATTATTGCTCATTTAATAAACTCATTATATCTTTTAATGAACTCAATGGCTTTTAGTAATCATCAAAATCAAAAGGATTGGATCATGTAGTTTTTCAACAATCTCCCAACACGAAGATGTCATCGTTGGCTCGCAGGAAAGCGAGGAGCCAATTGCGGGCCTCCTCCGGGAGCGAAGCTCCGATGCGGATCGTTCTTGCTGGGTCCTCCCCGAGAGGGAAGGCCAGTAGACGCTCAGTCGGTTCTCCTCTCCTCTCCAGATCTCGGAGGTTCAACACCTCTAGCGTAGGCACAGGCATCACCTCCTGCGGACCTGGAGACATGTGGCAGCAAAGCGGGGGCGGGTTCTGCTCCCCCCACATCTCCCCAACCCCTCCTCTGGCGGGAAACCTCACAAGGAGCCTCTTAGTAGAGATGATGGCGTCCAAGAGGTTGAGTCCGGGCCTTCCGAGGATAGCGTTGTAGGCAAGGGGCACCCGGACCACTAGGAAGCTCATGAGGACCATGCTTTGGCGCGGGGCCATGCCAGCCGTAACAGGAAGGGTGATCTCCCTCTCAACTTGCACGGAGTCCCTTGTGAACCCCATCAAGGGCGTGGTAACAGGTCGGAGCAGGTCAGATGATAAACTCTTGCGAACAAAAGCATCGTAATTCAAAACGTTCACCGAGCTCCCGCTATCGACCAAAATTCTTTTTACAGGGTGTTTGGCTATCATCATGGACATGACGACACTATCATCATTTTCATTAACTACCCCCTCTAAGTCCCTTTTAGAAAAAGGAATTACAGAGTCCAACTCCCCCTCCTCTCTCGGCCTCTTGGGCGGTCCACTCGCCCCCCAGGAAATCATTGCTACCGTCTTCTCAGTTGGAGCGTTGTCGATCATCGGCGATGGGGGCGCTACGGGCCAAGAACTCCCGGGTTATTCCTCTGGACGAACTTTCCCAGGTGGCCTCGTTGGATAAGGTCTTCTATAGCCTTCTTCAGCTGGCGACAGTCGTCAGTGTCATGGCCATGATCCCGGTGATAACGACAGTAGAGGTTCTTGTTGCGAGAGATCTTCGGGTTTATTGGAGGAGGGCGCTGAAGATAAGGCTCCCCTTCAATCTCGAGCAAGATCTGCGATATCGGGGCGAGCAGTGGGGTGTAGGGTCCATCTCTTGGTGCATGGGCTCGGGGACGGTTATCTAGCTAGTGAGGAGGCTCAGGTCTTCTGGGGCGAGCTTTGACAGGTTTCGGTCGGGCTGATTTCTTGGAGATGCTCCCACTAGCCTCGCATCGGGAGGAGTCGGCCTCGTCAGCTCAAATGTATTTCTGGACCCAGGTCAAGAGCTCGATGTAGGAGTCGGGCGGCTTCTTATCAAGGGAGTACGCGAAGCGAGATGGGCGAAGCCCTCTCTTCAAGGCCAAAGTGGCCACTGAGTCTTCAAGATTGTAAACTTCTAGGGCAGCCTCCTTGAACCGAGCGACGTAGTCCCGAAGGGACTTGCCACCCTTTTGCTGGACGGAGAAGAGGCTATCGGCTACCCTTGGAATCTTCCTGCAGGCATCAAAGTGGGCCAGGAAGGCCCTCTCCAGCTGATGGAAGGAGTCGATACTTCGCGGCGGCAGGCAGAAATACCATGTTCGGGCAGCTTTCTTCAAGGTGGCTAGGAAAGTGATGCACATGAGCGAATCGGTTGCCCCCTGAACCTGCATAAGAACCTTGTAACTCTCCAGGTGGTTCAGGGGGTCCATGGTCCCGTCATAAGGGTCCAACTGAGGAAGACGAAACCGAGTGGAGATAGGCTCCTCCATGATGCGGTGAGACAGCGATGGGCAGCTGTCATAGTCCGTCTCTAGAGGGTTGGTAATCCGGCGGCTGAGCTCTTCCAACCGCTGGTTGTATTCATCAAGTCTTCACTCTGCCCAGCAGGCTACCCTGCCATCGAAGGACCCCTCCCTCGAAGAGTCTGAGGAAGAGGAGGGGCGTCGGGGAGGCCAATGGGGACGCTCCGCCTCCTTCTCACGTCGTCGCTTGGGGGATGCACTGACGCGGCGAGAGGGTGAGCGGAGCCGCTTGGAGGCCTCACGGCGGTGAGGCTTAGGTGAAGTGAGGCGATGGCAGGCTTCTCGGGCAGGAGACCTCCTTCGAATTGAGTGCTGACTGGGCTGAGGGACTCCTGGCACTGACGGGAGGGGTTCTAGTTGCCATGCAATCACCGCCTGATGTTGCAGGCCTTGGACCATTGTGGCCAAGGATTGAACTTGCGCAGCAAGAGCAGCAAACCGATCTTCCTGAAGCTACTGTACCGGTGCTGGTGCTGGAGCGTTGGCTGGAGGGGCTGAGGGGCCAGCTGCGGGCTGATCAGCCCTTTGACGCTACCCCCCAGCATGACTGACGGTGGCCTCTCGTGCATGAGTCGTCACCATTGTTTTAGAGCTTGAGGAGGAAGAAGTCAATAACAGGTTCGAGGCTATTCTTTTCTTCAATCCCCCCTTCCTGGCACGCCAATTTATTGACGCCAAGTCACCTTCTTCAAGTGCTGGGGAAAATGGACGTCCTCCTCGCCAGACTTCCTACAAGAAAAGTCCCCGGAGACCGAATGCTCCGATGGGGACCCTCCGATGCTCAAGTTAGTCACTTGGGGACAGACTAGAACTCGCTAGCCGAAGAGACTAAAGAGTTAGGGTTTTACTAAGAAGAAGAAGACTAGAAAAACTCAGTTTTTCGAGAGAGCCACTTACAGTGAGAGGTTGGTCTTTTATACCTGCTCAGAGACCCACCTTTCCATCCCGGAGGATTGCTGATTTCGGGGAGCCTCGTGTGATAATGAACAAAAAAGGTGAGGCTCAACATTGATGGGTCGTACCGTCACCGTGCGTGCCGGAGGCATCCTGCGTTACCTATAAATATGGCTTCACAGGTGTCTGGCAGCTACGGTCGCATTTGGTGCACGCCGTTGCTTGACATGACTGCGCACAGTTGCATGTGGTAGTGAATCATACTCTGTAACAGGGCATGGTCATGCACAGTGACACATGCAATGCATCAAACGCCGTTATGAGGTATGGTCGCTAGCAGCCACGGGCGCACGATGGGCTACGTGGGCGCGCCAGGTGGCCCGAAGTTGTTGTTTGGTTCGAAGACCGGTTCACGTACTGAGCATTGCTCCCGTACCCTGAGACCGGAGAGGGTCTCGGGGGTGAGATGATGTTTGTGCATCCCGAGACCGGAGGGGGGTCTCGGGGTTGAGATGCAGTGACCTCACCTCGAGACCGGAGGGGGTCTCGGGGGTGAGATGATGTGCACCCCAAGACCGGAGGGGGTCTCGGGGTTGAGATGCAGTGACCTCATCCCGAGACAGGAGGGGGTCTCGAGGGTGAGATGATGCTTGTGCACCCCGAGACCGAAGGGGGGTCTCGGGGTTGAGATGCAGTGACCTCACCCCGAGACCGGAGGGGGTCTCGGAGGTGAGATGATGCTTGTGCACCCCAAGATCGGAGGGGGTCTCGGGAGTGAGATGATGCTTGTGCACCCCGAGACCAGAGGGGGGTCTCGGGGTTGAGGTGCAGTGACCTCATCCCAAGACCGAAGGGGGTCTCGGGGGTGAGTTGGTGCTTGTGTACCCCGAGACCGGAGGGGGTCTCGGGGTTGAGATGCAGTGACCTCACCCCAAGATCGGAGGGGTCTCGGGGATGAGATGATGCTTGCACACCTCGAGATCGGAGGGGGTTCGGGGGTGAGATGATGCTTGTGCACCCCGAGACCGGAGGGGGTTCGGGGTTGAGATGCAGTGACCTCACCCCGAGACCGGAGGGGGTCTCGGGGGTGAGATGATGCTTGTGCACCCCGAGATCGGAGAGGGGTCTCGGGGTTGAGATGCAGTGACCTCACCCCGAGATCGGAGGGGGTCTCGGGGGTGAGATGATGCTTGTGCACCCGAGACCGGAGGGGGGGTCTCGGGTTGAGATGCAGTGACCTCACCCGGAGACCGGAGGGGGTCTAAGGGTGGAGATGCAGTGACCTCACCCCGAGACCGGAGGCGTTCTTGGGGGTGAGATGATGCTTGTGCACCCCGAGACCGGAGGGGGGTCTCGGGGTTGAGATGCAGTGACCTCACCCCGAGACCGGAGGGGGTCTCGGGGGTGAGATGATGCTTGTGCACCCCGAGACCGAAGGAGGGTTTCGGGGTTGAGATGCAGTGACCTCACCCCGAGACCGGAGGGGGTCTCGGGTGTGAGATGATGCTTGTGCACCCCGAGACCGGAGGGAGTCTCGGGGTTGAGATGCAGTGACCTCACCCCAAGACCGAAGGGGGTCTCGGGGGTGAGATGATGATTGTACACCCTGAGACCGGAGGGGATCTCGGGGGTGAGATGATGCTTGTGCACCCCGAGACCGGAGGGGGATTTCAGGAGTGAGATGATGCTTGTGCACCCCGAGACCGGAGGGGGGTCTCGGGGTTGAGGTGATGCTTGTGCACCCCAAGACCGAAGGGGGGTCTCAGGGTTGAGATGTAGTGACCTCACCCCGAGATCAGAGGGGGTCTCGGGGGTGAAATGATGGTTGTGCACCCTAAGACCAGAGGGGGTCTCGTGGTTGAGATGCAGTGACCTCACCCCGAGACCGGAGGGGGTCTCGGTGGTGAGATGATGCTTGTGCACCCTGAGACCGGAGGGGGGTCTCGGGGTTGAGATGCAGTGACCTCACCCCGAGACCGAAGGGGGTCTCGGAGGTGAGATGATGCTTGTGCACCCCGAGATCAGAGGGGGGTCTCGAGGGTGAGATGATGCTTGTGCACCCCGAGACCGGAGGGGGGTCTCGGGGTTGAGATGCAGTGACCTCACCCCGAGACCAGAAGGGGTATCGGGGGTGAGATGATGCTTGTGCACCCCGAGACCGAAGGGGGGTCTCGGGGGTGAGATGTTCGAGGTCTTACCGGATGTTCGGCAGAGCTAAGGGTTGAATGATCCCATGGAGACGGAGTCCTTCTGGCGAATGCTTGGCGAAACCAACACTGATGTCGGATAAGGAGGAGGTTCCGAGGCTAGGGGAGGGCTTCCGTTAGCTGCCATTACCATTTATTCTAACGGCGCTGGATCAGCCGCATCAATATGTATTCATTTCTTTTGCAAAAACCATCTCATTACCAAGTATGATACAACGATGGTTAGGGATGAGCATGATTTTGGTCTGATCGAAAAACCAAACTGAACTAATATAATTTGGCCATTTTGGTTTGGTTTTTTTCTCAATTCTATTCTATTCGTGTTTCCTTTTAAAAATTTAGTTATTCAATTTGGTTCAATTTTTTTAGGATTAAAACATAAAAAACTAAATTGAACCAATATTTTTATAAAATTTGATGATAATTATACTGAAGTAGTTGGATTAGCTAAATTTTGAGCTTAAAGCCTAAACAATAGAGCTCTCGCGATGTTAGACTTTTTATTTTCAAGTTTTTGAGCTTAAATCTCAAATAAATGACTCGTAATGCATTGTTTCTTATTTCTTCAAGTTTTGGGGCTTAAAGCCCAAAATAATAAGCTCATAGTCAAAAAATTAATTGAATCAGACAAGCATAATTTGAATCAATAATTTTGTTCAATCAGTTCATTTTTTTATAAAATTCAATTTGGTTTGATCATAAATTTTAAAAATTCAGTTTCATCAATTTTATATAATTTTAAATCAAATCGATCGAACCAACCAAATGTTTTCCCCTAACAATGATCTAAGTTATAAACTCTAAGGCTGTGTTTGGATGGGGGAATAAGGCCTGGAATAGGCCCTTATTCTGACTTATTCCCCCAAACAAGGTAAAAAAGGAGCGCGGGCCCCACTAAAATTCCTATTTCAGTCAACCCCCTTATTCCGATTTCTTATTCCATGGTACCCTATGGAATAGTTCATATTCCCACTGCAGCTATTCTAGGGGCACCGATGGAATTAAATTAAATAAATTTATTTAATATTATTTAAATAAATTAAATAAATTTATTTATAATATTATTTAAATAAATTAAATAAATTTATTTATAATATAATTAAAATTAAATAAATTTATAATAGAAAATAATAAATTAAGTATGTTATTTTTTTCTTTATTAATATAAAATAATTTATTAAGTATGTTCTTATATTATTTATTGATAATAATTAATTTATTACCTTATTTATTAAAATAATTTATTCAAGTTATTTAAAAAATAAAAATTGATAAACTTTTTTTATTAGAAGGGGTATCTTTGAAATTTTAGAAAAATTATTCATATATTCCTATTGGAATACATGCTTATTCACATGTCATCCAAACATCATTTGGAATAACACTGTATTAATTGCACTGAAATAACATAGAATACCAGATTTTCATCCAAACAGAAATCTGGAATAACAAAGGGAATAAGCTATTCCTACAGAATTCGTATTCCTATTCTTGTAATAACTTTTTGACATCCAAACGAAGCCTAAGAGCTTAAAGCCTCATTTTCTGTGCAATTCATTTATAAAAAGACATAAATGTGCATAGAATAAAACATCTTCTAAAGCTATTTTGTTTTGTAAATCCACTTTCGAATATAAAACCCCTCAAATATTTTTTACCTAGACCTAAAGCACATCATTTACTTTATTTATTTTTTTTTTTTTTTTTTTGTGTTTGGAAGGGGGGGGGGGGGGGGGGGGGGGTTGCGGTTGTTGTACATAATACTTTGGTGTTACTTTGCTTTCATAGGCATGATTTTTGATGTAGGAGGCCTATAGAATTTTGGCATGAAATTCCAACATCCCATGTCTTTTTATATTGGAAGTTTAATCATATAAATCAAATGTAATGCGAAACTATGAACCAATGACAATATCGTATCATCCTAGTGCTATTGATAGCAATGAGTCCAATATCAATATGTTTATGATAACAAAAACTCTATCTTTAATTGATTTCTTAGTCTAAGTCACTCTAGGATTTTGCACTGCAATTAGTATGTTACTCATAACGATCAATGATAATTAGGTCACTATTGATGTATTTTCGACATCCATATTACCCTTAAGATAGATTTTATTTTTAGAAATCTCTTTTTGTAATTTATTTCGAGTCCTAATTGAGTCTAAGAATCCTACAAGTATTTATTAATGTGAGGGTCCTAGAATACTATAAATATCTCATGAATCCCTTTAGAAATGGTAATAGGGTAGGACGATACCGAGCTTTTCCAACCCATTTGGCCCTAACTTTCCATATTCCAGACTATCCCTATGTCATGCCTTAAGGAATGGAGATTATTGCCTTTGCTTTTTTTTTTAATATATTTAAAAATACACTTTAACAAATCATTGATTTATTTGCAAATTTAACTTAAATTATAGCTAAAAAATTTTATTTTAAGATTAAATAGCTATTTTGATACACACACACACACACACACACACATATATATATATATATATGTATATATATATATATAGTCTGGATAGATTGGGTTAGATTTTAAGATAAGAAATATATACGAGCCTTACTCCAATCCTAAATATAAGTCCTTTAAGTTTTTCAAAAACTCATCCTACGACTAGTGAGAGCTTGAAGACTTCGCCCTAATTGGGGCAGATCCTTGCCGATTGGGATAAAATAATCATCCATTGTCCTCCCTCTTTTTTAATCATGGTAAGTATTATTTAATTTCAAAGCTTTCTTTGAGTATTTTCTTTGATAGTGTGATTGTGTCACCATGGTGCAACTCCATAGCAATCTTCATGTGACTTAAAGACTTCTTCTTGTTCAAGTATGACTCTTAAAAGTTTTTGTGTAAAGCAAGTATGATGTTAATAAATACATGGGAAGCTTGAGAAAAAATCAATAAAACTTTTGGTAGATCAAGAGGATCAATTATCAAGAATCCAAATAGTTATTGTAATTAGTTTTTACTTCTGTTTTCTATTTGTGGATTAGCCTTTTGGTTGACTCAACTCAACTCAACTCATCTAAGCCTTTTTTTCAACTACATGGGGTCGGCTACATGAATATGCTTCCTCTACTATACTTTATTTAGAACTAAGTCGATATTCAAATTATAAATAATTCATTTATATCTCCAAATTTATATCTTTCATGTACCATTTTATATCCATCCCTCTGTTTACCTATATATTTATTAAAATCTTCTTCCATATATATATTTTCTTCTTATAATATTTCTTACATTATTTCATCTATATTTTTCAAAATTGTATCTTAGTTTATTGGTCTAATTCTACTTGTGGTACATATACACTAATAATGTTAATTATTGTTGCCGCCGGGATCCGTCCTCCAACTCGGGCACGGTCGATCCTCAGGGAGTGGGGTACGGCGGACCTGCAAAACAGGAAGCCCACACGCGGAAGGACGCCGGGGGTGGTCCTCCGCGGAAGGCCCTCCGATGCTCAAGTCAGTGAGGAAGGAATCGGCGATCAACCAGACAATAGAGAGGTGGATCTCTCCAGGAGACCTCTCCAGGGGGCGGCCAATCGGGAGCTCTAGGAGGAGCAGAGCGCCGACGAGCTGCCGGAAGAGAGGAATGACTCCAGAGTTTTTGGGCGTCAAGAGTCGCGTACCTGAGGGAATCTGCCAATCTGACCTTTATAGACTGTCACCTGGGGACTTGAGCATCTTCTGGAAGGTACTGAGGTTGTTACGATACGGGGGTAGACAGAATCAGGCCGTTGTGGGGCCGTTAGAATCCACGCCTTGTCTGTTAAGGGATCGACGACTGAGAGAGCTCCTTGATGTCTTGGGATCTGAGCGAGTAGACCTGAGGCGGTTACGATAGGCCTTAGGCCACGTCTTAACATGATTCCCTGCCTAAGGTGCTACTCGGGTAAGCTTGAGCTCTCTCGCGTCAGGTTCCGCGGAGGTAGACGTCAGGACGTGGATCGCTAGGTAGTCGCGGGCTACGGAAGCCCGGAAGAGGCCGAGCTATGGAGGCCCGGAAGAGGCCGAGCTAGGGAAGCCCGGAAGAGGCTGAGCTACGGAGGCCCGGAAGAGGCCGAGCCAGGGAGGCCCGGAGGAGGCTGAGCTAGGGAAGCCCGGAAGAGACCGAGCTACAGAGGCCCGGAGGAGACCGAGCTAGGGAAGCCCGGAAGAGGCCGAGCTAGGGAAGCCCGGAGGAGGCCGAGCTAGGGAAGCCCGGAAGAGGCCGAGCTACGGAAGCCCAGAAGAGACCGAGCTACAGAGGCCCGGAGGAGGCCGAGCTAGGGAAGCCCGGAGGAGGCCGAGCTACGGAGGCCCGAAGGAGGCCGAGCTAGGGAAGCCCGGAAGAGACCGAGCTAGGGAAGCCTGGAAGAGACCGAGCTACGGAGGCCCGGAGGGAGATGGTAGGAGGAGGTCAGCCTTAGCCGCTTTGCATGGATATCAATGCAATGACGATTTTACCCCCCAACACATGCCCTCCACTCCCTAGTTCGAAGCGTAGGTTCGGGCATAGGGAGTATAAGTTCAAGTGGCGCGTCCTGGACGGGACGTCTTGTCCCAAACAGTTCATGCAATGATGCCCCGCTTAATGCGATAGGGCTATCGTACCTTCGGAGGCAAGGCTCCTCCACTAGCGACGGTTGAGATTGCGCTGTGCCATGAATCCCGATCGATATGGGGGTTTGTCGAGGTGATTCCGGACGCCTCGAATGGGACGTCCCGCCTCCCTAGGGCGGTTCCTTGGCGGGGAAGCGAAGTGACAGCCGCCCTATATATATATATATACACTTGCGCATGCGGCGTCTTCTCGCCTTGTTTTTAGAAGAGTATTGGTCTCTCGTCCTCTCCAGCGTTCATCGTTTTCGCCCAAGATTTTTCTCAACCGAGATGGCGATGAGCCCTGAAGACGTGGCCTCAGAAATCGTCGTTGAGGATTTGGGGAGGATTCACCAGAGGTATGGTCTGCCCATGGATGTGGTTTTGCGGGTGCCAGAGCCCGAAGATAGGGTTACTCGCGAGGTAGAGTCTGGAGTCTTTATTTATGAGGACAACTTTAAGGTGGGTCTTTGTTTTCCTCTCCACCCCTTGGTGAAGGAGATCATGACCCACTACAACATCTGCCCATCGATGGTGGCTCCAAATAGTTGGCGGAACATCGTCGGATTTATTTCGATGTGTCACCAGATCCAAATCGTTGCAACTCTCCCCCTTTTTCGCACCTGTTACCACCTAACTCCCGGGAGGAAATCGGAGTGGACCTCCATCGGGCCCCGGAGGTCTTTTAATGTCATTGCGGATAAGCCTTCTTCCATCAAAGGGTGGAAGAGCCGATTTGTGATTGCGGAGGGGAACATCGGTTCCGATTTTCCTCGACGATGGGGAGAAGTGGCGAGGGATGCGGAGACGCATCCGACTTTAACGGCGCAGGAGGAGAGGGACCTGGATGTCCTTCGTAATGGACAGGTATTTTCGGCAAACGACCTGTTATCGGAGGGGGCCCTCTTCGCAGCCGGGCTCAACCCTCTGGATCCACAAGGTGAGTCCCTTTAGTGCCTTGTATCTTTTTTCGATTGGTGCGCTTGATTCCGAGTACGTGTGCTTTGATGTAGCAGCCGCAAGGTCGGCTTTGTCGAGCCTCTCCAAGAGGAAGAGAGGGAAGCGCCCCGGGGAAGGTAGCGGTGCGGACAGTGGTCGGCCTGAGAAAAGGGCTCATAAATCCGCAAGGAGCCCGCCGGGCGCTGGAGCAATCGCTACAGAGGCGTCGGGGGCGAAGGAGGATCCGGGGAGGGCGGCCGTGGCGCCCGAACCTCCCGTGTTGGAGATTTCAGACAGTTCGGATGAAGCTCCGCTGGTTCGCCCGACCGCGTCCCCCTTGAAAGAGGAACCTGCGACGGGTCCAGTGGAGGCGGTCGTAGCGGAGGGGTCTATTGTCCCCGCGGGATTGTCACTGGCTCCAGCGGGAGAGGGGGAGGAGACAGCCACAGCGGAGGAAGTTCGGAAGGAGCCCCTGCTTGGTCTATCCGCTGGGGAGTCTGGCAGCAGCGAGGTCGGGCCGCCTTCGATGGGTCAAGAGGCGGTTCAGACCGAGACCTCGGGGGAGCCCGCGGAGGGGGCGCAGGTGGTGGCGACCGGAGAGGACGCATCGGTGGAGGGAGCACAACAAAGTGGGGGTCCCGCGATCGGGGCCCCCTCGAAGAAGATTTTGGGGAGGCTGGCGCTTGGGCTGGCCGAGCTATCTGAAGAGGCTCAAGCCAGGGCCCTGATGGAGGAGGCTGGGAGGCTGAAGGCTACTCAGCTGGGGGTCGTCCAGGCCGGTCCCTCAGGTAGGGCCGGTCAACCCAGCAGTTCGGAGACTAACATTGATGAGGCATTTTCCGCCATGATAAGGTCGGTCCTACATCCGGGTGCAGACCCGTCGGCGGACGAGTTTGCTGACCGGGGGTTGATAGATGCTGCATTCGGGCAGCAAGGTGTAGCTGAGGGTATCCATCTTCTTCCCGCCATAGACAACACGACTTTGATGAAGATGACCCGGGACTACGCTTCGAAGGTGAGCCATTTTTTTTTTAGCGTGACAGATGTTTCTCAATGGACTCTATTGTGGGTGCTTACTCAATTCCCGCTTTTGCAGAGTGTTCTGCTTTCCCGGGCGATTTGCTGGCGCCTGAGTTTGGCGACGGGGGCCAGTGTCCAGGCCCAGAGGGAGAATGTCGAGCTTCAGTCGCGGCTGAAGGTGTCTGAGCAGTTCGAGGAGCTCATGAACACAATGGATAAGAACTTGAGGGCGGCTAGGGCGGCATATCAGGCTGCCGTGGACGAGGTGTCCAAGCAGAAACGCAGGGTGGAGGAGCTACAGGAACTCCTGGCAAAGAGCGACGACGCCTGCCGGGAGCTGGCCAGGATCGAATCAAAACACTCCGCGGAGGCGGCGGCGATGCGGCGGAAACACGGCGAGAGTTTGAGCCGGTTGAGGAGAGAGGCCGACGATGAAAGGAGGCGCCTGGCAAGGATGCTGGGCGAAGTGGAGGAGAAGTTGAAACAGCGTGATGACGAAATCGCCGACTTGAAGGAGAACGCGAGGTGGCATCAAGGAATGATGACTCGAGTGAGTGACGAGTTGTCGCAAGCTCGTGGGGAGATTGAAGCCGGACGATCGAAGATCAGTACCCTGCAAGAGAGGGTCGAGCTGGTTGGCGCCGACAGGACAAGGGCCCGGAGTGAGGCTAAGGAGCTGGCCGGGAGGTTGGCCAGGCGAGAGAGGGAGGTATGCTCTTATTTTGCCCTCCTTATTTTTCTATTGGTTCCCTACGACGCCGATTGACCTTGACTTTTCCAGATGGCGAGGATGGGGTCGGAGATTCAGGCTCTTCAAAGTGCGTTCGCGTCTGCTCGCAGCAGGAGCTCGGAGCTCGAGACACGGGCTAGCGAGCTTGAGGAGCAAAATGCCATTTCGAAGGCCCAAGTCGTAGAGGCCGAGAAATGGGTCGCCGAGGCCAACACGCAGCTTGCCATACTTAAGGGGCGGCAAGACGCTATGAGCGTAGACGCGTTCCGTCACGGAATGGAAGAGTGTAAGCAGAGGATACTCAGCGGGCACCCGGAATGGGACCTTTCTTTTCTGAGCGTCGAAGACTCCGAAGATGGCGAGTCCGAAGAAGAAGACGAAGACGAATGTGTTGATGTTTTTGACGCCGAGCTTGGCGGCGCCCCTGGTCCCAGCGAAGCCGTAGCCTCCGGGGGACGGTCGCAAACTGTTACAGAGGGGGTGAAAACATCAAAGAAGGGCGAGCCTAGCCGCGCACCTGCAGACGTGACCGAGGGTATTCCCAAAGCCGGTGGGGCTCCTGGCTCTTAGGAGCCGCTCCTGTATCTTCCCCTCTCAAACATTTGTCTGACATTTCGCAACAAAGGGATTTCCTGTTTTTATCTACGTGTTTTTCCTGTGCGACTCCGCTGTTGCTTAGCCTTGCCTCAATGATGAGTAGCCCATTGCTCGCTGATATCCCTCGGCCGCCTTTAATTCGAGACCGGGAAAGTGTATTGGTTCAGGCCGATAGGCGAAATAGGTCGATTTGAGCCGACGAACAAAGTGGATCGGCTAGGACCGACGGGCGAAATAGGTCGGGTGGGGCCGACGGATAAAAATGGGTCGGCTGGGCCGACGGACGAAAGTAGGTCGGCGTGGGCCGACAGAAAGAGTAGGTCGGTTAGGGCCGACGGATGAAAATAGGTCGGCTGGGGCCGACGAATAGAACGGGTCGGCTGGGGCCGACAGGAGAGATGGATCGGCCGGGGCCGATGAAACAATATAGGTCGGCTGGGGCCGACGGGCAAGAATAGGTCGGCTGGGGCCGACGGGCAAGAATAGGTCGGCTGGGGCCGATGGATGAGATAGGTTTTCGTGCTTCCTGCCACCCTGCCAGCGTTCTGCCGTCCCGCAGGCAATTCGGTTTTTACTTTACTAGAAGTGGTGATACGGCAGAGTGGGGGTATAAAGCTGCATTAGAGCTTTCCGGAAGGTGCTCTTTTCCCATGCAGGCTACCTCGTTGCGATGCGCACGCAACCGTCCACTATTGGACAGTACTTTTTTAAAGGACGATTTTCTGAGCCCGCCGGTTTTCGAAGCGTCAGCGGACGATTTCCTGCATTTAATGACTGCGATCCGGATCAGGAAGGGATCTTCGTACACGTCCTAGTTCAGGCGGCGAGTTTGGCGCGCAGTGGGGTGCTGCGTTTATCGTGAGGGGCCATGTGGAGGCGTGGGACAGGTGTTTGAATCTCGGGACTCTCAGCTTAGATGGCTCATCCCGAGTCTTTCCTGCCTATAAAAAGGGAGAAAGGGGGCCATGTTTGGCTATCTCCAAAGTTTTCTTTTCTTGTTGGAACTTCTACCATGCTTATTTCTCTGTTGCTACGAGTGAAAGGATCGACTTTTCCTTTCATGGGCTCCTTGCCGCCGGATAGCTGGGGCGACCGGGGAGCAGCTGAAGGATGGCTCATCCTTAGGGGACGAGTCTCGGAGATCATATGGAGGGCGCACATGGAGGGGGCAGAGATCATACGGAGAGCGCATATATGCGCTTCCATTGTGGTTTCTGCGGTTCCTGCTCGGAGACGCGGGGTGGGAGGTGTATGGACGCCTCCGTGGTATGCGCAGGCCTCCCCCTTTTCGCTGGCTTGGGTTTCCATCTCTTTTCTGAGGGGAATCCTTGCCACGGGAGGGAAAATATGGGAGCAACCGGGGTTGGATGGTCCCCGGTTTCTCTTGGCTGGGCGGCGGCATACGATTCAGCGCCCCCTCCTAGGGGAGCGGGCTGGATCGTCCGGATCCTCAGAATCAGCATCCGCGGGCCATGCCTCCTTTTGGATCTTTTAATTCATCCTGCCCAGGCGGATTTGGCCGTTTCTTGGTTTGCATGATTTGTCGATCCGGGTGTTGGAGCGCCGCAGTTGTCTAGGCTTGCTTTGGAGCAGTTGCCAGAGTTTTGTATTTGCCCTTATTTTATGCATTTCAACGCTTTTGTAACGCC
Source organism: Calamus simplicifolius (assembly GCA_900491605.1). NCBI lineage: Eukaryota > Viridiplantae > Streptophyta > Magnoliopsida > Arecales > Arecaceae > Calamus > Calamus simplicifolius. The sequence continues at coordinate 230,265 of UESW01003924.1, read as the reverse complement.
TGTGAGGCATTTGTAATTGATCATGATCGGCAATAAAGAGAGTTATATTCAATGTTTCAATCTCTATCTTTTCTTGTGCCGAACCCATTGTTACTTGTCATTTGTGGGGCATAAAAGTGTCCCGCTCGCCCTTAGACGAGGGTCTCATGTCGCCCGAACTAATCGAGGTTCGTATGCGGCGGTGCAGAGATCGTTCGGCGAAACACGCTCCTTGCTTAGGTCAGGAGTCCGGTATTTTGTGCTCTGCTTTTATCGAAGCTCGGAGTATCGTGAGTCGGCTTTGGCCGAAGTTCGGGGAGTCTGCATCTTCCCTTATCATGACTCGGGGAACTTGCGCCCGAGTTAGTCAAACTTCGAAGGTGTTCGCCTCGGCCTTGCCGAAGTCTGGAGATTCACGACTCGGCCATGTCGAGGCTCGGGGATTGATAGCTCGACCTTGCCGAGGTTCGAAGAATTGGTAGCTCGGCCCTGCCGAGGTTCGAAGAATGGGTAGCTCGGTCCTGCCGAGGTTTGGAGAATTGGTAGCTCGGCCCTGCCGAGGATCGGAGAATTGGTAGCTCAGAGGGAGCGAATCAGTCACCGTTTGCAGGCTACGGCGTTAGGTTCGCGCGGTGCTCAATGGCGGGGGCGCTCGAGCGGAATGGGCGGCGTGTTGTCACGCCTTTACTGGCGATGCTGCTCTTTCCGAGGGGGTAATTTATCGCCCGAGCGACGGACTTCCATGTTTTCCGAGGAAGAGGGGCGTATTAAGCAGCCTGGGGAAGCGCTAAATGCATTTAATGCAGGGGGCGACAGATCGGAAAGTGTTCGCTTGGGGAACCTCCGAACAATCTATTCGCGCTTATCGATCTTACTCGGGATTTGGGTGCGACTCTTTGGATTCCTCACGCATTAGAATGTCGACACGTGGCAAACTCTCGTGGGTCGGTGCTCGCGGCGCGGCCGATCGAGATACCTGCCTGGCGGGTATAAATATGACCGAGGGGGATTGGTTTTGGCCATCCCTCGGTCTGAGCTCTAAAAAATGGACTCTCCAGCGCGGTCGTCAACTGACTCACGTTCCTCGGTCAGCAACCCGTCGTACTCGGAGGAGAGGGGGACCTCCGTGATTGTCGATGGGCTGACCCTTGCGTCGGGCCTTGCGATCAATGAGCGGCTCGCTAGGACCGCCGAGGAGTTCCTGGATGTCTCGGTCCGGGAGGCAGAGGCCTCACGTCGGGTGATGGGTTGGCAGGAGGAGGAGATTCGGCTGCTTCGTCAGCAGGTGGCTGATCTGACTGCACTCCTGGAGGAGTTGCTGGCCTCTGGGGGCAACCGACCCCAGGGCCTCTGCCCGCCCCTGTTTTTGTTTTTGTTTTTCTGTGTCTTTTTGCGCCTTGCAATGGCTCCTTCTCATTTAAATGGAAAATAGACTCGTTTTTAAGAATTAATTTCTTCTTTGAGAATGATTATCTTGATACGCTCGACGGACTCGGGTGTCGGTCTAGTCCCATTGTCCCGCGCATTAATCGTAGATATGTCGCATGACGGGTTGCAGGGGGGCCTCTGAAAGGCTCTCTACTGCTAGGGAGAGTTTCCTGGCCCAGCCTGGGGCCATCGGCTGGTTATGCGAGACCTTATAGCCTCTTAGGGGAATTCTGCCCATGGTGGCATTTTTTTGCATGCCGATGGTCTTCGTTTATCACCCGTTTTCGAACCGGGTGAAGTCCTTCGGGGACTGTTTGAGGGCCGTTCGGCTTTGGTCGAGGCTTGTAGACCTTTCGCTGGGGTCTTAGCCCGAGTGGTTTTTACCTAGCCTTGTCATGGCTCGGTGAAACATTTTACTTGGCCCTGCCAAGCCGGGGACTGTTTGAGGGCCGTTCGGCTTTGGTCGAGGCTTGTAGACCTTTCGCTGGGGTCTTAGCCCGAGTGGTTTTTACCTAGCCTTGTCATGGCTCGGTGAAACATTTTACTTGGCCCCGCCAAGGTTCGGAGATTTGTTGCTCGGCCCTGCCGAGGTTCGGAGATTTGTTTTACTTGGCCCTGCTAAGGTTCGGAGATTTGTTGCTCGGCCCTGCCGAGGTTCGGAGACTTTGTTTTACTTGGCCCTGCCAAGGTTCGGAGATTTGTTGCTCGGCCCTGCCGAGGTTCGGAGACTTTGTTTTACTTGGCCCTGCCAAGGTTCGAGATTTGTTGCTCGGCCCTGCCGAGGTTCGGAGATTTTGTTTTACTTGGCCCTGCCAAGGTTCGGAGATTTGTTGCTCGGCCCTGCCGAGGTTCGGAGACTTTGTTTTACTTGGCCCTGCCAAGGTTCGGAGATTTGTTTTACTTGGCCCTGCCAAGGTTCGGAGATTTGTTTTACTTGGCCCTGCCAAGGTTCGGAGATTTGTTGCTCGGCCCTGCCGAGGTTCGGAGACTTTGTTTTACTTGGCCCTGCCAAGGTTCGGAGATTTGTTGCTCGGCCCTGCCGAGGTTCGGAGATTTTGTTTTACTTGGCCCTGCCAAGGTTCGGAGATTTTGTTTTACTTGGCCCTGCCAAGGTTCAGAGACTTTGTTTTACTTGGCCCTGCCAAGGTTCGGAGATTTGTTGCTCGGCCCTGCCGAGGTTCGGAGACTTTGTTTTACTTGGCCCTGCCAAGGTTCGGAGATTTGTTGCTCGGCCCTGCCGAGGTTCGGAGACTTTGTTTTACTTGGCCCTGCCAAGGTTCGGAGATTTGTTGCTCGGCCCTGCCGAGGTTCGGAGATTTTTTACTTGGCCCTGCCAAGGTTCGGAGATTTCCTGTCCAAGCAGATAACTCGGTTGTACCGAGGATTGGTAAGCAGCATCTATTTCCTTTTACGATTTATGGCAATATGGTGCATAATCGATTCACATAACAAGTTGCGGAAAATAGATAACTGGCGAAGCATAAAGGACATACCCTATTGATAGTATTTGCGGAGGTTGTCCGAGTTCCACGTTCGGGGGACGGATTTCCCATCGAGATCCTGCAGCTTGTAGGTTCCTGGCCCAATGATCTCCGTGATTTGGTACGGGCCTTCCCAGTTCGGCGCCAGCTTTCCTTGCTCCAGCGGTTTGGATACAGAAGCTTTTCGGAGGACAAGGTCGCCGGGTAGGAAGGTTTTCCCCTTGACCCTGGAGGCATGGTACCGAGCCACCCTCTGTTGATAAGCAGCCGTCCTGATTCGGGCTTTTCTCTGACCTCCTCTACCAGGTCGAGGTTGGTGCGGAGTTGCTCGTTGCTGGCTTCCTCCGAGTAACTCTCCACCCGCAAAGATGGGAGGCCTATTTCCACAGGGATGACGGCCTCCGTGCCAAAAGCCATTCGAATGGAGTCTCGCCCGTCGGAATTCTCGGGGTGGTGCGATAGGCCCACAAGACATGGTGCAGCTCATCCGCCCACCTGCCTTGGGCTCTAGAGAGGCGAGCTTTGATTCCTTGGAGGAGAGTCCTGTTGGTCACTTCGGCCGCTCCGTTGGCTTGTGGGTGCCCGACCGAAGTGAGGTGGTGACGGATTCCGTGTTCCTCGCAGAATTGGCGGAACTTGGAATTGTCGAACTGCTTACCGTTATCGGTGATTATGGTGTGGGGAGGCCGAACCGGCAGACGATGGACCTCCATACAAAGTCTCTGGCCCGTGCTTCGGTGATTTGCGCAACTGCTTCCGCTTCAACCCACTTGGTGAAGTAGTCGATGGCGACAAATAAGAATTTCCGCTGTCCCGTCGCCAGCGGGAATGGGCCGAGGATGTCCATCCCCCACTTGGCAAAGGGCCAGGCGGAGGATATAGAAACTAGCTCGGCGGAAGGGAGCCTCTGATGCTTGAATGTCTCTGGCAGGCGTCACAGGCTCGGACTAGATCGTCCGCGTCTTTCTGCATGGTCGGCCAGTAATAGCCTTGCCGCAGCACCTTGTGGCATAGGGACCGGCCTCCCAGATGGTTGCCGCAAATCCCTTCATGTACCTCTCGTAGAGCATAGTTCGCCTCGGATGGGCGGAGGCATCTGAGCAGCGGCATAGAAAAAGACCGCTTGTAAAGCTGGTTGTCAATCAATACGTAGTGGGTCGCCTGCAGCTTCAATTTCCTGGCCTCTCTTCGGTCGGATGGGAGCGACCCTTCTTTGAGATAGTTGAGGATGGGGTCGAACCAGGATGGTTCGGTCTCGATTTGCATCACCCGTCGGCTTCCGTGATGCTCGGCTTCTCCAGAGTCTCCAGATGGAATTTTTGTTCAGCATCCATCGTCTCCGCGGTTGCCAATCGGGAGAGTAGGTCGGCACGGGCGTTTTTCGATCTAGGAATTTGAATAATTTCAAACTCGGCAAATGGGGAAGTAGGCCGCGCACCTCTTGGAGATATCGGATCATGTTGGGTTCTCGGGCTTCAAACTCTCCCCGCACATGGCCGGCCACCAGCTGAGAGTCGGTGAAGGCGCTAAGCTTTTCCACCTTCAGGTTGCGGGCGATCCGGAGACCAGCTAACAGGGCCTCGTACTCGGCTTCGTTGTTGGAAGCCGGGAAGGAGAATCGGATGCCATATTCGAAGATCATCCCCTCTGGGCTGGTGAGGACTAAACCCGCACCGGAGTGATGGGCGTTGGACGACCCATCGACGTGAAGGAGCCACCGAGCTTCAGGCTTTGGTCCTTCGGGATTTTCTGGGGTAGAGCCGTCCTCTGGGATGGTACACTCGAGGAGGAAATCGGCCAGCACTTGGGCTTTGATGGCCGGGCGAGGTTGAAAATGTATGTCATGCTCGCTTAGTTCGACGGCCCATTTGGTCATCTCCCCGATGTTTCTGGACGGTGGACCACCGCCTTGATGGGTTGATCGGTCAGGACCGTCACTGAATGTGCTTGAAAATAAGGCCGTAGCTTCCGGACTGAGGTGATCAAGGCCAGCACTATCTTCTCAATCCTGGTGTACCTCGTCTCCGCATCGCGGAGCAGCCTACTCACATAGTAGATCGGCCTCTGGATTTTGCTTTCTTCTTTGACTAGCACCGAGCAAACTGCGCCTCCGAAACGGCCAGGTACAGAAATAAAGTCTCTCCCGGGATCGGACTACTGAGAAGTGGAGGCGAGCCGAGGTACTTCTTGAGATCTTGAAATGATTTCTGGCACTCAGGAGTCCACTGGAAATTCTTGGCCGATCGGAGAGTTTTGAAGAAGGGGAGGCATCTCTCGGCTGACCGAGCCACAAAGCGGTTAAGGGCCGCTATCCTCCCGGTTAAGCGCTGGACCTCTTTAATAGACGCTGGGGGCGCCATTTGTTGGAGAGCTTGAATCTTCTGAGGGTTAGCTTCGATACCCCGCTGGGAGACCATGAAGCCGAGGAATTTCCCAGAATTGACGCCGAAGGCGCACTTGGTTGGGTTGAGCTTCATTCCATACTTGCGCAGCGTGGCAAAGCTCTCCGCGAGGTCCTCAACATGCCGCAGCGCTTCCTTGCTTTTGACCAGCATATCATCCACGTACACCTCCATGTTCCGGCCGATTTGCTCCTTGAACACCTTGTTGACCAGCCGCTGGTAGGTCGCTCCTGCATTTTTAAGACCGAAAGGCATAACTCGGTAACAGTAGGTACCTCGGTCGGTTATGAAGGCGGTCTTTTCCTTCATCTTCGGGGGCCATCCGGATCTGATTGTAGCCCGAATAGGCATCCATGAATGATAGCATTTGGTGGCCCGAGGTGGCGTCCACGAGCTGGTCGATCCGAGGGAGGGGGAAGCTATCCTTTGGGCATGCCTTGTTGAGGTCGGTGAAGTCGATGCAGATCCTCCATTTGCCATTCGACTTCTTCACCATGACGACATTGACAACCAACTTGGATAATTTACCTCTCGGACAAAATTGGCTTTGATGAGTTTGTCGACCTCCTCTTCAATGGCTTTTTGCCGCTCTGGGGCGAAGCTTCTCTTCTTCTGCTTAACAGGCCTGTGCATCTCGTCCACATTGAGGCGATGGACGAGGACATCGGGGTTAATCCCTGGCATGTCAGAGGCGGTCCAGGCGAAGATGTCCGCATTGCTTGGAGGAATCTGATCAGCTCGCGACGAGGCTCTCCTTCGAGTCGCGACCCGATCCTTATGGTTCGGTCGGGCCGAGCTTCGTCCAGCGGTACTTCTTCCAGTTCTTCCGCCGGTTCCCCCCGTTGTTCGGCGAAGTCCTCACGAGCGTCTAGCCCGTCAACCTCGGGAATCCTGGACTGAAGGCTCGTGACGAAACATTGCCGAGCCATGGCCTGACTTCCCCGAACCACTCCAACTCCTCGCTCGGTGGGGAACTTCATTGACAGATGTGGGATAGAGACAACCGCCTTAAGGGACATCAAGCCGGGCCTGCCGAATATGGCGTTGTATGGGGACCTGAGGTCGGTCACTAGGAAGTCGGTCTGTACAACGGTTACGAGGGGCCAGGTTCCTGCGCGGACCGTCAGGGTGACGATTCCTTCTGGGATGATGACGTCGCCGGTGAATCCCATCAGGGTGGAATCCACGGCTCGAAGGTTTTCCATGAGCAATTTCATCCTGGCAAACACACCGAGGTACAAAACGTTTACCGAGCTTCCACTATCGACCAGGATTCGGCTTACATCATAATTGTTCAAGTTAAGGGATACAACAAGTGCGTCCTCATGGGGAAGCTGTATCCCAAGGAGATCATCATCAGAAAAGGAAAGTTCGCCCGTGCGTGCCTTCTTCGGCACCGGTGCATCACCGTCCCCTGGAGCTCGATCCGCCGGCCTCTTCAATCATGTTGATACGGCCAACCACGGGCGGATTTGGTGGAGGAGGGAGTTGTGGAGCTCGGGCTGGCGATCACCTCCTTGTGGCGGCTCAGGCGCTCTTCTGAACTGGTCCAACCGTCCCCGCCGAATCAATCTCTCGATCTCATTCTTCAGCTGCCAGCATTCTTCAGTGTCATGACCATGCTCCCTATGGTAGCGGCAGTACTTGGCAGGATCTCTTCGGGTTGGGTTCCCTCGGAGAGGTACTGGTCGGGGAAGCTGGCGCTCTATCTCCATGAGGATTTGCGCCCGGGGCACAGTCAGCGGAGTAGCGATCGAATCGCCTGGGGGGACTCCGGGAGCGATTCCTTGGCGGCAGCGGAGGGACTCTTTGGCGGCGAGGCGGACTTGGCCGACGGGCAGGGCGGTGTCTGTCGGGAGCTTTGGGCTCTTGCTTCTTCCTTGCCTGCTCAGCGCGGGCCACTCTCCGCGACTCCTCGACCCGAGCGTATTTGTCCGCAAGGGCCATCATATCAGACAGACATGGGGGGTAGCTGACTTCCATTGCCAAATAGAAGTCGCTCTCCTTTGAAACTCCCCCCGCCAGGGCGGACATAGCCACCTCATGATTAAGGTGGTCCACCTCTAACATGGCCTTGTTGAAACGGCCAAGATAATTTCTCAAGGACTCCCCCTCTCTTTGCTTGACTTCGGAGAGGGAGTCGGATCTCCGTCGGTGGCGGCGGCTGCTGACGAACTGGCCAATAAAAAGGTGGCTCAGCTCGTCGAATGAATCAATAGAACCCGGTTTCAAGGCGTTGAACCAGGTTCGGGCGGATCCTCTGAGGGTGGATGGGAAGGCTCGGCAGAGGATCGCATCGGATGCTCCGTGGAACATCATTATTGACCGGAAGCTGCTGAGATGGTCGTCCGGATCAGTGGAGCCGTGATAGGGCTCGACGGTTGGCAGCTTAACGTGGGAGGGAATCACTTCCTCCATGATCCCCTTAGAGAAAGGGATGCCCTGCTCTGCTTTGGGCTGAGGCAGGTGGATCTGCTTGGCGGCGTCCAGCTCCTGACGCATTTCTTGGATCTGACGGCGGATCTCCTCCTCACCGGCCTAGAGGAGGAGCTGGGCGCGAGAACCGCAAGGACGGCGTCGAATCATGGTGAGACGTTGCCGGAGAGAGGGAGCGGGCTCGCCGAGATCTGGGAAGATCTCTATCGTAACCGGTTCGAGGGACCGGTTTGTCCCCCCTGGGGCGATGTGGGGGATCCGCTGATTCATGCGGATCGGAGGAGGAGGTTGCCGGCGAAGAAGAAGTCGCCGTCTCTTTCTGGGGATGTGAAGCAGGAGGAGGCGCAAGACGCTCCTGGACCAGGTGGGTGAGAGCCTGGACTTGTTGGACCAGCGTAGCAAACTGGTCCTGGGTCACCGGAATGGCAGGCGGCGACGGAGTCTCGACAGGCGGGGGTTGTGGCGCTGTGGCGCCGGTCGGATCAGGCCTCTGGGAGGCGACCTGATCATGAGCATCAGAGGTTGCTCCTCTCTTTCGGTTGGCCATCAGAGAGGTTCTTCTCCGGATTAAGATCCTTGTCTCCTTTTTTCAAGTTTTGATGGGACTTGAGGCCCTTCCTCTAGCGCCAATCTGTTGCCGCCGGGATCCGTCCTCCGACTCGGGCGCGGTCGATCCTCAGGGAGTGGGGTGCGGCGGACCTGCAAACAGGAAGCCCACACGCGGAAGGACGCCGGGGGTGGTCCTCCGCGGAAGGCCCTCCGACGCTCAAGTCAGTGAGGAAGGAATCGGCGATCAACCAGACAATAGGGAGGTGGATCTCTCCGGGAGACCTCTCCAGGGGGCGGCCAATCGGGAGCTCTAGGAGGAGCAGAGCGCCGACGAGCTGCCGGAAGAGAGGAATGACTCCAGAGTTTTGGGCGTCAAGAGTCGCGTACCTAAGGGAATCTGCCAATCTGACCTTTATAGACTGTCACCTGGGGACTTGAGCATCTTCTGGAAGGTACTGAGTTGTTGATACGGGGGTAGACAGAATCAGGCCGTTGTGGGGCCGTTAGAATCCACGCCTTGTCTGTTAAGGGATCGACGGCTGAGAGAGCTCCTTGATGTCTTGGGATCTGAGCGAGTAGACCTGAGGCGGTTACGATAGGCCTTAGGCCACGTCTTAACATGATTCCCTGCCTAAGGTGCTACTCGGGTAAGCTTGAGCTCTCCCGCATCAGGTTCCGCGGAGGTAGACGTCAGGACGTGGATCGCTAGGTAGTCGCGGGCTACGGAAGCCCGGAAGAGGCCGAGCTACGGAGGCCCGGAAGAGGCCGAGCTAGGGAAGCCCGGAAGAGGCTGAGCTACGGAGGCCCGGAAGAGGCCGAGCCAGGGAGGCCCGGAGGAGGCCGAGCTAGGGAAGCCCGGAAGAGACCAAGCTACGGAGGCCCGGAGGAGGCCGAGCTAGGGAAGCCCGGAGGAGGCCGAGCTAGGGAAGCCCGGAAGAGGCCAAGCTACGGAAGCCCGGAAGAGACCGAGCTAGGGAAGCCCGGAAGAGGCCGAGCTACGGAAGCCCGGAAGAGACCGAGCTACGGAGGCCCGGAGGAGGCCGAGCTAGGGAAGCCCGGAGGAGGCCGAGCTACGGAGGCCCGGAAGAGACCGAGCTAGGGAAGCCCGGAAGAGACCGAGCTACGGAGGCCCGGAGGGAGACGGTAGGAGGAGGTCAGCCTTAGCCGCTTTGCACGGATATCAATGCAATAACGATTTTACCCCCCAACAATTAAATTATTCTTAATTATAAGTTTTGGTGATATAATCTGATTTCCTTTCCTAGTTACCTTAACAACATATTCCTTAAAATTTTTATCTATAATTATTCTTACTTTATTTCTATTTTTATATTTTCTAGTGTAATATAATTTATATCCCATATACTCTATTTCTCTAGATCTTTTGGTTTTATGTTTTGTGTAATATTAGCTTTTTGGTTGAATTATTTTTATTTTACTAGTTCTAAAATTATAGGAAAAAATATTACTTTACTTCTGCAACTCTGGATAATTTTAATTCTTATTCAAGATAGAAGAAACCTTGTTGAGGTCATTCCAAGTTCGTCTCAATATTTTTTAGATGTCTTTTAATTGCAAGTATTCAAAGCCTATTGCTTTATTAATCTAATTTACGTTACTCTAATGGTTTTGCATGTGTAGTCTTGACGTGTACTATTAACCCTGCTTTGCATAATTGAGGATTGAGGTATGGTATATGGGATGAGAGAGATAAAGAGAGAAGAGAAGGAAGAAAGGGAGAGAAAGGGTGATACAACGAATCTAGGAGTGGCCGAGTGGAACAGACAAAACAATGGCCAAAGTCAACTAATTATGAGGGCAAAAAAAAGAGAGAGAGAGAGAGAGAGAAGACGAGGAGCGGAGTGTGAAGCTTGTTCGGGGGACAAGTGGGGTGGAGCTAGTGGAGCATCAACTATTGGAGAGAGAGAGGAGGACTAAGATAGAGGGAGATCGAGGTTCTCTTTGAGGAAGTTGTTAGCTCTAGCTGTTTAGAAACTGTTGCCTGAGGTAGTTGATGGCGAACTACTATTATTGACCTTTCTTGATAATTACCCCAAACAAAACCTAAGTGGGTTTGAGACTTAGGTTGGTCAGCAAATTAACAAATTAGGGATGAGAGGAATTCAAGATGGGCAAGCATACATCCATGCATTCACGCACGTTAAGTTAGAGCCTGACCCAAATTTTATTTGGGTCTGAAATATTAAGCCTGGCCCGATCCAATCGCCCAACAATGAAAATTTGGGTCTGAAATATTAAGCCTGGCCCGATCCAATCGCCCAAAAATCCGGCTAATTTGGGTTTGAAATATTAAGCCTGGCCCGATCCAATCGCCCAAAAATCCCAGCCGGACTCTGGTTGAATCGGGCCGGGCAGCACCGGACTGCTTGGCTTAGGTCTACCCACGTGGTCTCGTGTCGGCGGGGGCTATTCCGTGGCCCGTGGGGGAGCTCCAGTGGCCGAACTACCACCAAACTTGGGCGTGGCACGGTCCACCGGGGTCCACGGGTCTGGACTTAGGTCCGCGTCAATCCCGTCCACCGCGACTTTGCTTGTGCTGGACAGCACATGCCCCGCTGGCCGAACTTGGATCGGGCCGGCCCGTGGGGACCGCCGATAAAACGCGTGATTTCTCTTCTTGGAAGCCCTGTGGCCCTTCGAGTTCCGCCACCCCTCGCCCTTCGTCCCCTCCGCTCGAGATCCCCAAGGAATTAAGGCCACGACCCCTCGGATAGGTGCGTAGAGATTGCCCCACTCCGTTCCTTTAATGCTGAATTTCTAGTTTCTTCCTCTCCGTCTTCTTCTCGGTGCGGATCCGAGATCAGAGCTGATGGTTTTCGTGCTCTTAGGGCTCGTTCTTAATTTGAATCGGATCATTTGGTTTGAAGTGAATTCTTAATTTTTTCTCCTTCCCCGTTTTCTGGTGGATGCGTTGATCTCGTTTTATTGATGACGTTTCGGAGATCTGTTTTTTAAATGGTATTGCTTGTTTTGTGAGGCTGACTCGTTAATTGGCTCTTGAAGAAGACTTTGGAGGAAACAGTGGTTGCTTGAAATTTGACGAAATAAATTATCTCATCTGAGAAAAAAATGAAAACTACTGCATACTTTCTTTTTTAAAAAAAATTAACTTCATCTTCGTATTTGGAAAAAAAATATATTTTTCTACTAAAAAGATCAGGCATGCACATGAACCAAATAATAGATTTATTTGTTCCACAGTCTTCATTAATCATGGTCGCCTATTTTGTTTAATATGTATACTGAGGGCCTGTTTGGATTATCCTATGCAATCTAGGATTCACATCAGAGGAAGGGGAGAAAAATAAAAAAAATAAAAATCTAGGCCGGGTAAGGCCTATACTTACAGGACTCAAAAGAATGCCTTCTTAGTTTTTCTTTCGAGGAAATGAACTGGAAGAGGCCTAGTTGACATGAGCCAGGCCAAGCCTCATAATTTGCAACACTAGAAATCATGTTTCCAATTCCAAGGATCCAACATGGTTATTAATATTGGCCCTTAAGATTTTATATGACCTGTAGGAGATCTATCTTAGCATAATCATTTCTTCAAAAGGGTAAAAGTGAATCGGATAATACCCATCTGGATCCACTATCATATTCGAATATATCTGGATATGATTATAAATTTGAGCATTTAACTATTATCCATATCAGTATTCATGTTTATTAAAGAAAAACAAATATAGATATGGATAGATAATTATCGTATATAACACTTGTGAACTGTAAGGAAAATCAGTGACCATATTAATATGTATTTGACTTAATATACCTTTGACGCAGTGATATCTTTGATTTAGCTTAATTATCCAACTTATGCCCTCATTTTATCTGTACTTTCAATATACAATTTACATAATATCCTTATCCATATCCATATTTGCTAAACAAAAACAGATATGGACGTGGATACACTGATATTTGATCTGTACTGATCTATTTTCAGCACTATTTCTTCAATAGGTGTTAGAAAAAGGTGCTAGTGGAGCAGAAATTTGGAATTTTTTAGCCCATTACATAGGAACCCTTCTGCCCAATTAGGTCAGCTCAATTGTGCCCTTATAGTACTTTATGGAGATTTTTCTGCTATAGTTTTGTTTCTTCCAGCAATTTTGTCTTGCATCAGTGTTGAATGATTGGAAACAAGGGGAAGATTGAAGAAACATGGAGGGATGTAGTGGATATGATGGATGTTTCCCACTGTAGTCCCATACACTTGACTTTGGGTACCACTACTAACCAAAGATGAAGCCTTAGAAACCACTTTTCGGTAGAAGCCTTAGAAGCTGTTTAGTCGCCTTAATTTGATGATATGAAGTTTGTTGATTACATTGTTTTTAGGTAAAAAACATCATGAAATATAGACAATTCTTTATTCAATTAGCTGAAGTCGTTGACCATCTTGAGAATTAGATTGCTGAGTTAGTTATTTAGATGTGAATGAAGAAATAAACCTGGCCTTGTCACATATTTGAACAACACTGCTATATGTTGTGATGATGCCTTGTGCAAGACAGATTAACAAACTTTTGGATAAAAAATGCTGAAATGTGATTGGGATTCTAGTAGATGAGTGGTTATCTTCAATGGTTTCAAACTTTCTGCTCCATCATGTTGCCATTAAAAGGAAAAAAGTTCAGATTGTTTACTACTGCAACTAATTTTTGTTCTTACTGAGTATAAGAATGTTGAGTTGGATCATTCTCTCTCTTTTTTAGGGCTATTGGCCAAATGGGTTTCACATAAGAGTAAAAAATCATTGTCTTAATCAACAATTCTTGGTCATTTGCCAACAATTTATATTTCATTGACAAAGTTCTCATCCGTTTCTCTTGCATAATGTAAGCAGCATTCTTTTCTGTCAGGCATCACACAACCTCTTTTAAGTTTGGCTCAATGAAATACTCGGTGTCATGGCTGCTTAATATTGATGCAGGATTTTGCCTTGTTAGAAGAGCAGACTGACAACATCATGGTTCTTGATTCTTTGTCATCTCCACATAGGAGATCCCAAAATGCATCGTCTCCGTTCTCTGTCAAGAAACCGCAAAAGGGTCATGATGACTTAACATGGTCTATTCTCCTTGAGCGCCCCGTTTTCTTCTGACAATGATGGTCCTGCTGGTTTTACTGTGTACAATCTATCTCTACTTTGCTGTTACCTTGGGGGGCACAGGATCATGTTCTGCATTGTCAGGAGCTGATAAGGTGTTGTGTCAGGCAAAATCTTCTGTGAAACACAATGGAAAATTAAAATTTTTCTAGCTTGTATGTTTCAGTGATCCAAAAGTTATGCATGCCTCAGTTTTTTGATTGTTAAGATTCATGTAGATTTGTGTGGAACTTTTCTTGATTTGTTGTGAAAAAAAGTATGATTGAATGCGTGTCTTTTTAGCAATCATTTTGACTCCAAGTAGAAAGTTCTCTTGCTCTGGATTTGGAAGTCCATGAAAATGATCAAATTTGAGCACATACCAACATTGTGCTCAATCAGTGTGTCTAGTGGATAGTTTGAGTCCGAAAATGCAAGCCAGATACTGTATGATAAAGAGTAGCATGTTATGGCATTTGTCATATGGCAAGCTTATTCATACAAGACATGGTTGAAAGATAACCTATATTTCAGCAAAAGAATGAGTTAATGATGATGGCCTTAACCCATACATTGATTGTCAGCAAGTCTGAAGACATGGAGAGCTCTTTGATGGAAACCACCCTCCATTGTAATAGTGAATTGGTTGGAAATGGTTGTTTAGCCACGAATGCCATACCTACAATGTGATGTATGAATATCCACTTGAAGTTCGACTCTCTGATTTTTCTTGTGTGAGGGAGCGAGAACTGACAAAGTGGCACCATTGGCCTTGGGCCATGGTTTGACTGATGGGTGATGACCTGTGCATATCATCTTGGTAAAAATTTTACTATGACTTCACCAAAAGTAAATGTTGTAATTAAATTTATAATAATAAAATTGGACTAATCTCCATGGTAGAAAGACTGAATTTTTAAATTTTACAACTTTTATCAAAATAAAACCTATCTGGTCCGCTCTGGGTCCATTCTTTGCATCAAGATTATTACCTATATAGCATATAGATCCTTATTGCAAATAAGTATCATTGTTCAGTTGCATGCTTGTTACATTAACTCCATACAATTTTATATAACTCTAGTCATTGAACAAAATAATGCAAAGGAGACAAACATATTTGGGAAATATTTGCTAATGGTTGATATCTATGTTATGTTGTGAGATATTGTTCAATCGTATAAAAATATTTCTCCCACCGTGATGATTAATGGTACTTATTGATGAAATAGGCAAGGGATTGCTACCTCGTGATGTTTTGTTAAATATTGCACTGATGACTGATGATTGAGTGAGGCATGTAATTAGTGAGAGATAAAATATGGATGGCTGCAACTTTCCAGTCTATATATATATATATATATATATATATATTGTTATTGTATCTTATTTCTTTTTCATCAAAGTGATCAATTATAAAGAAGCGAATATTTTTCTTTGAAATAGAGGTGGTTACAATAGAAAGAAAAAAAAAAAAGTCTGGCACATTGCTATAACTTCAAAAAATACAAAATTACCGGTATGCCTTCAGCTTTTTGTATTTTTTTTTGTGATAAATCTTGATAAATCACAATTGAATCACTTATATGATGAAAACACACCGCCTTAATGCTATTTGTTGAGAAGTATTTGTGTACCTAGCCTTCTCTATATCATTTTTTTTTGTCATTAATTTGAATAAAATATTAAAAACATGTGCCATATAAATTATTGCAAGGGCTTGACTTTTGCATCATTTATATTGTCATAATTTTAGAGGGTTAGGTTAGAAACTTTTTATCCTTTCCCACTTAGTTTGGGCGATGATGTTTGCAAGAAGCTATGGTTTAACCTAAAGGAAATGAATGAGAATATTTTGAGAATAGATGAGCCAATAACTTTATCCTCATCTATCCTCCACCCTTATTTTTATTATATTCTATCTATAATTTTTTTTTTTTTTTTGCTTCTTGTTTCCACTCCTAAAACCCGTCTAGCTGCCGGGTTTGCTTTAAGGTTCGTGCGCGACTGAGCTCCGTTTCCTATTTTCTGGTGTGCTTTGCGATTCGTGCTCGGCTTCTTCCTGTGCTGATCTCCGGCGATCGTCTTCGCCCCCGACTGCGGCTTCTGCGGAGGATCTACTCTGTGTTACTCCCTTTCCATCTATGGCGTCCGATGGTGATATGGGAGCCCGTGGTGCTGGGCATAAGCCCTACTCGTCAGGGTATTTCTGGGTCTCATCGTCTCCGGCGCCGACTGAAATCTCAAGGCTAGAATCAGTGTTCCCGGAGGTGGTCAGCATTCCAGTTGATGAGTTGAAGACTGAGATTGTGGATTGGCAGTCGCACGCTCTCATTGTTAGATCTTTCATGAAATGGATTCCAGCGGAGGCGTATGTGAGGGAGTTTCGCCGTGCTGGAATTCAGGGAGAAATCAATCCTGTTAGCCTGGCAAATCGATGCCATATATTCCGTTTCGAAGACCCGAAGGCTACTGATTTGGTGATTAATCGTCCATGAATCATCAATGGGCAAATTATCGCAATGGAAAGGTGGAAGCCAGAGTTCGTGCCGACTGCGGATGCCACCCCCTTTGCCCTGATCTGGCTACGATTACCGAACCTTCCTATGGAATTCTGGAAGGAGGAGTTTCTAAGGATGATTACTGAGACGGCTGGCCAATTTCATTGTGTTGATCCGTCGACATTGGCTAAGAGCAGAGGAAGTTTTGCTAGAGTTTGCTTGCGGATGGATCTCCGGCGTTCTCTCCGGCCGGGCATCCGAGTTCAGGGCATCACTCATCCCTTCTGGCAGCAATTTGTTTACGAAGCTCTTGAAGGATTTTGCTCCAGTTCCGGATCACTACACCTTGAGGGCCCGTGCTCTGTTTCGGCTGGATCAAGCAGGGCTGATGAATCTGAGTCCCCTGTTTTTGGATCTTGGTTGACTGCTGTTCGTCAACGCCGGAATGTCTCAGGCTCGCCGGGGAGTTGAGGAAGAAGCCTTCATCTATGACTAATCCGGTTGTTCCTGGCTTTGACTCAGTGGCTCATAAGGCTAAGGAAAATCATCGTTCTGTGGCTTTTGGTGTTGACGAATGGAGGACGCCGTCCAAGGTTGCTCGCCGGAAAGCTTCATCGTCGGCGAAGATGGTGGTTGGCGTGGACGCAACCTCCGCTGTCGCTGATGGTGAGAAGCAGCAGACTGGGACGAAGAATCCTCCTGTGATCGCCACTGTGCCGGTTCCCATTTGCCCGTGCCGGTACTGTAGCAACTGAGACATTTAAGCATAAGGAAGGATTTAAGTTCAGAGAAGCTGGAGATGGATCCAAATCCTATATTCCAATTTCCAATCCTTTCTCTTCTTCCACATTGGATAAGGGTTGTGGCAGTGAGCAAGGTAGCGGGGATGCTTTTCCTGGCCCTTTGAAAAGGGCTCGACCTGTTGAGAACCTTGCTCCGAGAATTAACCCTAAAAATGTTAAAAGAAAGGGCAAAGGTAAAGCCGCTTTGCCAAAGAATGTTGAGGATGCTCGTTACTTTCCTGTCATCCCGTCATTACTGCAGTGCTCTTCTGGAATTGATCAGGAGGTGAGTCAGCCTGGCACTGAGATGAATGTAGGGTTGACTGTGGTGGTCTCAGATGAAGAAATTATGACTCGGCATTCGGTCAATCTTGCTATTGCTGCGGATGGACCGAAGACTGACTCTCTTTTGATGACTGATGGGGGCACTCCTGCCAGTCAGTGCCTTCCTGATATGGTTATGATGGAGGACCAGGGAGGGGTCCCAGCTTCCTCCAATAATTAATGAAGATTCTTATTTGGAATACTCGAGGAGCTCGAAAGCCTGCATTTTGATCCTCTTTTAATAGATTGATGCAATTATATAAGTTTGACATATGTGTGCTGCTGGAAACCAGATTGTCGGGTGATACTCTGGCCCGGCTTCGGAGACAGATTTCCCGATCTTGGTCTTCGTATGCGGTGGAGGCTGAAGGGATGTCGGGGGGTATTCTGGCCATATGGCGTGATTCTGCAGTTTCGGTTGAGGCTTTTCATCAATGCAACCAGCAGATTGGTCTTCTTATCTCTATGGGATCCTCTGACCCCTGGCTGCTTTCAGCGGTTTATGCAAGTACGGATTATAGAGAAAGACGCATCCTGTGGGCTGAGCTTCTTTCTCTCCTTGATCAAGGGTTCCCTGCCATTATTACGGGAGATTTTAACTGTATTACTGAGGCTAAGGAAAAACGAGGGGGTAGACGGGTCTCGACCTCAGCTGATATTAATGAATTCAATTTCTTTATTCGATCTTCTAATCTGATGGATCTGGGGTATTCTGGAACCCAGTTTACTTGGTGTAATAACCGTCAGGGCTCAGCTCGTGTTTGGGAGAGACTAGATAGAGCTTTGGCTACGTCCCAATGGCTTCATATGCATCCTGCGGTCACAGTATCCCACCTGCCCAGGATTGCTTCGGATCACTGCCCTATTTTGATCTCTACTGAGACTGATGTGCACCAGCCAAGACAGTTTAGATTTGAGCATTTTTGGACAGTCCATTCGGGGGCTCGGTCCATTATTACTCAAATTTGGCATCTTCCTATCAGGGGCAATGCTATTTACTGTCTTTCACGTCGGCTTATGCTGACCAGACGATGCCTCTCCAAATGGAATAAGCTTGAAGTGGGGAACCTGGATAGACAGATTGAGATGGTGGAAGCTGATATTACTGCTCTTCAGGGTAAGGAGGATCTGGATGGATCTCTTTTGGAATCGGACCTTTTCTCTCTGCGAGATCTGCTTGCTCGTCACCATTCGCTGCTTCGCCAGCAAGAGATGTTCTGGAAGCAGAGATCTAGAATGCAGTGGATCTGTGAGGGGGATCGTAATACCAGATTCTTTCATCAGGCTACATTAAAGCGCCGGGCAGTGAATAGAATTCGGAGACTTGTTGACACTGAGGGGAATGATCAGGAGGATTTCCATTCTATTCGGGATATGCTTCTCCAGTTCTTTCAATCCAGATGGGTTGATTCCTCTGCTGATGGGGATCCGGTGGTCAGGGTTCCTGATTCCAGAAGGGTTTCCACACAGGATAATGAAAAGCTTTGCAGACCTGTCACTGCTGAAGAGATTCGGGAGGCCCTTTGGGAGCTTGGTCCGAACAAGGCTCCTGGGCCTGATGGTTTTCCTCCCCTATTTTATCGCCACTATTGGGACATCATTGGACCAGAGGTTATTCAGGCCATTCAAACTGTCTTCCAACTGAAGCAAATTCCCTTGGAATGGAATCGGACTCTTGTTACGTTGGTCCCCAAGCTGACCAACGCCTCTCTTCCGCAGCACTTCAGACCTATTAGCCTTTGCACTATCCTGTATAAAGTTTGTGCTCGCCTCCTAGTTGACCGTCTTCGGATTGTGATCCCCCGCCTTATTTCTATAGAGCAGGGGGCTTTTATTAAAGGGCGTTCTATATCGGACAACGTCCTCATTGCTCAGGAGTTCATGCATGATCTTCAAAGAGCCCCTGTGAAAAGAAGTCTCATGGCGGTGAAGCTGGACATGGAGAGAGCTTATGATAGAATGAGCTGGACCTTCCTGAAGCGCACTCTCCAGGAGTTCGGTTTTGATGATCTTTTTATTGAATGGATTATGGCATGTATTCTAAGGCCTTCCTTTTCTCTGCTCATCAATGGGAGCCCTACTGAATTTTTTCACTCTTCTGTGGGTTTGAGACAGGGATGTCCATTATCCCCCTTGTTATTTATTCTTGGTGCTGACGATCTTTCTCGTGCCTTTCATCTTGCTCAGCAGGAGAACCGGATTGTTCCATTTATGGCTGGGAGAGAGGGTCCCCGGATTTCGTATCTTCTTTTTGCTGATGACTGTATTCTTCTGGGGCAGGCTTCT
The DNA here is from genome assembly GCA_900491605.1 of Calamus simplicifolius. Taxonomy (NCBI): domain Eukaryota; kingdom Viridiplantae; phylum Streptophyta; class Magnoliopsida; order Arecales; family Arecaceae; genus Calamus; species Calamus simplicifolius. The sequence goes on along the minus strand of UESW01003924.1, from coordinate 210,981 downwards.
ATTGTTAACGCTGCTTCTTTTCATTCTATTCTGCAGCGTTACTGTCAGGCGTTGGGCCAGAGGGTAAATTTTCTAAAGTCTTCTATCTGTTTCAGCCCCAAGACCCCCAGATCTACTAGGGAGGCCATTATGGAGTTATCAGGTATCACAACTCGGTCGGATCACTTCAAGTATTTAGGGATCCCCATTACTGGTAGACGGGCTCGATGTTCCGACTTTGCTGAAATCGAGCGACGGGTCCACCAGCGTATTGAGGGGTGGCAGATGACTAGTCTATCTATGATGGCTAGGATCACTATCATCCGTTCTGTCCTCTCTTTCCTTCCTGTGTATCTTCTTTCGAATGGTGTAGTGCCGATCACTTGTCTGAGAAGGATTGAGAGATGTTTCAGAGATTTTCTTTGGGCTTCTTCGCAGGAGGGACATGGTATTCATCTTATTGCTTGGGACAGAATCTGCATGCCTATTAATGAAGGTGGACTGGAGATTCAATCCTTGATTGTTAGAAGAGAAGCTCTTCTTGCCAAACATGCCTCACATTTCCTTTTGGAGCCTCATAGTTTATGGAGTTCTGTGATGCATGCTAGATACGGTGACTGGATTTCTGGTTCGATTATTATACCGCCCCGTGGATCCTCTTCCTACTGGAAGGAGATGTGTAGACACAGTCAGCTCATTATGCACAATATCTCTTGGATGATTGGTGATGACTGATCTATTGATGCTGTCAATGATACCTGGATCTCTGAGCTCCCCATTATGCGGTGGCCCTCCTTTATCAACATGGATATTCCCCCTAACCTTAGGGTTAAGGATCTTATCTCCTTAAACCCCCGCTCAGGGCACATACCCTCGGTGACTGGGTTTTTGGGGAGGAGCTTTCTCGTCGAATTCTCTCGATGCCTCTTCTACCTGACTCCTCTGGTGACTCCAGGATTTGGCAGCGCTCTTGTCTTCCCAAGGCTCCTATTCGGGACCTTATGGATATATACAGACCGCAGGCTCAGCATACGGAGGATGCAGCTTAGATTTGGAAGCTTCCTGTTATCCCCAGGGTTCAGTTATTCATCTAGAAGATTCTCTGGGATTGCCTTCCTACTTGCTTCCTTCTCTCTCGACGGGGTTTGCCTATTCAGCCGATTTGTCCTCTTTGCAGGCAGGTGGATGAAACTTTGGACCATGCTATATTTTGTTGCTCCAGAGCGAGAAGAATCTGGACTCTTATGGGCTATCCTAGGGATATGGAGGTTTTGGCTTTCTCGCGTTCTTTTTTCCTTCAGGACATCCGTAGTGGTCCTATGAGCAAGCGTGGTCTTTGGTCTGTGACTGCTTATTATATATGGCTGTTGAGGAATCAAATCATATTCTTCGACGATAGGTTTTTCTTTCACAGGATTGTGAGGCAGATTAGATCATTGACTTCGGAATGTGCCTGTGCCTCTCATGGTGTTAATTTTGATTCCTCTGGCCTCTGGGGATCCCCTGCTGTCTCGACAGCGAACCGTCGTACGGTTTTCATCTCATGGGAACCCCCCCTCCAGGGTATGTCAAAATTAACTTTGATGGGAGCGTCCGGGACAGAGCTGCTGGATCTGCTTTCATCATTCGGGGCCCGATGGGAGATCTATTGGCTGCGGGAGGCTTTGGATCCCTGGACTCTACTGTTCCTCTGTCGGAGCTTGGTGCTGCTTGGGTAGGGCTCTCTTTTGCTGTTAGGATCCTCCATGCTCCCAAGATCATGATTGAGGGGGATTCTATGACTGTCATTTCTTGGCTATCAAAGGAGAGCTGTATAGATGGTTCCTCAAATCCGATTCTGAGGGACTGTTGGGCTATGATGCGGGAGCTTGATTCAGCCCAGATCCGCCACACTTATCGTGAGGCTAACTCGGAGGCGGACTGGGTGGCGTCGTTTGCTGCTCAACATGCGGGTCCTTGGAACTGGAAGCCAGGCGACCCATGTCCTATTCTCCTTCAGCAGATTTTAATTTCTGATGCTTCTGGGCTGACTCATTCTAGATTTATATGATCCCCCGTTTGTAACCAAAAAAAAAAAAAAAAAAAAAAACCCGTCTAGCTCTTGTTTCAAAAAAAAGAAAGAAGCCCTTGCCCTTGTTTTCTATTTTTTTTCCCACCTAAAAAAAATCTAATGGAAAAGAGAGAAAAATAAAGGGGGGGGGGGGGGGAATATTTATATTATTTTCAAGACCCGAAACATTATAGTTGAAGAAGCTCATGTGCAACAATGAGAAAAAAAAATGAAAGGCGGTATGAGAGATTTGAAATAGATAGCGATGTCATTTGTAATAGAGTTATGAAAAGCAACTAATTGAAATACTTACAATATGGTTAAAGTAATGGATGCTTTAGTTGATTTAAAAAATGATGATTTGATACGATAATTTTTTTTTGATAAAATAGTAACCATCAGACTCAAACAATAATAATTTGATCACTATATAAATGGAAGGAATGATTCAATCCTAAACCTTATATCATATAGTTTTCTGCTCTAATGAAGTACTTGTTATATTGTGCTAAACCTCTACGATACATGAGTATTAATTATAATTTGAACAACTCGTTAATCATACCATAGAGGTAACTGAAAATTTTTCTATAAGCTACTTTGTTCATGAACTTGAACAAAAATCAAGCATATAGTTCTTATGATTTAGCCAACCACTAGACTCAAGCTATTGGGTTGGTTAGGCTCAAGAAAAGTAATTTCTTTCTTCATGCAAGCAAGAAAATAGTTATTCGAGTATAGAGAAGCAAGTTGACTATGAATCTAGACTCAAGGAGACACATAATTTTGAATGTTGGTTTGAAACCCTATTTATCATTTCTTACACTAGATGGTCAAGATCTCCATTACTCAAACATGCATGCATACAAAAAGAATTGATGATGCATTTAAAAAAAGCTAGCAGTACTTTAGCGGCATGCATTGAATTTTTATTTATTTTTTGGTACAAAATTTACTCCTCTATAAGCATCTATGAGTATAGTAGCTTACTTTTAGTTTAATGCAAGCAATGTATTAGTTCCTGGATTTATTTTTAATTCTGATCCATAAAAGTTAGTGCATTATCCAACGGTGACCTCATAGACTTTAAATCCATTGTTTATAGTTAGTTGGACCTTGGTGGATGCATATAAACCAAAGCTCTATTTTAATAAAATTATAAATAAAAATAATGGAAGAGATAATAATACTTTGTTAATTTATAAGCTGAAGGGCAAAGTTGATTTTAAGAAGATGAAATATTAGGATTCTTTAATTTTAATTTTTTTAAATTTATAACATTTTAAAATTTAGTTATTAAGAAATTTTTTTCTCAAGTGATATATTTTTTTAGTTATGATTTAATGACATGAAAAAATTTTCTTTGCATAATCATTTTATACTTTGTTTGAATAATTAAAGTTTTAATCCTATACATATATAAAAGCTGCTCTATAATTAAAAATTAATATATATTTGATTTTTTTTTTTTTTTTAGTTTTAACCTTTTTGAAGCTTGAAATATTAGTTATCTGAAGCCGTATTTTTTAAAGTTATTTTAAACTTTTATTTTACCAATTGTTATGATTCGGCTCGCAAGCGGCATCTTCTTCCGTACCATTGCACCTCCGATACTTTAAATGCATATGCTTCCAAGCCAAAGGCGGGCTTGCATTGTTCGCCAATTTTTTTTTTTTTTTTGGGTACAATGACAGACAAACCTCGTACCCGTCGCGTTAGATTAATTTCAAAGCAATCATCCGGCCGCGGCCACGAAGGGCACATTCGGGACAGGCAACTTTATAAGCCTTCACACCTGGCGCTCGCGGCGGCGTGGGTCTACTCCGATCACCTAAGGCATCGTCCTTCTCGCTGACCATGGAGGAGCTCAGCCATCAAGACGACGAGCTACTCGACGTCCTCACAAGAACGGGAGAGAAGATCGGCATCTCCAAGCCCAGGTTCGCCCCTTTCCTCTATGTTCGATCCAAGAACTTCTTCTTTCCTGCTTTCTCGTTTGATTTATGCCCTAAAAATCTGATGGGATATATTCTTCTTCATGCAGGGGACTCGTTCACCAGGACGGGGACTACCACCGGGCGGTCCATGTTTGGATATACTCGGAGGGCACTCAGGAGCTCCTCCTGCAGCGCCGAGCAGACTGCAAGGATTCTTGGCCTGGGCTGTGGGATATATCTAGCGCTGGTCACATCTCGGCTGGAGATTCCTCTCTCCTAACTGCCAGGTAGTCTGGTTTTCTCTGATCATAAGTTTATTCCCGTTTTGTAGTCGATGTCACGATTGTTTATGCAACAAGGAAGAAAACTCGCCGTTTTTTTCTGATTCATTTTCTCTATTTTGCTCGGAGTTTTTCTTGCTTCTTTGCTTTACTTTGAATTGTTGGTTTATTTGTTCGTATATTATTTGATGCATATCTTTTATACCTTCTTTTACGATTATGATAGACCTATGGAGGGGTCTCTTGATTGCAAGGTAGTGGCACGAATTAATTCTGTTCTAGGGTTGATGTTATCATAGACCTATGGAGTAGAAATTTTGCTGTTTCTTGGCTTCGTTTTCCTTTTCTTGGTTGAGTTTATCGTACTTTGAATTCTTGGGTTCCTAGTTCGTGTCCGGTAGACCTCTTTCTACCTTCTTTGATCCAGCTATTATAAGGCCTTTGTTTGTATTACCTCTTTTTACCTTCTCTGAATTATTGGTTTCCTGGTTCGTTCTTCTCTGGTTCATGTTTTCTTGGTTGGAATTTTTTCTGCTCCTTTGCTGTACTTTGAATTCTTAGGTTCTTAGGTTTGCATCTTAGTTGTCCCAGACATCTTTTCCTTCTTTTGCAATTATTGCTCGGCTATTATAAGACCTTCTGAGTGCCAGGTAATTAAACCCACTGTTTATGAGTAGTCAATGTAGTGACTATTTATTTGAAGAATGACGAAATTTTACAGTTTCTTTTATACAGATATATGGTTTACTGTTTCTTCTTACATATATGGTTCGTGTTTTCTGTGCTTCTTTGCTCTGATTTCTTAGGTTCTTGTTCAGCTGGTCTTCATCTTACTTGGTAAAACTAGGGCATTTTAAGTTTTTTTTTTCCTCTGCATGCTTCCAATAAAGATAAGTTAGCTTTCAAAAGTCAACTATCAGAATACATAGATAAATTATTTTTGAAGATAAGTCAATTATACTTTTTTTTTTGTTTTTCTGAATTTTATCCATCGATATTTTAGTTGCAAGAATTATTTATTCTCAAAAGGAAGTATTGTGAGAAAGTATACATTAAGATAGCTGCATAGCTATTTCTTTACATTTTTTGACTACTAAGATGTTTACTTGCTTCCCTGGATTCATGCTACTATTATCTGTAATAGTTTTACTATTTTTGTTTGGGAACTCTTGGGAAACATTAATTTTTTATTTGATTCAGTTGTTTCCCCCCTAATCTTCATATATGGCTAACTGTATTAATTATGTATTTACAGGAGGGAACTTAATGAGGAACTAGGCATAAGCCTTCCTAAAGATGCATTTGAGTTGATTTTTGTGTTTCTTCAGGAGTGGTATGTAGACTTCTGCCTGTAGTGTTAAGTGTTAACGTCTTCGTTTTATTCTTGTCTGATCTTTTGTCATGATATGTTTAATTACTAAAAATAAGTGGTGTGTAGCTTGTTTTATATTACGTACATTGGTTCATTTGCTGTTGCATATATGCTTGCTGTTGTTTTCACAAGATGCAGCACTATTGCATAACTTAGTACATTTAATTTCACCTCCTTTTTATGACACCAGGATAGGCTGCTACCCTGTTATTTTTTGCATTTTTTCTACATCAAACAAGAATAACGTAAGCTTGAGTTCTATGTGTTCATAGCAAAGCAATGAGTAATAAATGGCCTGATTGTGCTGATTGTTCAGTGAAGTCGCCTAATTACAATGTTTTGGGTCCAAGGTTTGTGGATCCTGCACATTTTACATCTGCATAGAGGCCAGTAGTTGTGGTGCAAAATTTGTGGCACCTAATCCAAAATGCTCTTTGAGCACCCTTAACAAGATCAAGTGTTTGGACCTTAACTTGAACCCTTTTTTTTTCTTTAATTAAATTCATCTAGTGCCTAAGGGAATGTGTCTCATTGTGTTCTTTCATTTGTTTGTGCCTTAGAGATTAATACAACTCCTTGTATTGGAAGTCATTACCTTCTTTGTTGTCTAGATTTTTTTCATGTCCAGGGGTTTGTTGGAAATTGCTCTTTTGCATGTGCTTAAACTACAAAAAGAAATTCTTTTGACTATGAATTTGGAACCAAATTTTAGAGGATTGGTGTTAGGTTGACTGTTGGTCATAAAACCTGATCAATCCTTCCGTGGAGCGACCTTGGCTTTGAGTTGTGTGCTACAACCCATATTTGATGAGGAAAAATATTTGCATGCTACTGCTGCTGCTGATTCATTTATTTGCCCTTTATGAGATTATTTTGGATGTTAAGCTACTCTTATACTAATGCAGCTGTCCTCCTTGTGGTGTGGATGTCTCCTAACCAGTTATCTGAATAATTCAGATCACTATTTGTTTTTGGAGAAATTCATACTGTTGTCTCATCTTTATTTTTATGAGTCCTTAATTCAGTAGACCTGATCCTGATGCTTACCTGACCTTTTGTCCTTTCAAATGGCTAGGTCTTAGCCGCGTTCTATACCCAGTTAAGAAACACAGTCACCTTGATGTTTTGTTACATAATCTGGTTTGACGTTAACTCAAATAATCACGCATTCTTGATTAGGTCTATTTGAGGACTCTCGATCAACTAAAGAATCTGATGGGGCATAAAATTTTTTTCTGCTTTGCATGATGAAGAATAATGAATGGTTACCCTTTCCTAGTGATCTTTTCTCTGGGAATATAATTTTAAGTTGGTACATGTTTTTGTATAATTTTTGTTTTATTCTAGAATATAATGGGTTTATTGTAGGGTAGGCTGAACCACGATTTGATATCCAATTGAATTGAACTAGTAGTGTACCAATAGTTCGAGCTAGTGTACCATGTTTTGCCCTTTCTTTCATTTTTTTCAAAATTTTTCTTTTTTTAATGTGATATACAAGGCTAAGAGCTTTTTATGAGCATTTAAGTAAATATTACTTAAGATTTCTTGTGAAAATAAGAGGATACAATCTATTTAAATTTAATAAAATATTAGAAAAATTAAATTTCTTAAGAATAAAAAGTCAACTCGTTCTCTCAAGAATAAATTTGGAGAATTTCAAAAAATTGTTTCAATAAATTTCAAGTTAGGGCACTTTAACTCCGAATAAAAACATTAGAAAATCAATTTCACTTAGAAATGATGAAAAAAATAAAATACTAAAAAAATATTTTAACATATAATTTGTAAGGCTTTTTTTATTTTTTGTTCAAACTTGTAGGCTTTTCAGAATTAAATAGGATCATAGTATCAGTGTACCTTACACTGAACTATGTCGATTTGATTCACAACTCATCGAAATTAGAAAATTAAACTTACCATAAAACACTAAGGTTAAAACATATTTTTTAGGATTCAGAGTATGACGTGTCAGTAGACTAGAAGTCGCCCATTAAGAAAAAATCCAACATTCAATCTAGTGATCCATTATTATTTGGACCTTAAGAAATACATTTTAACCTTAAGATTTTATAACAAGTTTAATTTTATTATTTTAATAAGTTATGTATTAAGTTGGCACAGGTCAGCTTGAGGTTCATTGATATTGTGATTTTATCTAAGTCTAGAAACTCTTTATAAGTTTGATCAAAAGTTGATCAAAGTCTTACAAATTATATTTTAAAATAATTTTTCTATTATTTTATTTTCTCATTATTTTTAAGTTCAATTATTTTTTAAGATTTTAATCCATAATGGAAGTACTCTAACTTGATATTTACTAAAGCTCTATTTTATGAAATTCTTTAAATTTGTTTTATTTTTGAAATTTTCTGAATTTGTTCTTGAGAGAGAGAGCTGATTTTTTTATTTTTAAGGAAATTATTTATTTTTATATTTTTGTTGAATTCGAATGAGGGGTATTCTATTATTTTCATGAGAAATTTTAAGTAAATGTCATTAGGAGAAAGAATGACATTTATTTAAATAATTTTGAATGGAATAGAAGAGAGGAGAGATGATGTGAACTTACAAGAGCTCACCACACAGCGTGCCCCCCACCCGTGCCATCCTCAAACTAGACTAAATTGGGTGGTTTGGTATGGTACCCATCCCGCCCTCAAACTAAACTAAATTGGGTGGTTTGGTATGGGTTGGATAGGTTCAAGGTTTGAACCAAACTGAAAGCCAAAATCGTGTTGATTTTTGGTCTGGTTCGAGTTTGAGCCAAACTATCTGGCTTGACATGGTTCGGCTTATCATGATTTAGTGTTTAGGAAGGAATTTGCTGCTAATAAGCTAGTAGATGTTAAGTAGACTGATTTTTCTCAAGGATGCACATTTTTGAAGCCTTGTGTAGCTTTTTTGTTTTATTTAATTGATTTTAGGTTTTCTAGTAATGCATAATGGTTGAGGCTTAACAACAAGCTATCTAGATCAAGGTTTGCAAAATCGATACTGAGATTTATATCAATGTATTATCAATTTGCTACAATATGGATTGGTATGGTACAATATGCACATCGTATCGAGATAGGGTGCGCATTCTTTTCTTTTAATTATAATACCACTCGATACCAAGTGACAAGGGTCAGTATTAGACGACCCAAAGTGGATTAGTTTATTTGATTCATGCCAAATTGAAACTCGATACTGTATTGGTATAGTATGGTATGGCAGACTTTGATCTAGATTTACATCAAATCCTCAATGATCATGTTATTTAGGAATTAGTTTCTCAAGTAGAAAGGTTAAGAAAAACCTGGCTACTTGGTGTATCAGGCAGAACTCATCAAGTTGCTGCCGTGGAGTGGGCTGTCATTTGCTGAAACACTGAGGAAAAGTTCAGTTCTTTGTCCTATTTAAGTAGCTCTTTGCCGCATTAGTGTGAAAACAATGGCCACGGTCCTAAATTAGTGAAGTTTTTTTCTTGTTGAGTGGAGCAGTCTCATTTCATTCTTTTACACATAACTTGAGTTTATCATTTCTGGAACAAGGGTTCTTTTAAGTGCCTTTTGCTGTATGATCACATAATTTCTTCTAGTGGCATTGCCAAGCATGTCAATGGGCCAAACCACGGGGCTCAATTGCATTGTTTCTGGCTAGGTTGTTCAGGTGTATTCATAATTTTTCATGTGCCTCCCTAGATGTGTTCTGCTCATAATTCTTCTGTTGACATCCCTAGGTGTGCCTCCTTTTTTTAAACAAATGATGAAATGGCAAGTAAGCATTTTGGTAGATAAATTTCGAATATACTTATAGCTTATCAATTATTTCTGAGCTACTGAATTTTTTATGCTATATACAAATTTAGGCATTTATATCATTTTTTTTGTTGCAGTGTTATAAATAATGGGAAATATATCAACAACGAATATAATGATGTGTATCTTGTGACAACTTTGGCCCCAATTCCATTTCAGGCCTTCACTCTCCAGGTAAGAAAGGTTACACTTTTTATTGTAGGGATCTGTACTAAGTATGCTATAGTCGACAGATTGTTTTTTATGCTAATTTGTTATATCTCTCACTACGAAGACTATCCTATCTATATATTGCTGTAATTAATAATGCCTGTAAACATGGTTAGAACCATGGTTTCAGGTCCCGAGTGGATGTCGGGATGAGTTGCTGTCCCAAGTGTCGAGACAGAACTTTTTCACTATCATCCCATCCTCCCAAATGGTGCATCTTGAGACAACTCCTATCCCAAGTGTCGGGATAGGGCAAGATGGTGCCGCGTCCTGTTCTGTGAAAAATTCAGGATGGCCTTATCCTATGGGATTTAAACCCTTGGTTAGAACACTTATCTTTTGGAGTCATATATTCGGATGTCATACAATCATAAAGCCTTGCTTGGGCTTTTGGCTTTTACTTGGTTGCTTCTTTAGTGGTCTGGCTTAGGAAGATTTATAGGCCTCACTTTTCTATCAATCAGTATTTACAGTTGACGAATTAACTTCTTTGCGTTATAATGTTGTTTTTTTATGTAGAAATAGAAAGAAAAACTATAGCTTGCTTTTAGTGTTGAACATAATCAGCTTCTAAATCCTCTTAGTAACATGAGAATTTTTTGAGTGAATTCTGGATCCAGTTTTAATAAATCCTGTATATGGAAGTACAGGCTTTACAGCTATATGCTGGTGGTGCATGTATACATGCACTATGCACTTATATAAGAAATTTGGTGATTCTAACATCAGATGTGGTTAGCTAAACAACAAATCCAATCTCTGTTGAATATCTACCTGAATAGAAAGGAAAACTAAAAGAATTTCTCAAGGGAAAACGTACTAAAATATATATGCCAACGAGATCCTTGGGTCCTTTGGAAATTTGATGCATTTTGCCTACGTTGTCTTTTTTGAGAAAAATCCTGTGAGACACACACAGATTGGTCGTGACCAGGTTGGGGGATCCTTAGGAATGGGGATAAGGGAAATGCACACCATGACATTTTCCTACTCAAACAAGATTGTAGAAATCCACTGTTATTTGGTTGAGCTGAAAGATTCTTGAGCTTCTACTGTTATGGATTGGCAAAAGATGTTTATATTATTAAAGGAGAATTAGTATTTTATATCCTTTTTTGTTTGGTGCCAATTTTATGCGGAAACAAAATCATATAGTAATGACTAAAATGCAGATAGGGTCATGCAAAAGAATTTTTGGGTTGCAAATTGGAACCCAAGCCTTCTGGGTCTAGCTTAGCCTGAGCATGCTAGAGATGTGAAATCTACAAAATTAGATGCTCTGCGTTAAAGAACTGAAATTATTTTGACTTTTCTTTTTTTAATCTGCAAAAAACCACAAATCTTAGCATCATAATGCAGGGAACAAAATGTTTGAGATTCTTCTGTTTTGTAGTCTTTCTCCAGGGTACTGTGCTGCTGATTGTAGTCCATGCTGGAAATTGGACCCCATATGTGTAAGTAGTTTTGCAGAAATGGCAACAATCTAGGACATTCACCTTGCTTTTTCTGTTGCATGCCATTAGGTGGCAAAAGTATTGACTTATAACTTCCGTAGTTGCTTCAAGGTGCGGGAAGAGATAAAATGGAGGAACTTGATGTGTTGGAGATCGTTTGGTTGGATATTTAACTTCAGGGATGAGACCATTTATAGATATGGTTTGAAAGCTGCTAAGCTTATGGTGCAAGTGTGTACAAGGTGGAGGAATCCTTTGTTTGAGATCCAGATGGGTTCCATTTCACCTTGTTTTAGGATTTGGATATATTACACGAACTTGGATTCAGGTGTTGGGAGTGCACGTATGCATCGAAGCATTGGATCCTTAGTTCCTTGCTAATCTAGGCATATCTTCTTCTGAAGTTGTGTCCAAGTTTTGTGCCATATATATGTTTAAGTGTCAAGTGCAAGTGCTTCAGTTTAAACCAAAGGATCCAGGTAATATAGGATGGAATTATGTCAGGCCAAATAATTGCTTTTCTCAAGTCAGAAGTGGTTCAGAGCTGGCGTGGCATGTCTATCTTTAGTTGGGGATTAAATGAAGATATGTATGACATACCACTCTAGCTGACTTGGCTAATTTTGTTCTTGTGAGGATTAGGATATGTTTTATCATGTATGTGTTGTCTATAGGCTAGCCCATCATACTATTGCTATGAGGCATAGCCCTGTATGCATAGCTTGTCATAGCTATAAGGCATGCATAGGTGCAAAAAGTTATGTAGTATTGTTAGGGGTGCACAAGTGGGTAGTTGAGATAGAATATTACTTTTTTAATGATACCTCTTTTGACTTGGGTCACTTTTAACCACCATACAATATTCTCATAATTATTGAAAAAAGTCCCAAATATTCTCAGTTTGTCTCTTGATCGAATGTCTCTTTGAATTATTTTCCAAAACCAAGTTGATTGAGAATTATTCAATCATTCTAAAATTCTACACGAATTTTATGATTTATTCATGAGTTGTTCATAACTAATTTAACTACAAATAAATGAGACCACATATCATTGTTAGTGGTGATAATTTTTTAGTATCAGTTGTTATTCTCTTTTAAAGTTATAATTATTTTAGAATGCCTATATTTTGCCAGGTTTACTATTTCTTGGTTCTTTTCTATTTTCAAATTTTTGTCAAATTAGCTGATTTTTTTTCCAAATTCTGAATCATTATGTCCAGTGAATTGTTCCTGAATGTCAAACTTGTGTGGTTGTTGTGGTTATGCTTTTAACCCCTTTATATTAGTGGGCTTAGACATTAAGAATAATCAAAAATATAATTTTTTTGCCTCATCTTAAGAAATTTAGTATTAAAAATTGATCCTAAATTTGAGTTGTTTGATGTCAAATGTATGCACTACATTAATTCTCAGAAAAAAAGGATGTTAAATGTGTGCGCCACATTGTTATAGGTATTTAATGTATGGATGTAGCTAAGATACTGGCAAAACAAAATGATAGTGGGTGCATCATACAGGATCAAAGAAGACGCTGGCAAAACAAAATGATGCTAAAACTTATAATCAGCAATGAAACTAAGATACAGAGGATGCGACTAATTTTTGGTGGCAGATGGTACTATGCATGACAAAAAAATGCAACATGAGAAGAGAACAGGTGCTAGTGAACATTACCAGTACTTCCTATGGTGAAGGACAGGGAGTCTTGTAGTGTCATCCTATACTAGATTATATTGTATATATTTTTAATCAACTGCTACTGTGGGTTTATGTTGCTTATGAATGTGTGTTTTCTCTAATTTGTCTTGACTATTTGGTATATCTGAATATGTTGCACTACTGACTAGAACTGGCTCACTATTTAGCTGCACACTTCTTTTCAGGATGGCTTGTATTTTTTTTTTTCTCAAGACTTATCATGGCTTGATATATTTATTTTTTCTACCTACCTAGCAGGACATAGACTGCTTTTGTATCTTTTGATCACACTTTATATTTGTATTTTAGGAAACAGAAGTTTCTTCCGTGAAATATATCTTTTGGGGCGAGTACAAAAGTTTGCTTGCAAATGGACATGAAGAATATGTCCCTTATGATGTAAGTGGGCAATACGGTCAGCTTTTTGACATTATTGAGCAAAGGTATGTTAGGTAAACCCATATAGGTGAATCATATAATTATCTTTGTTTTGTTTTGTTGAATGCAATTTTTTTTTTGGTTTGCAGCAGTTTATTGAATTGACCAAATTTATGTGCTTCCTAATATCTGTTTTCTCTGAAACTTAAATGAATTCAGACCATTCGCACTTATTTGGAAGAAACAGAAGGCTTCTATAAATTTGACTCCATCAATAAACTAACACTTTTAGAAACAAAGTGGTGACATCATAAGATGGACAAATAAGCTATTCTTTTTCTCCTGGGTGAATTTACACAATTTTAGAACTAATTAGGTTAATGTGATGTCAGAATAATGAGTTACCTCCTTAGTTTTCATGGCTTTTATGTTATGTAAAAAAGATTAAAGAATTTGTTAAGGAGAGAGAGGACATGAACTACCAGCCAACCAACAACTATTGCTCTTAGAAAGTGTTTTCATATTTAGCTATTTTTAGAGAGAATACTAGTAGGACAAATAGTGTCATGGTTTTTGTTCATGGGCAGTGGATATGAAAAAATGTTTGTTTAATTGGTATTTGTGATTCTGTTGACCGATATGAAGACAGTTTGATTGGAAGATTCTCTGGATATTTCCTGTGCGGACTTGCACAAAATATGAAATCAAGAACGAGCACTTGCATTTTGGATATTACGGATGCAAAATTTTTTAAAACAGTACAGCAATGCATGACTAGAATAGGAGAAGCTTATGTAATATGCTGATCAGATTTGAGCAAGTTCATTTGGCTTTTATTTTGAAAACTGGCACTTGGTGCACAACATATTTTTTTGTCTTAATGGTTGAAGGCGTTGAGTGCGTGATCATGACAGGACTCGAAAAGTTGGATAAATGTAATGTTAACATATTTACATTCCTCCAACTGCTGAAGAAAGAGTAAAAAATTGAAGCAGTGAAGAGACTTAATAGTGTGCAATATCACCACTAAAAGAAGCCTCATTCCAAACACCATCATATGAAAATGAGAGATGGACAGAGGAGGGAGCTTCTTTTGTAGGATTATAGAAAAATAGGCAGATCAAGGGGGGCAATGAGACAAGTAGAAGAAAGCAGGAGATGGGAGGGTTGGGTTGGGAGTGGGGGGGATTGGTGATGAGGGTTGGATTGGTAGTGCTACTATACAAACTCTTTCATCGTATGGCTATAAATAATAAAATGTTTCTTCTCATTTTTTTCTATGTTTATCATCAAACTAACTTTTCACAAGGAACATACCTTATGGAAATGGACTTCAAAATTTTCAGTTAGTATCTTTCTTATGTAACAAGGGTTTTGAGATTCCATTTGTCAACTTTTCCTTGTGAGGGTAAGAAATATATTACTAAAACAATATATTACTGCTGCATTTACATGTAATAAGAGGAGATTCTAAGCCTTCTTTCATAGACTCCCCTTTGTTTGTGAAGTATAGGAATCCCCTTCATCTTTGGTCTTGCCAATCCCTAAAGGTGATCTCCTCTTTAGGCTAAACTACATTTTGACCCTTGAACTTAGGAGAGGGTCACTTTGGATCTCAAACTTCCAAAAGTTGCAAAAGTCATCCTGAATTTTTCGTTTTGTTTCCCTTTGATCCCTACTGTTAAACAGGAGAGACACCATTTGCTTCTATTCGATGTGGTATAGCACACATTGCATCCATGATGGCAAAATCAAGTTAAAACCCATTAACAATCCATTACCAACCTGTTAATCTAATATCCAATAACCCATTAAAAAAAAATCCTACCCCTCCCCCCCTTTCCCTAACCGTGCACCCCCCTCCCCTCCTCCCAACCTGAGCACCTCCTCTGGTCCTCCCGCTCGATGCCTCCCTTCTTTCGCCGCTCCCTTCCTTTCACCGCTCCCTCCCTTCTCCCACTCACCACTGCCTCCCTTTCTCCTCTGCTGCTACTCCGTCCCTTCTCCCGCTCGCCGCCGCCTTCCTCTCTCCTCCGCTGCCACTTTCTGTTTTCTCTCACTCGCTGCCGCCTCCCGCCTCCCTCCCTTCTTCGTTGCTCCCTCTTTTCTCCCGCTCGTCTAACTTTCAGTATTGAGCTAAAAACAAACCCACATGAGGATTTTTTTTTTCAAAAAACACCTTTTTCTAAGAAATGGGCGGATGAGCATGATTGTAAGTTTGCAACCTTCTGTAACTTCGAGGCAACTCCTATCCACATCTTGAATGCAGTCTGTTTGATAACTCCATGCAGTTATTACGTAATTGAAGACAATTGTTGATGCATTTTCATTCCTTTTGACCAAATAATACAATATACTGCATTACCGCTCATGACTCATTTTTATTAGACGAGACAGAATTTTCTAATATTTGAGTTTTCAATCTATCATCATTACCAAAGTTTTGGTCAAATGAACATCCGATCTAGATTACATTTTTGCTGAGATAATATTTTGGCTTTTGTTGCATTCAAATTATGTTATTTCTGATTCACAGACCGAAAAGATAAACTATTGTGTCAACGACCATGTACAATGATCATAATTCTTGGGATGGAGCTAGTATAACTTGAGCCCTAGTCAAGGTCCATTCTGAACTTGAATAATGATATCTATTGCTTCTCTTTCTTTACCTACCTTTAGCCATCCCACCCAAGCAAACCATAGCTGATGGAGGGAGTTTGTCAACTTGACAAATTAAGTAGATGGCCTGAATGCTTTTCTGAATAAAGCGAAGTCAAGCCTTTTGTTTAACTTTCAAAGAATCATGTTTCTTTGAGTAAAACAAAGTGTCCATGTTAAAGTGTGAAAGTATATAATGTCAAACTTTTTGTAAATTGGGAGGAGGAAGAAATCGTGAAGGATGGAGAGAGGCAGTAGCGAGCGAGAGAAAGGAGGGAGGCGGCAACAAGCGGGCGGGAGAAGGGAGGGAGCAGCGGTGGAGGGAGGCAGCGACGACCAGGGGCAGCAGCGGACGGAGGGAGGGAGGGAGCGGCGGAGAAGGGAGAAAGGCGGGAAGCAGTGGGGAGCGGACAACAGTGGTGACCGAGTGGCAAGCGGTGACGCCGAGCAAGGGACAAAGGGGGGTGTGGGTTGGGAGAGGGGGAGCGCACGGGTTGGGAGGGGGAGGAAGGAGGGCCCATGATTAGGGAAAGGGAGGGAGAGATAGGATTGTTTTTTAATGAGTTATTGGATATTGGGTTAACGGGTTGGTAATGCATTTTAACTTGATTTTGCTACCATGGATGCCACATGTACTGCAATGTTGGATAGAAGCTAATGACGTCTTTCCTGTTTAATGGTAAGGACCAAAGATAAGCGAAACGGAAAGTTCAGGATTACTTTTGCAACTTTTTGAAGTTCAGGAACTAAAGTGACACACCCCTTTAGTTCGAGGGTTAAAATTAGCCTTATTTTAAATGTAAGGATGCCTGATTTCAAGTTTTCATCTTTCTCTCACCTTCTCTCCAAATGCTTATATCTTCCTTTTCTATACTTTGTTAACACTACTAAAATTTCGTAGTTGCCTTTCGTGTCCTTTCTTCCCCACCATTTCTACTACATTTGAGCCCCTGCTTCCTATCTCTTTTTCCTATATCCTTGAACTGTTCGTTCCCCAACACCCCCCTCTATCTCTTTTGGCAAATTAATTTAAATAGTTTTTTATATTTTGGCATCTTATATTTATTATATTCTGCCTTTTAGGTTACTTGTGTTCTCTCTTGTTCTGGTTTATTCTTTTTACTTGTATTTTCATTGTCTACTATTTGTTTTCAATTGTGCAAATATGTTCTATATTTTCTTTTTTTGTTATATTTTACTTTGTTTTTTCCTTATTTCTTTTTTTCTTAACATGGTTTGGTTTGATTTTTTTTTTTTTCTTTTCTTTGTCACTTTGTTTCTAATTTTCTTCTTTTTCTGCACCTTTTTTTTTTTTACATTTTTGCTATATTTTTTGGCTTATATCTTATCAAATATATTTTGTTTCTGCTTCTGTCTTGCACTGCATTTTGTGTGTTCACTTTGGCAAAATTATTTCAAAGCTAGATTTTAATTTTGCATATTTATTTTTGTTCATTCTATATTATATTTTTTTAACTCATGTTTTTCCTTGATTTTCTTTGCTTTTTTGTTTTATTCTATTTGTATATAGTTACTTGCACTTTGTTTTCAACAAAATCCTTTTTGCATTTAATCTTTATGTTTTTAGCTTGTTTTGTTTTGTCATCTATTTCTTTTTTTGAATTTGTTTGTCTTTAATATTTTCTTCTTTTTCTATTTTTAGTTTAATTTCCTTTAGGTATAATTCACTTTCAGTGAAATATTTTCATTAAACATTACTGTAAAACCATTAACTATGGGGATCCTTCTCTCTGCCTTTGATGTGACCTTCCAACTAATTTATTTTTGAATTTTGATTCATTAGCTTGGTGATGGTATTGATTTTTTGGACCATAAATGGGTGGTCTGGGGGAATGAGGCCACTTTTAGGATTGTATCACATGTGATGCAATAAGCTGAGTTTTATGGAATGTTTTTTTGCTGAAGTATCACAAGCAACATGATTCATTGGCATAAATATGAGGCGGGATTCCGACATCCTTTGGTAATAAACTATACTTGCAAGTTGTTGAAGCCTTTTTAGGACTGAGCACTGGGTAGATTGTCAATTGGTCTATTTTGGCAAGTGATCTTTCTGTTTTCTTTTCTGCAGTTCATCCTGGTCCTCTGTTTTCTATGTTTTTCTAGTATTGTGCTTGTATTTACTGATGATTCCTTCTCTTTTATTTCATCCATCCAAATGGATTTCCTGAGAGGTAGCATGTCTCTTCCTGTTTTTGCATGGTAACCTCTTTTTGTTTAATTAAGCCTCCAGGAACAACTTTCACCTTTTTAACAAAGATTTTTTTGATAAAATTTCTAAACATAGTTTAGATTGTGTAGGCTGTGACATATTAAAGTCACTATGGGAAAAAATGGGAGAAGAATTATAAGAAAGTATCCTTGAAGATAATTTAGCGCTGTCAGTAGCCTTTATGTTGGTAGATAGGTTTGTGGATTTCTGGTTATGCTGTTAAAGATGAGCTAGGTTGTCAAAATGCTTTCATGTTGTTAATTATTTGCATAGAGTTGGAGATTTTGTTTTCTTCTTTACTGTAATTAATATTAGCTCTTACAGAACCATACATAATATTAAATGTGTTTTATTTTATTTATTTTATTTTTTAAATTCTGGTGATTCTCATGTACTTGCTGCAGGTATAAAGATAATACAGAGGCTCGTAGTTTAATCCTACAAAAACAACTTAGTCGTTATGCTCCTATCCATTTGGATCCAGAGGTAATAAATAAATCATGTTTTGGATATGAAGATTTGGCATGAAAGCAAAGTTCTTTTGATCACCAATAATATTCTATACTGGAAAATTTGTTTTAAATCAAGTAAAAATTAGCCCTTTTTAACATAAACATGTGCAGAAAAAGTGGTGTATTACTTTATGAAAGATCTTTTGCATTCCAAGCATGAAAATTGAAAGAAAGAGAGAGTTTGCTAGACATAATCTCAAACAGTCTGAGCTGGTTCTGTGAAACTTCTATGATTATCATTAAATACAGAATCTTGAAAATCTGAGCCTTGTACCATTCAGTTTTCAAGCATAAATGAGATACTTTTTTAGTTCTTTTTATCATCTTGTAGCTGATATCCATCAATAAAAATAATGAATAGTGTTGGATTCATCATTAAATATTTGCACTGTCTTGGCTGTTTCAAAAATGGTGTTTATAAAATTAAGTACTTGGAACTTCAGGAGTATGATAACATCCATTATGTGTCATGAATTTCTTTTCTTTGAATTTCTTTGCTTTTCTTTGATGCAGTTAACTGGGCTTTCAGAAGCTGACAGGGAAGCCTTGTCTTACATAATTAGAGCATCAATGGTCATGGATGAAATCTTCTATACCCAGGTTGCTTACAATGAAATTTTTTTCTATGCCAACACTTTTGTTGAGTTTCTATCCACTCATATTTCCAAAATAAAAAGTTTATGCGGTACAAGTTTCATAGTTAGCTATATTTGTCCTTGATTTTTTTCCCCCATTTGTACTTGCATGCAGTATGACTCATACTGCATTAAAAAACTGTGCAATGAAGTTATGTGATCTATGGTTGCTCTACTTTTTTCTTTTCAGGTTTGGTATAGCAATCCAATGCTAAGAGATTGGTTGAAAGAGCACTCCAATGCTTCTAAGTTAAATCGGCTAAAATGGATGTATTATTCCATCAACAAAAGTCCATGGTAATTTTTCATAAGTGAATTGCTGCCTAATGGATTTATTTGCGCAGACTCTAAAATTTGAAGAACAAATTTTATAAGACAATCATAAGATTGACTATGCTTTATAGTATACAATGTTAAGCAGTTAGAAAATTACGTATACATAAGATAATGTGGCTAAAATGAGAATGCTAAGATGGATGTGTGATAATACAAGAGATGGTAGAATACATATTAAGTCATTCATAAAAAGATGGAGTTAAGGACAAATAGAGAAATGAAAGATTTAGATGGTTTGAATATTTACAAAGTAGACCTAAGGATACATCAATGAGAAGGAGTGATTTAATAAATGTAAGAGGAAAAGAGGTAGATCAAAATTAGATGAAAGTAATAAAGAAAGACTTGATATCTTTTCATTTTATAAGAACTAAGTAAAATGGAGAAAAAGGATTCATACACCCGATCTCAACTAGTTTGGGATTAGCGCTTTGTTGTTGTTTTCACTATCATATACAATATTTGCATGATCTTTGTTTTGAAAAGTTGTTTTAGTTCCATTTATGTTAACATGCCTGATATGCTCATTAGCGTTTTGATCAATTTCACAATTTTTGATTCATAACCAAAGTTAGCCTTCCTTCTATCATTTCATAATTCTTCAAAGATACAGAACATCTCATTGAGTCAACTGTTGATGGTTGATGTGGTTGATAGGGTAGCACCCAATCGACGGTGATGATCGCACTCCAAGACAATTTTCAGTCAGCCATCCGAGTAGGACCTTCAGTCGGCAACCTAGGTAGGACCTCCAGTGGGCCATCTGGATCAAACTCCTTATGGGGCCCACGTGCATAACGCTTGCCACTCATGACGGTTTGCAAGATCCTTCCACGGTCCCAAACCACAACGGAAAGCTTCCTTCCACTACAGACATGGGTAGATCCTGCATCTGCCCAAGTTTGGCAAATCCTGCCAATAGTTACGACGCATGGGGAACGAATCCTGCAAACTGTTACAGCGCGTGAGAAGGGAATCCTGCCAACTGTTACGCTGTGTGAGGAGTAAATCCCACTAATTCAGTTATTCCATGAGCTCCAGCAGCTCCTATAAATGGGTAAGAGGGACCTTCGACCAGGTAAGGAACACATACACATTCAGGCAAAGAGAGACACCTCTCTCAATACTCAAGCTTTCCTTCAAGCTTAGGGTTATTGCCAGAACACTAACTTGAGCGTCGGAGTGTACCCGTCGGAATTCCCAGCCCAGGGACTTTCTGTAGGTTCCTGATCAGAGGCTCACTGATGGTTGAGGAGGTGTCTTGGTGACAACAGATTGGTATACCGGGTAAGGGGAGCAGGCGATAGATCAGCAATACCAGTTTGCAAATCTTTATCCCCTCTAGATCAAAGATAGAGGTGACAATGCATGCTCAGGAGGCCTCCATCGATCACGTGGGGGAGCCTTTGCGGCGAATTGAGCAGCAGGAGGCTGACCTCCTTGCTCCACCATCGCCATCGCCATTGCCTTATACCGCCTAGCAGCTCGTCACCCTCACTCAGCAAGTTCAAGCGCCAGTGCCGGCGGTCCAGGAGTTGCAGGAGCAGCATTCTATGGCCACACAGTAACAACTAGGGGCTTTCGCTCCCCCTGTGTCCACTGCTCTCGCCAGCCATCAATCTACTCGCAGGAGATCTCCCCGTTGAAGGATTCACCATCGACATGCCTCACCATTGCGCCGCCAGAGCGGCCATCAAGCTCATCAGCAAGAGCACCACCACTATGAAGCCCCCGAGCGGCCTCGATCTTCTACTCGTCCTCCTCTTACGGATGACAGCACGGGAAGGAGCCCAAGCGAGGGCATAAGCATCTTTCCTTTTCTTATTCATCTCTTAAGTCATCAGGAAAGGGGTCCAATAACGGACCAATCAACCGCGAGGCGGAGCGACGCCTTGACGAGTACAATCGTCGGCTGGAAGAATTTGGTCGCAGGTTCACTGACTTACAGGAGAGGGATTATGATTCTCGTCCCTCCTCACTCGCCATATCATGGAGAAACCGGTCCCTCATCGGTTTCGTCTTCCTCAAGCTAGATTCGTATGACGACACTACGGATCCACTCGATCACTTAGAAAGCTACAAGGCTCTCATGCAAGTTCAGGGGACTATTGACGCCGTCCTCTATATTGCCTTCTCTGCTACTCTTCGGAAGGTTGCCCGCGCCTAATATTCTTGCCTCGAGCCGTGTAGCATCGACTCCTTCAAGCAATTGAAGAGGAGCTTAGCCCACTTCGAAGCGTGCTGGAAGATCCCTCGAGTAGCCGACAGTCCTTTCCTCCGTCTGACAAAAGATGGAGTCCCTTAAGGACTTCATGGCCAACTTCAAGATGGCTGCCATCGAGGTCTATCACCTCGATGGTTCTATGGCCACCCTGGCTTTGAAGTGTAGCCTCCGTTCCTTTCGCTTCACCTATTCTCTCGACAAGAAAGCCTCCCAAGTCCTACGCAGAGCTTTTAATTCGTGCATAGAAGTGCATCCGCACCGACGAGGCCGACTGTATAAGAAGGGTGATAGACAGGAGGCCCAAGAAGAAGCAAGCCTGCGATGAGCCAAATGGATCCTGCCCTAGGAAGCCAGAGCCTCCATGCCGGCCAGACGCTAGGCAGAGAAACTTCCTTGCCAGAGAAGACAACTACACCCCTCTTCTCGCCCCCAGAGCAAACATCCTGATGGAGATCGAGGGGGAGCAGTACCTCAAGTGCCCTCCTCTAAAACCGTCCACTACTCGGGACAAGAGTCTGTACTGCTGATTCCATCGAGACTACGGCCACGACACGAAGGAGGGCCGCCATTTGAAATGAGCCATTAAAGATCTGATTTAGCATGGCTACTTGGGAAAATATGTTCAGGGAGGACCATCAACTGATTCATGTTCGGTGGGCCTTTTGCTTTCCTAGACCAACGTCGATAATGCGCTAACCGAGAGGACATTCAGCATGATCTCCTAGGGGGCAGGTCGCGCCTCCAAAAGGCCGCGAGGAAAGAGGGTAGAAACTGTAATCGTTTCTCTGACAGGGACTTAGCTGGGATGAACAACCCAAACAATGATGGCGTTGTTATTTCCATGACAATTGCCAAGCACCCTATAGAGAGGATTCTAGTTGATAGTGGAAGCTTTGCAGACATCCTTTCCTATGATGTTTTTGTTTGGATGAACCTCTCTCCTGATTCTCTCGAGCTTGTTTCTGCTCCCCTGGTTGGATTTACGGGGGACTCTGTAAGGGTTGAAGATGAAATCACCCTTCACATTACTATCGGAACTCTGCCTTGCCAAAGCACAATATTCATGAAGTTCCTGGTCGTCCAGGTGCCACTGGCTTATAACACCATACTCGGGCGTTCCGATTTGAACTTGCTGGACGCGGTCATCTCCACCAAACGCCTTCTTGTCGGATTTTTTTACTAAAAATGGAATCAACAAGATGCATGGTAACTAGAATTTGACACAACTGTGCTACCATATGGCCCTTAGCCCTCAAAAAATGATCACACCATCGACTCCAGTACTGCTGGATCCAAGCGAGTTGAAAAAAAAGAGGAGAACCAGCGGAACGTTTGCTGACATTTTCGCTAGGAGATGATCATACAAAGACGATCCAAGTCGGTGCACTCCTGCCCGTGGAAGAAAGAGACCGGTTGCTCGCTTTCTTGCGGGCCAATTCGAATGTCTTTGCGTGGTTTGCTTCGGATATGCCCAGGATTCTTTCAGAGGTAATCACTTATAAACTCAACATTGATCCAAAGTACCGGTCAGTCCGATAGAAAAAAAGAAGCTTCGCCCTTGAGAGGCAGAAAGCCATCGACGAAAAAGTTGGCAAATTGCTCGCAGTTGGCCACATTTGGGAAGCTTACTATCCGAATTGGCTTGCTGGCCAACGTGATAATGGTCCACAAGGCAAACAGGAGTTGAAGGATTTGCATCGACTACACCGACCTGAATAAAGCGTACCTAAAAGATAGCTTTTCATTACCCAGGATTGACTAGTTAGTCGATGTCACGTCTGGCCATGAGCTTCTCAGTTTCATGGATGCCTTCTCGGGTTACAATAAGATACGAATGAACCCGGAGGACGAAAAGAACACCTCTTTTGTGACTGAGAGAGGTATTTACTGCTATAAGGTAATGCCCTTCGACCTAAAGAACGTGAGGGCTACTTACCAAAGATTGATGAATAAGATATTTGAAGACCAAATCGGGTGGAATATGGAGATATACGTCGACGACATACTAGTCAAGAGCATCCACACAACTGATCATGTCGCTGACTTGGAGGAAACCTTCAAAAACCTTCACTAGTACCGAATGAAGTTGAACCCCCATAAGTTTGCATTCGGGGTCACTACGGGAAAGTTTTTGGATTTCATGATAACCCACTGAGGAATCAAGGTGAACCCCAAAAAGATTTAAGGAATCCTCAATATGAGGCAACCCATCAATAAGAGGGAGCTGCAACGACTCATTGGGAGAGTGGCAGCCTTGAGTCATTTTGTGTCAAGGTCTGCCAAGAGGTGCTTGCCCTTTTTTAAGGCCTTATGCAAGGCGAACGGCTTCGATTGGATGGAGTTGAAGGAGTTTCTATCCTCCTTGCCTTTGCTATCAAAGCCGAAAGAAGTGGAGAGTCTCTTCCTTTATCTCGCTGCCTCCATGGAGGCGGTTAGCTCGGTACTCGTTCGAGTTGACTTCAATGGGGACGCAAAAGCCGATTTACTACACCAGCAAAGTACTTCATGACGTGGAGACTAGGTACTCTAAAGCCGAAAAGATTATTTTTGCATTAATAGTCTTCGCTCAGTGTCTCAGGCCTTACTTTCAAGCTCACTTAATCGTGGTCCTCACTGATCAACCCCTGAAGGCCATACTGACTCGGTCGGACACCTCCGGACGATTGGCCAAGAAGGCCATCAAGCTAGGAGAATTTGACATCTCCTATCGGCCAAGGTCGGTTATGAAGGCTCAGGTTCTAGCAAACTTTGTGTTCGAGTGCACCTGGGCTGAGAGCCAGTCGGAGGAGCCTCCTTGAACTAATCTGGTTGCCGAGTCGGATGAGATGAGAGAGACTTGGATTCTTCACGTTGACGACACCTCTAACTCCAAGGGCATGGAGCAGGGTTGATCTTTGCAAACTCGAAGGGGACAGTAGCAGAGTACACTCTCCTATTCCTCTTTAAGGCCATCAATAATCAAGCCGAGTACGAAGCCGTGTTGGTGGGACTAAGGCTTGCATGAGAACTCGAAATAAAGCATCGCAGAGCCTTCACCGACTCCCAACTAGTCATCGGGCAGATCACAGGAGAATATGAAGCCCAAGACCCCATCATGTTTCGGTACTTAGATAAAGTTCGATCGCAAGCCTCTGCATTAGTATATTTCGGCATCAACTACATCTCTAGAGGAAAAAATGCCAGGGCCGACACTCTGTCCCGGCTAGCCACATCAGTGGACAATGCCTTGGGGAGGACTTACATTGAATATCTAGAAGTTTCAAGCATCGACATCGTAGAGAAAGTATTGCTAGTCACATAGGAGCCAACTTGGATGAACGCTTATGTTCGCTACCTCATTGATGACACTCTCCTAGACGATCGCGAAGAAGCCAAATTGCTCAAAAGGAGAGCTTCTAGATTCGCAATGATGGACGGACGGCTATACAAAAGGTCGTTCTTCTAGCCCTTGCTCAAATGTCTAGGCCCAGTAGACGTCGATTATCCTTTGGAAGATACACGAAGGCATTTGCAGGAACCACTTGAGGGGCAGGTTGCTAGCATACAAGATGCTTCACCAAGGATATTACTGGTTCATCATGCAAGAGGATGCGATCGAGTTAGTTCGGAAGTGCGACAGCTGCCAATGATATGCACACATCCAGCGGCAGCCCGCTTCCCACCTAAGCTAGCTCTCATCCCTAAGGCACTTTGCTCAGTAGGGCATGGACATCCTTGGTCTATTTCCCCTGGCATCGGGCTAACGGAGGTTCTTGCTCGTTGCCATCGACTACTTCACCAGATGGGTCGAAGTTGAGGCATTGACACACATCACTGAGAGTAGGATGAAGTCCTTTTGGAAGTCCATCATCTGCTTCTTCGGATTATCCCATACTATCATTACTGGCAACGGTCGACAATTCGATAACAAGACGTTCAAAGAATTATGCGCCGAGTTGAATATCCACCATCGGTTTACCTCTGTTGGCCATCCAAAAACCAATGAAGAAGTCGAGGTTATGAACAAAACCATCCTCCAGGGCCTCTAGACCTGGCTGGATGAGTTCGAAGGTAGATGGATGAAGGAGCTCCCGAGCGTGTTGTGGGCTTACCATACGACTCCAAGGATGTCCACTTGAGAGATACCGTTCAGTCTTGTCTTCGGGTCAGAAGTGGTCATTCCAGTCGAGATTGGCCTCCTAAGCTTACAGGTATGATCATATAACGAAGAAGACAACCCCACACAGTTGAGGGCCGATCTTAATCTCATTGACGAAGCATATGACCGAGCACAGATCAGGATGATAACATTTCGCCACCGAGCAGCAAGATACTACAACACGTGTGTGATTCAAGACCTTCCATCCCGAGGACCTCATCCTAAGGCGCGCTAAAGTCTCCAAACTAGCAGAAGGAGGTAAACTCTCTCCAGATTCGGAAGGACCTTATCGGATCGCCGAGACATTTCACAAGGGAGCCTACCGGATCGAAGGGCTCGATGGAAAGCCAATCCTTCGCACATGGAATGTAAAAAATCTCTGCATGTATTAACAATAACATGTGGGAATCCATTTGAGGAAAGTAAAAAGGATTTTCAACATACTGTTCCATCATCTGGCCCCCCCTATGGATTGAAGACTACCTCCCGACTCTGCGTTAGGGGATGAGTCCAGTCAGCTCACAGTTGGGAGAGATCTACCTTCTGTCTCACAGTTGGCGGATGCCTACCTTTCGATTCCGTGTTGGAGGATGAGTCTAGTTGGCTCACAGTTAGAAGAGATCTACCTTCTGGCTTACAGTTGGTGGAAGCCTACCTTCCGAGTCCACAATGGGGGATGAGTCTAGTCGGCTCACAATTAGGAGAGATTTATCTCTTGGCTCATAGTTGACGAACGTCTACCACTCGACTCCATGTCGAGAGATGAGTCTAGTCGGCTCACAGTTGAGAGAGATCTACCTTCTAGCTCATAGTTGACGAACGCCTACCTTCCGACTCCACGTCGAGAGATGAGTTCAGTCAGCTCATAGTTGGGAGAGATCTACCTTTCGGCTCACAATTGATGGACGCTTACCTTCAGACTCTGCGTTGGGAGATGAGTCCAGTCGGCTCACAGTTAGGAGAGATCTACCTTCCAGCTCACAGTTGGCGGATGCCTACCTCCCGACTCTGCATCGGGGGATGAGTTCAGTTGGCTCATAGTTGGGAGAGATCTATTTTCTGGCTCACAGTTAGCGGATGCCTACCTTCCGACTCCGCATCGAAAGATGAGTCCAATCGGCTTACAGTTGGAAAAGATCTACCTTCTGGCTCACAGTTGACGAGCACCTATCTCTCGACTCCGCGTTGGAAGATGAGTCTAGTCAGTTCATAATTGGGAGAGATCTATCTCCTGACTCATAGTTGACGGACGCCTACCTCCCGATTCTCCGTTGGAAGATAAGTCCAGTTCGCTCACAGTTGGAAGAGATCTACCTCTCAGCTCACAGTTAGCAAATGCCTACCTTCCAACTCTGCGTGGGGGATGAGTTTAGTCAGCTCACAGTTGGGAGAGATCTACCTTTTGGTTCACATTCGACGGACGCTTGCCTCCCGACTTCACATTGGGGGATGAGTCCGTTCGGCTCACAGTTGGTAGAGATCTACCTCCTAGCTCATAGTTGATGGATGCATACCTCCCGACCTCGAATCAGGGATGACTGCTGGCCGCTCTCAGCCGGCCCCTGCCGACTAAGGACTACCTCCCGATTCTAAGTCGGAAGACGATCACCAACTGCTTCCAGCCAGCCAGGTCATGACCAAACTGTTTCCAACCTTGCTTGAAGTCCTAGCAAGCAAGTGCACGTTCTCGGAGAATGTATGGATGCAGTCACGAGTTTGTGCAAAGCAGGCGAAAACTGTCAATACCGAAAACAACGCAAAAAGAAAAATATCTCCATGTGAAGGTGTTGGTGCTGAAGCTAACGTGCAAAAGTGCAAAGAGAAAAAAGTATACAAGCACTCAGGAAGCCAATACTTAAAGGGAAAAAATTTCTTTATTAAGTTTGAAAGTATACAGTACAATGATAGAATCGGACGGAGCTGGAGTACAGAGAAAGTATAGAAACAAACAAGTAAAATTCAAAGAAAGGCTTATAAAAAGGTGGATCATTAGTGGTCGGCTGACTTTGTCGACTTGATCGCTTCCACTGCCGCCTCCACTATGGTGCCCACCTCCGACATTGTCTGAGAAACAACTTTTCGGATTGACTCCCCTTTAGACGGTGGTGGTGCGCTCCTAGCGGTACCTTTGGGTGCCGAGCTCGCGGCGCCATTGCCATCGCCTCCTTCGACTTCAGCGATGTCGTCATTATCTTCGACCAGTTCGACTGCCGCGGCCATCGGCTCCTCCGCTGACTCCTTAGGGTCTTCGGCAGTGATGGCATCCAAGTCTGCAATGTGCAGAACCCGGGACACCTTATTCTTGCATTCCTCGAACCCGAACGCATAACATGCCGCCTTTCCGACCTCATCACTGAAGTCGACAAAACCTTTATACGCCTCCATGGCCGTAGCGGCCTCGGCTCTCGCCAAGGAAGCTTCCTCCCTGGCCCGAGCACCCTCCTCCCTCGTCGCCTAGGAGATGATCTCAGCGGCACCGATCCTCGCCTTAGCATCCCTGCCTTTTGCCTTTGCCACCTCTTTCCTTACCCTGGCTCCTTCGAGCTGGGCCTCAAATGCCATCACTTGGGCTGAGGCATCGGCCCACCTCAACTCGATGGTCATAGAACGCTCAGCCTTCGTTCTGGCTTTCTCCTTCGCCTCTGCAAGCCGGGACTCTAGCCCATGGCTCGCCTCCACGATGGCTTGGAGTTCTTTGTCTCGGGCTGCCTCATGGGCTAGGATTGCAGCAAGCTCCGATGCTGCATGCTTTGCCTGGACTTGGGCGACGGCAGCCCTACCCTGGGTGCCACGATAGGATGCCGCGGTTCGAAGGCACACGTCCCGCATTGTGAAGACACCGCTCACCATCTGCAAAACGAAGAAGCAAGAGTCGGTGCACCAAGTTATAGAGAAAACAAGTTAAGAATATGAGTCAGAAGCTACTTATTTGGAGCATAGCATTTAAGGGAAAAGATTGCCCATGATCTCTCCCATGCCTCGATGATGGGTCTCCTCCCGGTCTTGTGGGAGCAAGATGCTCTCCAGCAGCCGCTTCGCCAGCTAGCTGTCATGGAACGTTGAGGCCCCCGAGGGAACTGAGAGGGAAACCTGGATGTTTTCCCCCTTCCCGGCATGTTCGGCGATCGTCGGCTCCCCCGCAGGAATCGCCAGGGAAACCGACGGCCTGGCAGGGCTGCTGGGAGCCACCTCCTCCGCAGCCAATGCTGATGCAGATTCGGGGATCACTGGCACGGGTATCGGGACCACCATTGGCCCATCACCCCTAGCTTGCGGAGAAGCTTCCTTCGCCCTCGGTTCTGTCATCGCCACCGGGCGGACAGCCGAGTTAGAGTTGGTTGCCCTCGGGCGGGCAACCTAGGCCTACTCGGTCGGGGCCGCCTCGCTGTGGACCCCTTAAGGTGGAGGTGGCATCGGGCGCGACGAGCAGGATTTCTTTATCTCCCACTTTCCCGCATTGCCGGCCACCCCCTTTCTCTTCTTGCCGACCCCTTTCAGTTGATCGAGGGAGAACTTCGTCCCTACGGCAAGTGCATAGAAAGGTTAGAGAAAGAAGAGGAGGAAAGAAAAGAAAAAAAGAAAAGAGTGCCCCTGCACCCACCTTAGGTCGGCACCAGACTCACACTGGCATCAAACAGATTCTTCTCGGACAAAATAACCCGATAGGAAGGGATCTGGGAGTTCAACAATTGGTCGAACACCTCCCTATCGACTTGCTTTACTATCGAGTTTCTATTCGGAGAGTGATTTGGTTCCCCCCATCTCTTTCTCACCCCGCCTATGTGGGCAAAGAAGAAACGAGATTTTTATCCGATGAAAGAAGGGAGGTCAAGCTTAAGCACCCTCCCATGTCGGGGAGCGAAGAACCACTATCCCACTTCAGTAGGATGGCGGCGAGGGGAGTACATGGCTTGGAACAAAGAAACTCTGGTAACCAAGCCATGGAAATGAGAGAGTACTATGAAGGCACAGATTGCTTAAAGAATTCCCCGTACAGGATGACCCCTTTGGTGGGGCTGGTGATCACCCTGTCCTCGGGGCTAGGGATAGACAACCTAATCCCTTTCGACACTCTATACACGGCCCTGATTTCATCTGCCTCTAACCGGGTCATGGTCAAAGGAATGCTCTCCAAACCAGCCAAACTTGAAACGGCGGCTGAAGAAGGCGTTGGATAAGCCGGAGCCGCCGAGGGCTCGCGGGCCACTGCGCCAACCCTACGGCGCATCGGGAGAGGAACGTTGTCCTTAGAAGAAGAAGAAGAGCTGTCTACCACAAACTTCTTACTTTTCCTACGAAGGGGGCTAGGGCCCATGACTATTTTAAAGAAGGTCAGAAAAACCTAAAGGGGCAATTCGAAGAAAGAAGGAGAAGATCAACCTTCTGAATAAGAAAAGACACCTGAAAGACTTAGAGAATGAAGAAGGAGAAGAAACTCTGGAGAAAAACTCTAATAGCACTGGAAACACAAAAAGCTCGATGGAGAGGATGGGAAGGCTTTTATTCGAGGATTTTCAAAATGAAAAAATTATCCTGCTCAATGGCACGACCACGTGGATGTTCACAATTAGGAGCTGGCATCTCAACCGATGAATGACTCTTCACTGCTCAGAAAGCAGTGTTTTGATGGTGCATGGGAGAACACAATTTATGGCGGAGTAATGATGGCGTGCGACTCCTCACCGTTCGAGAATGTCGCCTCGATTCTACACAACAACTCATCGTCTGCCAATGGTACTGTACCCTATTACCTCATCCCTTTCCTCAGTGTGAAAAGACCATACTTTCTTGAAGGCACGCCCTCCGTGCGTGCTAGGCTCTATGGTCGATAACGTTCGAATTTTGATGCGATGAAGCTCTTACACTCCTTTCGCTTGGCGGATGCAAGGCGCGTGGCCGCATAAACTGAGTAGTGGGGGGGCATCTGATGGGACTGAAAGGGCAGCACCCAATCGACGGTGATGATTGCACTCCTAGACAACCTCCAGTTGGCCAGCCGGGTATGACCTCCAGTTGGCCATCCGGGTAGGACCCTCAGTCGGCCATCCGAGTAGAGCCTCCAGTCGGCTACCTGGATCAGACTCCTAATGGGGCCCACGTGCATAACCCCTACCGCTTATGACGGTTTGCAAGATCCTTCCACGATCATGAACCACAACGGAAATATCCCGTCCGCTACAAACGTGGAGGGAAGATCCTGCCAGTTTTGTTATAGCTGCCCAGGTCCGACGAATCCTGCCAACAGTTATGGTGCATAGGGAACGAATCCTGCCAACTGTTACGGTGCAAGGAGTGAATCCTGTCAATTGTTACGGCGCGTGAGGAGCAAATCCCGCTAATTCAGTTATTCCATGAGTTCCAGCAGCTCCCATAAATGGGTAAGAGGGACCTTCGATTAGATAAGGAACACATACACGCTCAGGAAGAGAGAGACACCTCTCTCAACACTCAAGCTTTCCTTCAAGCTTAAGGCTATTGCCCATAGCACTAACTTGAGTGTCGGAGTATCTCCGCCGAAATCCCTGGCCCAGGGACTTCTGCAGGTTTCCGATCAAGAAGAACCTATCGGAGGATCCTTCGTTCGCCAGAGAAGACGATCGAAGGCTTGCCGACGGTCGAGGAGGTGTCTTGGCAATAACAATGGTGTTCCTGTCATCTTGTCCATCAAATATGACTAAAGAATTTCATATTATGGCTATCTAACAGATTATTTATTTTTAAAATACATAAAGACTATCATTGCATTATCAATATTTTGTTTCCTCCAGAGACACTTAAAGATCAATCTAATGTTAATATGTATATATGTGTGTTTATGTTAACTTTAACTTTATTTACTTCTGTGTTCTATATAATGTTGAAGTTTAACTGGCAATAACAGGTCATGCCTTGATGAGAACGATGCATTTTTAACAACAGCAGATTCGTCTGTGAAGTTACTTGTGGAGTCCACCAAGCCTGTTTCTGGTTGGAAAGGAATTGAATATAGGCTTGCATTTCCTGTGGAGAAGCCCCCTGGTGCAAATTTCTACCCTCCTGATATGGACAAGAAGGTATTTAACATGTATCAATATTGTATGACCTTTGAATGCCAATGTAGACAAGTACAAAAATATCAATTTCTGCTTTTATGTGCTTTGTAGTGTTTCCTCATGTGACATATTCTCCATGCGGATAAACTAATCATTTCTCTTGATACCAATATCATATATGATCCTGCTTTCTGTTATCACTGCTGACTCTTATATCCTACCGTATTAGGAATTTGAACTATGGAAGAAGAGTCTAAGTGACACTGAACAAAAAGTTGCAACAGGATTTTTTAGTGTTATCAGAAGGCATGATGATACTTCACTCCCTGCAGCATCTCATTCTACCGACCACATTGCATCTATGGGTCCCTTAAGATCAAATGATTTATTTATAGTTCCATACTCTCAGGAGTATAGAGTTTTTCTTGTGAAAGCAGCTGAGCTGCTTCGTTTGGCAGCAGAACTGTCTGACTCTTCTAGGTAAGCTTGTGTTGATGCCTCATCTAAATAAACTTGTTGGAGCTTCAGACTTGCTTAGTATAATATTTTGTACCTTTAGTTTTGGTTTCAATATCTAATGGAAACCCTTTTTGGGTCTACTTTCATAAGCCTGAAGAAGTTGCTGAGAACTAAAGCAGATGCTTTTCTGTCCAATGACTACCATGAATCTGACATAGCTTGGATGGAGTTGGTTAGTAGGCTTCCTATTTTGTGCTATTTTCACTGTTTATAGCATGAAATTGCCATGATCTTTACAATCCTTCTTTGTTTTTTTTGTAATTATTTTTTAATTAACTAAATTTTTAATACTTATTGGTTTTGCCTCTCTAAGTGAAATTAAATTTAATTTGCCATCTATTTTGCATCTTGCATGCTATTTAGAGTTTCACATGCTTCTTTTTTGAAACGCTACCTCTAAATTGCAATGTTCATACTTGTTACCCAAATGAAATTCTTGATCAATATATTCACAGGCCTAGCAAAAAAGTGTACATGCTGACACAAAGTATATAGTTTATATGGCTCCTCATATTTACTACAAGATTCAAATGTAGCAGATATTAAAAAAGAAAAAAAGTTAAGCAATGGTCATGACTGTGATATCTGACCTGTGCATGTGATTAGAAAACATCAGTACTGTTTAGTTGTTTTGGTATGTACACTGAAGATGAGCATATTATACTTCTATTTTCATGAGGTATAACCAATGTTCTTGCTGCTTTCATCTTTCCTTTTTACATACTATTATTCTAATATAAAGGTCTATACCATAAGGGTTGTATAAAAGCCATGTTTTCAGTTCTTGCCTGTTTATTCAATTTTTTATCCTAGCTATCATTTTCATATCTATTTGACATCAGCTAAATGAAGGTTCACACTATGCTGTCTTAAGCTAGCACACATTAAATTTCTTGTTTGTTATATCCAATAGAGTAATTGTTAAAATATAGCCTATGTCACGTAACACATTGCTTGCATCACAATATCTATATCTAGAGCAAAGTTATCTTCTGGTTGTGCAGTGAGAAATTTCGTGCATCTTTTTTCCAAATTTTTTGGTGGTGGGGGTGTTGGTTTGTCATCATGAAGCATCCTGTTCTCATACAACCAAGAAGAATATGCAGGGGTATGCACATAAGCGGACAGTATTGTGATTAATGGAATTGGAAACATTGATGATGCCAATCACAGAAAAATAAATCCAACAATAAAAGGAAATATATGCAAATGGAGGATGGCACTCTATGCTCTATAAGTGTGATGCCTGTTATTTTTTCTTATTATGTTTGTGATATTTTCATATTTTTATAACAATATAATCTTATATATGAATAAATTTATTAGAAAAAAATCTCAAAAAACTGTTTTTGTATTATATGATTGGACTGCAAGATCTCTGTATTTCTGGTTTAGCGTAAATTTAAACTAGGATAACGGGTTTCAAGGTATAAAAAATATTATTTTGAAACAAAGTTAAATAGCTGTATTGTCACAGATATCAGCAAATTTATGATCTTAAGCAAAGTATTAATGTGACTATAAAAAACATGAAAGCTTCAACTTAATTAGTTTCATTGTTGTAACCTGTGGAAAGCATCAAACTACTCCTCCATATAGGTTGTTGTGGCACAAATATATGTTTTTTCTTTTCCAACTAGGGTCTCACATCTTACTTTGGTGGGTCTTCCCTTTGGTGGCAGTGAACATTTACCTCATTTTGCATTCCTCTCATCAACATGAGGATCCTTGATGCAACTAGTCAGACAATGAGTGATCTGTCTAATCACATTATCTCACTTTCCAAGCTTACAGCTAACCATTTTAGGATGAATGACCTATTATTCCACTTCAAATGTATGCTAAACCTAGAATTTGATGGGGCAGGGTTAAGTCTAGAAAATGTGCCAATCAGATCTTCTACAGGTTCTCTGGAAAGTGTTCTGAGCATATTACATACCAGTATGGAGGTACTTGTTGAATATTTTATACATTTTGAATTGTTAGTAAGGACCTTAAAGCAAGCATGTAAGTTTCTGGTAACTTGTGGTACAAGGAAAATTTCTCTTCTCATTGCTTTGGCTGGTAAAGTTTATCTTGGATATATATTAACTTGGGAGCCATAAATAGTGATCTATTGGTTCTTGTTTGAATGGTTTGAAATGTTCAAATGGTTAAATAATAATGAGAACTTCTTTGCATGGTTTCATATCCCAATAGGATGTTCCATGGGATGTTGGGATGGGTTGCTATCCCAAGTGTTGGGATGGGGTCATTCCGCCATTGTCTCAATATTCTTATCAGCGCATTTTGGGACATCCCTCATCTCAAGTGTCGTGATAGTGCGGGATGGCTGCGCATCTCATTGTATGAAGAAACCAAGATGCTCCCATCTTACGGGGTTAAAACCTTGCTTCTTTGAATTATTTTTCTCTACTCAATAGTTCTTTTAACTTTGTTGACTTTCATAGTAAAGATCTAACAAACATTTAACTTATGCAGGCATACGTGTGCATGTTTCTTTCTACCCAGAACATTTTTTTCTTAAATTTTTTGTTTCTCTTGATATGCTAATTTTCCTTGCAAAGCTATGAAGAACTTGATACTATATGTACATATGCTGTACATATATGTGAATGCCATTTGCTTGCTGATAGCATTTGTACGTGTTACATAGAATACTGCTAACTTACTAGCCAATAAAAATATTTTTAAGTAATAGAAGATATAGATTCTTTTTTTTCCTTTATAATAGCAATTCCATTATTTTTACCCTTGATGTTCATAAATCTTGCTTGTTTAATGAACATGATAAAATCAGTTCTCCAATTTGCAGGAGATTAGTTTTATTTTTATCTCAATAGTACAAATTACTGCCTTAATCTTATTGTTTAATTTGTCATGTAGGACTCAAAATTGGATGTCACTATTGGACCATATGAGACATATGAAGATGCACTTTTTGGATATAAGGTAATTCTTCTGTTGATATACACATGTTCTCATCTTTTCTTAACAACTATTTCTTAGTATAGATGTTTGCTCTCACCTTTTCCTTACAACCATTTTGTTATGTGTAGAGTAATATGATCAAGAGTTATTTATACTTGCAATGTTTAGATCTTAATGCTTGTTTTTATGAAAAAATTTCCATGTTATCCTTCTTCATCCCACATACATATGATTTGTGAAGGTTTCAAGAAATTCTTGAGCTGTTATCATATTTACAGTTTCTACTAATCACTTTTATCTCTCTTTTTTTTTTTTCCATTCTAGAATTTCTTATCAATATCTGTTTTATCTCCACCTTTATGTAAGCAGTATAAATGTGTCTGTTTTGAAGTAGCATTTTTCCTTTCTGATGGAGCTTTCTTTATTTTTCACCCGCTATTCTTTTGGTGCATGTTGTGAAGTATCTGTCATGGTTGTTACGAAATGGTGGGGCATGAATATAATGCAATAGAATCACTTGAAAAACAGCTTCTAAAGTAACACACATGTTTCTCCTTTTGAGTGATAGAACATGGGCCATAGTTGTGTGCATGCCATAAATTCTTTTAGCTATCTTATGACAATGGCAAGCCCTCCACCTGGAGTTGCAGTACTCTAAATTCAAATCACTTAAGATTGCTGTAATCAGTGCAATTGCCACAAAATTAGAGAAAGCTGACAACAATTGCTGTAGTTGTAATGAACATTCACTTAAGAACTGGATTCGAAACAGGATAGTTTGTGTACTAGCCACACTTATAAATGAGCAAGGGAACACGTTAGCATCAACAAGTTTTGGGTTACGAAAGAGGTATTTCCTCTACCATCATTCTCATGTACTAGTATTGTATTTATTAACACAACTTAAAGGTCTCAGAAATCCTGGTCATACAAAAAAAAAAAATTAAGGCAAGAACCTTTCTATGATGAATGATAGAGGCACCTAACTGTGCCTGCTTAACAATCAATACATTTACAACTTTCATGATTGGACATCATCTTCTCCTCTATCAATATTCTTATAGGATGGTGCACTGCTTGCTTACATGCACAAGGAACCATGTATTGTTTATCATACATTGTTATGTACTGTTACGGTCGCTATGGTGCAAGTCTGCAAAAAAATTTTGCTTTGGAACTGTGTTTTCCCCATGTTTGATTGCTTGCATGTGAGAGGACATTATAGTAACTAAAATCAAATGTAGTTTTTGTCCACTTGTTATGTGGGGCTGAGCTCCAAATGAACATCATCTGATTGTACACAGAAACTTGAACCGTGATGATGCACCTCATTGCCAAGTTAGAGTGTGGCAATCAATGCCTTCGTGGTGGCAGGCTAGACTTATTCAGAAGTAGATTTAAACTGCAGAAAGAAAAGAGGCATTACAGAACAATGTGTCTAACGAACTTGAAGAAGAGGCCTGCACCTATGAACAGCCCTTAAATGTATTTTCTGGTGCATTTGAATTGCCATTTATTCGGGTGCAAATGGAGCCTTGCTTGAAACATTGATGAGTACTTTCCATGAAAAATCACTCTCTAACCAGTGCAATTTAGTTCAGCATAGTAAATCCGTGTGAACCCCTGTTTTATTACCATTTTTGGAGTCTAGCACAAGCATTACTTGTTCTAGGAGGTTAAGTATGAGTCTAGTAGGCATATCAGTATTTTGTGTTGTTACTCTTGGCATCCTAGATCTTATCTTTGAGTTGGATGGTCAAGATTAGATTGTAATTGCTTTGTTAAGGGATTCTAGGAAAACATAATGAAGAACTCACATGAAAATCATGGTAGATGATCATATTGCCCCACCTAAACCACAGATTGTAACAACTTAAGAACCTCTTCACATAAACTGAAGAATGCAATAAGATAAGCAAAGGTTCTTCACTCATCTTTTTGACATTTTGTCAACACATCAATTTAGAAGCACTTTAAGAAATTCTCACATTGTGTTTGAAGAATCTGGCAGCCATGTCTGTTAAATCACTTCTAAGAAGGTAGGAGCTTAATCTGAGCTCCACCTAGAAGATAAAACAACCATACTGTTGTGTTGAGATGGTGGAAGAACAAATGTTGACTAGATTTTAACGGTAAACTATGGAACTTTGTTAGGAGCATTGTACGCTGAATCTTTCAAAATATGACTGGAACCAGGACAATTCGGCCTCTGTTTAGTACAGTAGGTGAAACAACCTTGTACTGATGTACTGAACCAAACTACTGGAACCGAATCGAGCTGCTTGGCTTGGCCTATTTTGGAGCGATTCTTGGGTTGTGTTGGCAAGGTTTGTCGTACCAGAAATCAATACTATTTTAGAACCCGATTAGTTTGGTACAAGTCATTTTGTACTGAATCGATATCATATTGATCAAGTGGATCAGAGAGCCCCAATTCATGAATTGCCAAACAACCATGGTTTGGTTCAGTGCATTGGTGCAAGGTTGGTTCAGTCGGTTCAGTCCCTGTATCGAATCGAAAGGCCAAACAACCATCCCGATATTTGCAATGTTGTCAAAGGTGCACCATAGGCGAGCCTAATGCGTAAGGTGGCAAGCACCAAAGGTTAGGTACTTATACCTTTAGCGAAGCACCTTTATCTTGGTGGGCACTTTTGATTCGATTTGAAATACAAGAAAAGAACACTATTCTTTATAAGCTATACTTAACTCAACTCAACTTGTCTAAGCCTTTTCCCAACTACATGGGATCGGCTATATGAATCTGCTTCCTCCACTCTACTCTATTCAGGACCAAGTCGACATTTAAATTACAAATAGTTATATCTTTTTTAATTATTTATGTTCAGATTAGTTTAGGTCTATTTCTATCTCTATCCTTATCATGAATTGTTAAAAGATCACTCTTTCTAACTGAAGCATCTAAAGGTCTACATTGTATATGTCCAAACCACCGTAATCGATTTTCTCTCATTTTATCTTCAATTGGGGCTACTCCTATCATTTCTCTTATATGTTTATTTTTAATTCTATCTTTTAAAGTTTTACCACATATCCATCTTAACATACGTATTTCTGTTACACTTAATTTATTCACATGTTTCAATATTACCCAACACTCTGTTTCATGTAGCATAGCTGGCCTAATAACAGTTTTATAGAATTTTTCTTTCAATTTTAATGGGATGCACCGATCATACAATACTCCCGAAGCACTCCTCCACTTAATCCATCCTGCTTTAACTCTATGATTCACATCTTCACCTATTTTACCTTTTGCTGGATAATTGATCCCAAATACCTAAATTTTTCACTTCTTGATATCTCTTGGCTTGCAATCTTCACTGTTTCTTCATTTGTATTTCAACTCCCACTAAAATTACATTTCATGTATTCAGTTTTACTTTTACTAATCTTAAAACCTTTAGATTCTAAAACCTCTCTCCAAATCTCTAGCTTAGCATTTACTCCAGATTTAGTTTCATCAATCATCACTATATCATCTACAAATAACATACACCATGCGAGGTACTTATACCTTTAGTGAGGCACCTTTATCTTGGTGGGCACTTTTGATCCGATTTGAAATACAAGAAAAAAACACTATTCTTTATGAGCTATACTCAACTCAACTTATCTAAGCCTTTTTCCAACTACATGGGATCGGCTATATGAATATGCTTCCTCCACTCTACTCTATTCAGGACCAAGTCGATATTTAAATTACAAATAGTTATATCTTTTTTAATTATTTTTGCCCATGTTAGTTTAGGTCTATCTCTACCTCTATCCTTATCATGAATTGTTAAAAGATCACTCTTTCTAACTGAAGCATCTAAAGGTCTACGTTGTATATGTCCAAACCACCATAATCGATTTTCTCTCATTTTATCTTCAATTGGGGCTACTCCTATCATTTCTCTTATATGTTTATTTCTAATTCTATCTTTTTAAGTTTTACTACATATCCATCTTAACATACGCATTTCTGTTACACTTAATTTATTCATATGTTGTTTCAATATTGTCTAACACTCTATTTCATATAGCATAGCTGGTCTAATAACAGTTTTATAAAATTTTTCTTTTAATTTTAATAGGATGCACCGATCATACGATACTTTCGAAGCACTCCTTCACTTAATCCATCCTGCTTTAACTCTATGATTCACGTCTTCACCTATTTCACCTTTTTGTTGGATAATTGATCCCAAATACCTAAATTTTTTACTCCTTGATATCTCTTGGCTTGCAATCTTCACTATTTTTCATTTGTATTTCTACTCCCACTAAAATTATATTTCATATATTCTGTTTTACTTCTAATCTTAAAACCTTTAGATTCTAAAACCTTCTCCAAATCTCTAGCTTAGCATTTACTCCAGATTTAGTTTCATCAATCATCACTGTATCATCTGCAAATAACATACACCATGCGATATCATTTTGAATATGTTTGGTTAGTTTATCCATAACTAATACAAAAAGATACGGACTTAACGCGCAGATCCTTGATGTGAACCTACAGTAATTGAAAACTCACTAGTTTCTTCTATTGTTGTTTTAACAATAGTTGTTGCTCTATCATACATATCTTTTATCAATTCTATGTATCTTTTGGTAACTCCTTTTTTTCTCTAAAATTCATCATATTATTTCTCTAGGTACTCTATTATATGCTTTCTCTAAATCAATAAAGACCATATGAAGATTTTTTTTTCTCTATATCTCTTCATCAATCTTCTTAATAAATAAATAGCTTCCATGGTCGTCGATCTTTCAGGCATAAATCCAAATTGATTATTTGACACCAAAGTTTTAGCTCTTCATTAATTTTCTATTATTCTTTCCCATAATTTCATTGTATGACTCATTAGCTTAATCCCTCTATAATTTGCACAGTTTTGAATATCTTTTTTATTTTTGTATATGGGTATTAATATGCTTTTTCTTTGATCAACTGGCATTCTTTTAGTTGCTACAATTCTGTTAAATAAATTAGTTAACCACATGACTTCAATTTCTCCTAAGCCTGTCAAACCTTAATAGGGATCACATCTGGTCTTAATGCCTTTGTATTTTTTATTTTACTCAAAGCCTTTTCAACCACAAGCATGCTAAATTTATGAAAAAATTTATGCTCATTTGTTACTCTTAGGTTATCACATCCTTCTATCCTTAAATTTATCAATTTATTTTTATTTAATAAATTTTTAAAATAATTTTTCATCATTCTTTTATCTCTTCTTTTACTAAGATTCTTTCATCTTCATCCTTAATATATTTAATATAGTCAAGATCTTTTATTTTCTTTTCTCTTAGTTTTGCTAATTTATATATAGTCTTTTCACCTACTTTCGTATCTAGTCTATTATATAAATCATCATAGGCTTTAAGTTTGGCATTACTTACTACTTTTTTAGCTTCTTTCTTTGCATCCCTATACTTTTTAAGACTTTCTTCATCCCTAGCCTCTTGCCAAATTTTATAGTTTATCCTTTTAAGATTGATAGCAGCTTGAACTTCCTTGTTCCGCCACCAAGTTTCCTTTCCTACTACTTCTACTCCTTTTGATTTTCCTAGAACTTCTTTTGCTATATTTTTTTATATATTTAGTTGCTTTTTTTCATGTTAAGTTAGAATCACTATCTATATTCATAGTCATTACCTTTACTAACTTTTCTTTAAATAATTCTAGTTTTTTTCTTTAAAATTTTACCATTTAATTTTTGAATTAATAGCTCTACGTTTTACTCTAAATTTTATTTTTGTCCATATGTCTGCTACTATTAATATGTGAAGTTAAACTTTCTCTTGAAATAATTTTACAGTTTTTGCATATTATTTTATCTATCTTTCTAGTTAAAAAAAGTTTATTTGACTTTTATTAGATTCATTTTTAAATGTTATTAAATGTTCATCTTTTTTTTTTTGAAACAAGTGTTTGCTATTGTTAGATCATACGTCCCTGCAAATCTAATAAGCTCACGCCGGCTTTATTCCTATCTCCAAATTCATATCCTTCATGTACCATTTCATATCCATCCCTCTATTTACCTACATGTCTATTAAAATCTTCTCCTAAATATATCTTTTCTTCTTGTGGTATTTCTTGCATTACTTCATCTATGTCTTTCCAAAATTATGTCTTAGTTTATTGGTCTAATCCTACTTATGGTACATATGTACTAAATATGTTAATTATATTATTCTCAATTATAAGTTTTAGTGATATAATCCGATCTTCTTTCTTAATTACCTTAACAACATATTTCTTAAAATTCTTGTCTATAATTATTCCTACTCTATTTCTATTTTATATATTTTAGTGTAATATAATTTATATCCTATATTCTCTATTTTTCTAGATCTTTCATCTATCCATTTAATCTCTTATAAGCATATTATATTTACTTTTCTCCTAATCATAGTATCTACTATCTCCATAGTTTTACTTGTTAGTGTTCCTATATTTCATGTTGCTATTCTAAGTTGACTATCATGGACTAACATCTTTACTCGCACTCGTTCGTAGTGCAGAAATCCTTGCTCACTTATCACCGCAACTGGGCACCGGTACGGCGCCCCTTGCCTATTTTTTGAAACATCCAAAGGTAGATGCAACGCGTCTTTTAATGGGGGCATTCTAGTCCTTCGCATAATTTGATTTATCATATTCATGTTTTTAAGGTTCTGACGGAGTTTTACGCTGGCTGTTAGCTACCTAATGCAATCCTTCTCCTTTATAAGCTATATTTATGATATTTTTAATATATTTATTAGACATTGTTGACTTTATGATGTACCATTTTATACATATTTATTTTCTTTAAAAAAAAGCTAAAAATTGAAAGAGATGAGACATCAAAAATTATTCTATCCAAGAAAGAGGAGGAAAAATATTAGCAGACTATGGATTTCGATTGAGAAAGAGAAGGCTTTCCATTGAGCTAACAGGTTAAATATATTATTATTATGATTTTTTAAAAAATTAAAAGAGATGAGACATCAAAAATTATTCTATCTGAGAAAGAGGAGGAACAATATTAGTAGACTACGGATTTCGGTTGAGAAAGAGAAGGCTTTCCATTGAGCTAATAAGTTAAATATATTAATATTATGATTTTTTAGTTTTTTTATTAAGTATTATAAATATTGCTTAGATAAATTATTCTAACATTTATTTGAAAAATATGCGTCTCACTTTGCTCAAGGGCATATTTGTGCTTTGCGCTTAGCGCTAAGCTTTAAAGGTCATTTGCATTTAAGAGCGTCTAGCGCTTTTAACAACGTTGAGTTTTGGGTTAGTTAGGTTCGGGGTTTTGGAATGGTTTAGCATACAATGCCCCTTGGTCCAATTGATTGGTACCCCACAAATTTAGTACAACATGGCTCGTACCGAACATATGGGTTCAGTACTAAAATGGTTCTGGTTTTCAATACAGCGAACCTTGGTTAAGAGTAATTGTTGAAAGCCAAATGCTTGTTGATCACATTACTAGGGGTTGCAATTTTATTATCATAGAGATACTGTAAGATCACTTGCACTTTTAGACAGTGTTTGGATGCCCTATACCAGCCTGAAATAGGGTCTTATTCAACTCTATTCCCTCAAACGCACGCGAAAAGGTAAGTGGGCTCCACTGAAATTTTTATTCTTGTTGACCCATCGTATTCCTGTTTTGCTATTCCTAGGGACCCCCTGGAATAGCTATATTTTCACGTACCTTATTCGAAGGGTATCGATGGAAGGAAAAAATCAAGGATTCATGCTTCAGAAACCATCTCCCCGACTAGGGACTTTCGACCTCAACACCATTAAGTCTGGCTG
The DNA here is from genome assembly GCA_900491605.1 of Calamus simplicifolius. NCBI lineage: Eukaryota > Viridiplantae > Streptophyta > Magnoliopsida > Arecales > Arecaceae > Calamus > Calamus simplicifolius. The sequence continues at coordinate 167,765 of UESW01003924.1, read as the reverse complement.
AGAGTTTCCTCGAAACAGAGTGAAAGCTGGGGTCCTAAAGGCTCGGATTATCAGCAGCCATTAATGATCCTCTGAAGCTATTACAACCTTAGAAAATTCAGAAGAGAGCGAGAAAAATTGGAAAGGAGGCTTATCGGCTCAACTAGCTTCCAGAAACGAGGAAGAAAATGGTGGTTTTCTGATGATTTCCTACACTATTTCTTCTCTAAAAATAACAAAGCACAAACAAAATTCCATTTTAGATCTTAAATCCCACGGCTTCTGACATCATCAAAGACATCAATCTATGAGGAAAACTTTGATTTAGAAAAATCAAGTGATGGAGGCTTATCGATTGGGATTCTGGCCGACAAAGAGGAGGAATAAGATGACTTCCTCCGTCTCTGTTTCCCTTTCCTCATCACTGTCTAATCTGAGATCTGGCCTCTTCTTTCTAACTAATGAGAGGGCATGGCATGGTATTAAAATGGAGAGGGTAATGCTTTGAGATGAGCCTCATCATCTCTTTCGCTCCTCACTTCTGTTCGAAAGATCTGGAAGGAAGATAAAAGTTTATCTCCTCCCAACGGTGTTACCATTTGGATATGATCCCTTTTTTTCCCTCCCAATTTGGCTTAGGCCTATTATTGAACTAGGTCCAGGGCTTTGGATTCAACCGGATCTCATAGTTTTTCAGTTCTTTTACTCAATTTGCCATGTTCTGTTTCACAGTAATCCTGTTCTAATCTTTCTTAAAATGTCTTTCTTCTTCATAATATAATATTCATTAATAAAAAATAATTTATTTAACTATTTCATCAAAAATTATTTTGATAAACCATATTTTCTTATCATTTCGTCAAGGGGTATTATTGGGATTTTTAAAAAATTCTTCATCTATTCTTTCTGGAATACAAGCTTATTCGCATGTCATCCAAACATCATTTGGAATAACACTGCATTTATTGCACTGGAATAACGTAGAATACCATATTTTAAACCAAACAGAAATCTGGAATAACAAGAAGAATAAGCTATTCCTGGGGAATTCGTATTCCTATTTTCAGAATAACTTTTTGGCATCCAAACGCTATCTTAAGGAATAAACTGTATCGCACCACACTCCATGCAATAGTAGCAGCACGTGTCTAATGATAACTAACCTTTCACATCTTTCCACCTTATTTGGTTAATTTGTGAGCCCTTTAATCTGCTAGCCCTTTAATCAACCTCAAAGAATAGAAAGGTGTTCTAGTTAGTCCATTCTATTATGTTCCAGGTGTCCTCTAAGAAGAGGAAGCCAATAATCTAAGAACCTACTTGGTTTGGTATCATAGTTAGAATCAAATTTCATGGAAATTAGAATCAAATTTCATGGAAATTAGAATTGAAATTGCTCATTTTTGCTACGCACTTGGTTCATATAGAAATCAGAATTGGAATATAGTTTCTGAATGTTGCTAATAATATGTTGAAATATATATGCAGTTATATATTATAATATATATACTATATAATATATTACGTATAATTTATAATATTTATTAATAATGTTATATAATATTATATTGTAATAATACATTAATAATATTAAAATATATTATAATTTATTATCTATATTATATTAAGATATATTTTAGTTTATTATAATAATATATATTCTTATTATTTATATTTTTTATTTGGACTTGTTACTAGACTAAGAAAATTCCCAAAAAGAGAACGTAAAGAGGGCTAAAGTTTAAGGAGAACGCAGAAAGAAGTCTCGAACTATAGAGTGAAGGGGATAGATTAAACTTAACTCAACTCATCTAAGCCTTTTCCCAACTACATGGGGTCGGCTACATCAATCTATTCCCTCCCTCCCCCTCGCCCAGTGAAAGGGATAGATTGAATCCCAAAATAAAAGAAATATATTTAGAGCAATGTGATGTCTATTTATCTATCTCGACTCGAAATTAGAGGAGGCTTTAAAAAGGATCTTAGATTGTCTAGGGTTGAGCTAGGGGTATCTCTTAACGCCTTCATTATTTTCCCATTGAAGTTATTTCTAGCTTTTCTATTAATAAGTAGTCAACATTTTAAGTGGCCTTTTCTTTCCAAAATGAAAGAAATGGTTGATTAGTACTAGATTTATGAAGAGGAAGTGTTAGTGAGAGCTTGTTTGTCAATATATTATTATATATAATAATATATATAATATAATACATATATATTTACAATAATATTATTAATTTTTTATATAATAAATTATAATAATATATATTATATTATAATATTAAATATAATATTATACTTGTAGGATGCGTTAGGTTATAGTTGGCTGGAATGGATTTACAATCCTTGGTGGGGGTTTTGATTTCAAATCCCCTTGGTTTTTGGTAACAATTCCAAATACCCTTAATATAGGATTTGGATTCTAAATGGAACCAAAGCCAAGTTCTAATTCCTCCAAACAAGCATTTGGATTCGGAATAATTGATGATTCTGATTCGGAATAATTTGCTGTTACGATAATAGAATACATGCAGCCAATTGCTTGGGTCACTCCTCTTCGCCTCTTTCTCATGTTCTCGAGGATTTCGTCAAAGCAGTCCCAAACAAATTAAGCCACTCCTAACTCATGTTGATTAAACTTCTTTCCACTTCATTAATTAGATATTCCAAGGCCATATAGAGACTGTTCTCATGTACTTCTAGTTAACCAAACAGGCCCTAAGTTTCCCGTAAGGCCCAACCATCAGCTATATTGGCTTTTCTACCAGTGCTTGTGGAAAAAAAAATATTCAGTAACCATGCATTTTAGGATCATCATCATATTTCAGTCCAAAATTGAAATGGGAAAACAACATCAAGGAACACCTCTGTGACTGACATCTCCAGTTGAGAAAATTGTATCGTGTTGCATTTCCAACATGACATGTTTTTTTTGTAGCAGTAGTCATTTAGCTTCAAGTCAACTCAATTTGATTTAACTAAGCCTTGATCCAACATGAATCATTTTCCTCCATTCCGCTTGGTTTAGGGCCTACATGTGTTAAATTACTTCTTTGTAATGGTGTATCCCTTGATGTATCATACATGTCTAAATCATTTAAGCCATTATTCTCCCTAATTATCTTCAATTGGTTCTATGTTTGTCTTTTTATAAATTATTTTATTTCTTATTTTATCTTTTCTTGTATTAGCATATATCAATCTCAACATTTTTACTTTTTTATCACTCATCTTGTGCGCATGTTGTTTTCTAATTGCTACACTATACTATGAAGCAAAAACTTAATATCAATATATGATAATTAATATTATTATTTATTTAAGGTTATTGTTTATTTAGAAGAGAAATGTAATTGCTTATTAAAGGTTCATAAATCAAGATCTTTCTGAGCTTGATATTTATATATGAGCTAGGTATTAGTTTTGACACTCACTGGAATGTGAGCATCAAACTTAAAGAAAGGGCTGGGTTCAGGCAAGGATATGCTAAATTTTCGTTTGGACTATTCCATTTGCATCCCCACTGCTACATCTGTGTGCTGAGTACCATACTTCAGTTCTAACAGAAATTGGAGTGAGGTACCCTTGGGTGGTATCATAGGCCCTGGTGTTATGATTTGTTATAAAGGGAACAATTGATCATTATAGGCTTTTCTGTTATGCTAGACGTAAACTAACATGAATAGAAATAATTAAAAAAGATATAACTATTTATAATTTGAATATTGACTTGGTCCTGAATAGAGTAGAGTGGAGGAAGCAGATTCATGTAGCCGACACCATGTAGCTGGGAAAAGGCTTAGATGAGTTGAGTAGATTTGTTTGTAACTGGGACTTGAACTTCTCCATCTATTTCGCTTCTTAGATCTTTTCAGTGTCAAAATCAATGACGTCTTATTATATCCTTCATCATGTTGTCTCGAAAACTATTCACCGTGTTTTGTTTTTATTTGTTTGTAACTGGTACTGGAACTTCTTCATCTATTTCAGTTCTTAGATATTTTTCATTGTCAGAATCGATGACGTCTTGTTATATCCTTCACTGTGTTGTTCAAAATCATGCTGGTCCTTATCAGTTTTATCATATATTATGAAGGCAACGTTTGAGGCGTTTGTTGGAATACGAGATGACATAGCAACTTCTCAAGTCAAACTTTTTGGGGACCATCTCCAGGTAAATCTAGTTATTTTCAGATCAACCATGTCATTCACTCTTGTTGTAATAGTGACAGTTATCATATTAGGATTTGGAACGGAATCTTCCATTGGACAGTGAGTACAAATCACATGACATAGTTGCAGCTCCAATCCGCGTAATCCGGCTTATTTACAATGCAGGGGTAAGTTTTTAGTTTCCCTTAATTAAGTCTTATTTCTGTTAGTAGCTTCATGCATGAGCCTGTGGATACTAGTGTCATTAGTTTGACTTACATTGGGTTAATTTATGGTCAGAAATGAAAATGCATGTTATGTTTTACTCCTTTGTTTTGTTTGCTTATGAATTAGAACCATGTGGTCTATTATGTTCATTGCCAATTATGAAAATTTTTTAGGTGCAGTGTTATTTGAAAAATTTGTTAAAATTTTCATAAAATGGGTGCATTTGGCTTTCTAATCAGATCATTCAACCTTCTTTAATTTTATTCTTAATCTGACTTCCATGGTTGGGTCTCATATGGTGAAAACTTCTGAAATGTGCTTTGGTAGAAATCCTGTAGCATAAAACTGAATGATCACTCTTATACCTGGATTGGATGAGTTTGGAGTTCCTATGACAATTTTGACTTTGTTGACAAGACATGGAATAAGTGTTGAAAAGAGATTATAAATGGCAATTACATGTGCTACATATATGTTGATCTTACTCTTTCTTACTATTAGCCTTTGTATTGATTGGATGTCATATTGTCTGCACAAGAGTATGCATTTTTCTATTACTGGAATATCCTACTGCGTGTCCTTTGATGTGTAACCAGTCAGCTTAGTGCCCTATTTATTTCTAGTTATCTGACTCTTACCTCTGATATTTGAGCCCATGATCACTGTATTAGAGCCTCAATGAGAGCTTTGAAAACATATGATGCTTGATTGATTCAATATTTTCCAATTCCACCTTTCGGGCAGTATTATCATAGATTCCTATTTGTTGTTGTATCATATTTAACAAGATTGTAATCACATTCGACCCTTGCATTTTAAGGAAAAGCCTTACAGCAGAAGATCTTATCCCAAACAATTCGAGGGAATCACAGCCATTTGTAAACTTCTTTCTTTTAATTGCATTCATTGCGCATGTGGTCAGGTGATGAAACTCTTCTGCTTTTGATGGCAACCTATTTTGGTTGGCCTCTGGGTACATATGAAAAAGAAAAGTTAATTGGACTTTCAGCTTTGGCATTGATTATGGATGTGCATTTTTTTTGCATTGTTGTCTTGAATCTGAAAAAACAATTTATATAGCTTTAGCAGCCTACATGTTTCATACTATTTCATTTATCTGTATTTAGGAGGAAAGCTTCAGTGTCTACTAGCAGTGGCAAAGTACATGTAGTTTTAAGCTCAATCAGTTTAGCAGGCATTATATCTAAAATGATGTGTGACGTGCCAGGATGTGAAAGGCCCCCAAACTGTTGCTTTTAATTTGCCAAATGATGAGCGTATAGTACATGAGCATGGAACATCGATGGTCATGCTCAAGAATGTCTCAGAGGCCAAGTATGTATCTGCTTTGTTTTGAATGTTCATTTATTTGATATGAAATTTAAATTGTCACCTTCACAGAGGTTTTTGTTAAGGCTGATCAGTTGGCATACTTTTGTAGTACTGAAATTTGTTAAAAAAATTTCAAATTCTGAATTGTATACTTGTCAGGTTTGAGCATATTCTACAGCCTATAGCTGATGTATGCATTAATAAGGAACAGAGGGAATACATTGATTTTGAGTCTTTCTACACACACACGATCTGCCATGAGTGCTGTCATGGGATTGGACCTCATACCATAGTCCTTCCAAGTGGTAAACAGTCAACAGTTAGAATGGTTTGTTTCTTCATCTCAAATCTTTGTCATATATTGGACGCTATTAATAACTCAATAGCTAAACTTTGATATGCATGGCTCTCATTTTTCCTTTTTTAGTATTTTCATTTTGAGGCATGTAATAATGCTTGGAGGGTTTCATGACTATGCACATTGTTGAGAAAAATATTAAAAATATCAAGAAGCTATAGTTTGTTCAATGTTTTTTTCCTCCACTGGAACTTAGCTTGGTTATAATTTTCTTTTGTATGAGTCCAACATGACATATATGTCCTTTGTTTATGCATGTGAAGTGCATGTGTTTGTGCGTGGCCTTTGTAAAGGTGGTGGTTCCTTAAAAGTTGAAGCTTAAACAATAGTTGAGTTGTTTTCCCTCTATGATGCTGCAATTTCATGGATGGATCATGGTGATACCACAAGCAGCGACATTTTCTATTTAAGAATGGTATGAAAGAATCATCTGGTGTCCATCATACTCAACTTAACCCAACTTATCTAAGCCTTTTCCCAACTATATGGGGTCAGCTACATAAATTTGCTTCTTCTGCTATGCTCTATTCAGGACAAGTCGACATTCAAATTATAAATAGTTATATTTTTTAAATTATTTCTGTCCACGTTAGTTTAGGTCTATCTCTACCTTTATCCTTACCATGGATTGTTAAAAGATCATTCTTTCTAACTGGAGCATCTAAAGGTCTATGTTGTATATGTCCAAACCACCGTAATCGATTTTCTCTTATTTTATCTTCAATTGGGGCTACTCCTATAATTTCTCTTATATGTTTATTTTTAATTTTATCTTTTAAAGTTTTACCACATATCCATCTTAACATACGCATTTCTGTTACACTTAATTTATTCAATGTTGTTTCAATATTGCTCAATACTCTGTTCAAGCATAGTTGGCCTAATAGCGATTTATAGAATTTTTCTTTTAATTTTAATGGGATGCGCCAATCATATAATACTCCCGAAGCACTCATCCACTTTATCCATCATGCTTTAATTTTATGATTCACATCTTTAACTATTTCACCTTCTTGCTGGATAATTGATCCTAAATACCTAAATTTTTTACTCCTTGATATATCTTGGCTTGCAATCTCCACTGTTTCGTCATTTGTATTTCTACTCTTACTAAAATTATATTTTATGTATTAGTTATACTAATCTTAAAATCTTTAGATTCTAAAGCCTCTCTTCAAATATCTAGCTTAGCATTTACTTCATATTTAGTTTCATCAATTAACACTATATCATCTGTAAATAACATACACCATGTGATACCATTTTGAATATGTTTAGTTAATTCATCTATAATTAATACAAAAAGATATGGACTTAAGGCGGATCCTAAACATGAATCTACTAAATCTGGTGTCCATCATCACACTCTAAAATGCTTTTCTCCTTTCTATTCTACCTATTTTGAAAAAAAACCAATTCTTGTATAGAAAAATTTGCATTGTGATGCTGCATGCTTCTATATAAAAAAATAAAATAAATTGCACTTAGTGGGAAGGTGCATGAAGCACAGAATACGTCAAATGTAGAAGGTTGAAGGTTACCACCATTGACATGGAAGCGTGTAGTATATGTTTTGTGAGTGTTCATTTATCGTTGGGGTTGTCTTTTTAAAAGAATTGAGTCTATGTTATATTCAAGTAAGATCAAGTTGCATAGAGTCTTCCCTGACATCTTTAGTAAAAGATTATTCTGTGTGGCACATTTATTTATTTTCTTTCTTTTCCTAAAAGATGCACTAAGTTGGTTTGATCTGGCGTTTTTTTCTTTTTCATGATGTTAAGGAACTTCAAGAGCTCCACTCAGCATTAGAAGAAGCAAAAGCAGATATTGTTGGCCTATGGGCACTAAAGTTCCTCATCAAACAGGTCAGTGAGATATGAACTTCCATCCAATTATATTGTACTTTGAGTAATTTTAATTGTTTGAGTAATTTTAATTGTTTTGTAGTAGCTCATAGGTATGTTTTTAACAATTAAACATTTTTCTTTGAACAGTTTGTAAAATTTAGCATTAGAAGTCATCCTAGATATGCTGTTCCAAGAGTTGGTTTAACGTACCAATACTTGATACATCTCCTGTATCAATTGTCGATTCAGTAATATATATTTTATTTTAGGGGGTGGGGGAGGGCTGGCTATATATATGGTTTGTACATGTATTAATTTTTAGCTGACCTTTGGTCTACCGCAAGACGATTATTTTCTTCATCATCATGTCTAATCTATATATGAGGCCTTAAAAATCCGGCAAAATTAAAAAGACAAAACTATACAATTGGTAAGAGCTCCAAACCACCTAACATATAGACAAAGCTATCCAGTGGTCAATTGTGAATTTTTCGACTAAAAAGCAAGCCACTATCAATTCATGCTCCCTTTTTATTTATTTTATAACTGAAGTAATGGACTATCTGTTTGTTCTGATTTTATTAGGAGCTGCTTTCAAAGAGCTTAATAAAATCTATGTATGTATCTTTCTTGGCGGGATGCTTTCGCTCAATACGTTTTGGACTAGAAGAAGCCCATGGGTATGGATGTGTTATTACAAACACCTGTAGTAATCAGAGTTAATGTGAATTGGAATCTGATTTTCGCTATTTAAAAGCAGGAAGGGGCAGGCATTGCAATTTAATTGGTTATGTGAGAAAGGAGCTTTTGTTTTGCACTCAGATGGAACATTTTCTGTTGATTTTACAAAGGTAATATTCTTATCATCTTTATAAGATTTGTAAAATGAAACTTGCTGAGGCATGTAATTGTTTTCTATTTGAAGGTTGAAGGAGCTGTTGAAAGCCTCAGCAGGGAGATCCTAACGATACAGGCAAAAGGTGATAAAGATGCTGCAATGTCACTTCTTCAGAGCTATGCAAAAATGACACAGCCATTGAATATTGCTCTGGAAAAACTAGAAAGAATTCAGGCATGGATTTCTCTCACAGTTTAGCAGTAGATGTTTATTTTACATGTAGTTCTTGTAGAGTTAAATGAATGTACCTGCAAAAGTAAAGGTTTGTTCAGTTTTTAAGAACAAACAATAGAAAATACTTTTGAAGATGTGTTTGGTGATTGAATATGAAAACAATTTTGTGAAAAACATAGCTCTAAAATGGTAGAAAACTAAAAATAGTTCAAGATATTTTCTCTATTTTTCATTAAAATAAAGAAGAAAGAGAATAAAAGTTAGAAAACTTGAAAACATGGAATCTAATGGCATTCTCTTTAATTCTTTTTACTTGTCCTTTTAAAAAGTGTTGTTTATAATGTAAACAAATATATATATATATATCACTTACCAAAAATGCATTTTCTAAATATCAAAAAGTAGAAAATGAAAAAAAATTAGAAAATGAAAATAAAAAATATTCTAAAAAACTAAACGTAATTTAAGTAGTGTTGTCAAAAAGGTGCTTAAGGCGCAAATCATCAAGGGTTAGATGCTTCTTATATCTTAAGGTGCACCCAAAATGTAAGGCATACTTAAGGTGGGTTAGATGCTTTTTATGTTTTAGGCGAGGCACCTTTATCTTGGTATGCTTTTAATCATATTTAAAACGCAAAAAAGGTATGCTTTTCTTCATAAGCTATATTTGTAACATGTTTTGTAAATCTATTATATTTATTAGATTACATTGACTTTACAATGGATCATCACATACATAATTATTTTTCTTAGCTTATAAAAAAAAGGCTAAAAATTGAAAGATAAAGAGATGAAACATAAAAAATTATGCTATTATCTAAGAAAAAGAAAAAACATTAAGGGACTATAAATTTTAGTTAAAAAAAAGGCTTTTCATTGAACTAATAAACTATAAAGCGTATTATTATTATTATTATTTTATTTTTTTGTTATATGATATAAATCTTGTTTATATAAATTATTTTATTTATTTTAAAAATATATGCCTCACTTTGCTTAGGAGCATGTCTATACTTTGCCCTTTTTTACCTAGACTTCAAAAGCCTTTTGCGCTTAGGTGTGCCTAGCATGCATTTTTAACAACATTGAGTCAAAGTTTTCATTGAGTAGCCTTTATTTTTTAGCTTGCAGTTTTAAAACTTGCTGTCAATTTAAAATTGATTGGGATGTCTTGGATCAGCTGCTAACTGCATCAGATGCTTCATTTTATAGATATATTTTGACATATTGTAGGCTGGAGACCTGAATTTTGGTAACTGAAATTAGGCCAGGATTCACATCTTGGTCATGTATTGTGAGATGGACTTTTCTTACTTGAGATAACTAAAGGAATTCAAACTCTTCTTGGGTCAACTATATTATATGAAAATGGCTTTATGTAGTAATAATAAAGCATTGGATTTTCTCTAGCTTGGTATGCCATACCAATGCTTACCGCCCCATACCAAACTTATCCTGTACCAATACTCAATCGAGACTCGGTACAAAGATATTATCATAAAAAATGCATGCTTGGATAATAAGAAGTTTGGTTGTCTTTGAGCCTTCAGGACCCATCACATAATCAAACTGGAGTCTTTTTTTACCTTTGATAAGATAAGAGGATAAAGTGTTTTTTATTTCTTTCAGTAATTGTATCATGCATCATGAGAATGATAACATGGATCAAATTTTGAGAGCTCAACTTGGCAAGAGGAACCGAAAAGGGTTGAATCTGTGATCTTGTTGATTGGAACTCTGCCATGAGCTACTGTAGCAAAAAAAAAAAATTTAAACCAGCTTCTTTTTAGTGTTTTTTAATGTTGTTATAGGAAGCAATTTCCTTTGCCTTATCTAATTTTATTTTGTTTCCAGGTGCCTGTTGATATTACTCCTATCTTTGATGCTGCTGATAGAATATTACGCCGGGTGCATTGAGCGTATGGGTTTTATAAGCTTATCAAAGTTTCTATTAAGATCCATTGTATTGCTCCTGGTTAAAAGCAGTTTCATCATACTTCTGTTTCAGGCTCCAGCTGCTGCAGGGGCAGGCTAAAGTTTCACATGGTTTTTCTTCTGTGTACCCTGAAAACTTTAGGAATGGCTAGTTCTGTTGACTGAAAACCAACGCTATACACATTCAAATCCATGACACACTTCATACAGCTTTTTTTGCTCAGTGTTGGAGATCAGATAACAATTTGCTTCCATCTTTCCTGCAATTTGCTTGTAATCTCAGCTGTTCTGAACTAGTGCTGAGAACATCATCCGATCAATATCCTCATCAGCGTTTTATTTATCTCCTGAAAGAGACCGCAAAGACCGTCTTTCCAGTCTCCTTAACAATGTTTTTTGTCTGCAAAAAAAGTTTTGCATAACCCTGCCAGTCTTTGCTCTCACTTAAGTTGTCCACTCATCGATAATCCGTAAAAATGATAATATTGGTTGATATTAATTACTGGTTGACTTTTAATGGTCTATGATAATGATAGAGGTAGAGATAAATCTAAATTAATATGAATAAAAATAATTAAGAGAGTTATAACTATGTATAATTTAAATACGGTTGATACTTGATCACTTTTCATGAGCGTTGATGGTGGAGTCGTGAGCTATTGATGAACTCCATCTTTGGCAGGAATCTCCCGGGGTTGGATATTCCGGTGGCAGGAATCTGCAAGAAGTTTCGGGGGTTGGATATTCCAGTGGGGATCCTTCGACACTCAAGTTAGTGATCTATATCACAGCCGTGAGCTTGAGAAAGCTCGAAAGAGAGAGCCTTAGGGTAGAAAGTTTTCTTGAGTAGTGTTCATAGCTCGTCAAGGGTCCCTCTTACCCAATTTATGGACGACCATCAGCTCAAGGCATGGCCACCTAGTGATGGAGGAGCTGTGTGGAGTTTAGTGGTGGAGAATGTCTTTCCTGTGGGATGTTAGAACTAGTGGGTTTGGTCCCATCTAATCTAAGCAACCATGGTTGGTAGATGGGCTAAGTCTTATCAGACATATGGGCCACAGATGGTTGATGGGCCAAATCTTGTCAGATGTATGGGCTGCAGGCAGTTGGTGGGCCAGATCTTGTTAGATGTGTGGGCCATAGACAGTTGATGGCCAAGGTCTTATCAAGACGTGGGGGCTATGGGCCGTTGGTGGGTCAGGTCTTGTCAGATAGTGAGTCGTACATAACACCCTTGCTTCATAGATCCTGTTGGAATCGGCTTTGGGAAGCCAAAGCCGAATCCGAAGGCTAAGGCCAACTTGGGAGGTCGAGGCCGAATCTGGAGGCTGAGGCCGACTTGGGAGGTCGAGGCCGAATCCGGAGGCTGAGGTCACCTTAAGGAGCCAAGGCCGAATCCAAGGGCTGAAATCGACTTGGGAAGCCAAAGCCGAATCCGAGGGCTGAGGCCGACTTGGAAGGCCAAGGCCGAATCCGAAGGCTGAGAGACCGACTTGACGAGCCAAGGCCGAATCCGGGGGCTGAGACCGACTTGGGAAGCCGAGGCCGAATCCGAAGGCTGAGGCCGACTTGGGAGGGCCGAGGCTAAATTCGGAGGCTGAGACTGACTTGAGGAGTCGAGACCGGATCCAGGGTGTTGACCCAATTATTGATTTTGATGATTAATAAAAGACATGAGTATATTCATTTTGTTTCTAATAGATTTAACAAGTGTTTCAGGGATTAAAAATGTTTGATCAATCAAAAAGAATAAAGAAACATGTTTTGAATCAATGTTTTAAAAGAACTTTTCAAAGTTCGGAGCTTGGAGTCGACACCCAAATAGTCAGGAGCCGACCCCAAGGCATATCAGAAGGTTTCTGGTATTTTGGCACGGTCTGGAGTCGACACCCAGGGTTTCAGAGCCGACTCCAACATGAGATACAGAGAAGTGCATTCTGTTTCAGTTTCTGGAGCCGACACTTAAAATTCGGGAGCCGACACCTGAGTTTCTGGAGCCGACTCTAACATGAGAACATAGAGCATATTTTTATGGACTTTTCTGGAGCCGACACTTATAGTTTCTGAAGCCGACTTCCGAAAGCGACGAGCCGACACTTACCTTTTTCAGAGCCGACTCCCCAACAACCTTTTCTTTACTATTTTTGAACATCCGACTTGGAGCCGACACCTGAAAAGTGGGAGCCGACTCCAACCTGTCAGGAACGGATTTTTTATCTATCAGAACGGACTTCAACGGTAAGATTTCTCTTCACCTAACCTCTAACGACTATTTTCTGTGTATAGAAGAATCCATACATTTCACAACGACTATATTTCCTACTTAAACATGGATTAAGAGATCTATATAAAGGGAAAAATCGTTCGTTTGAAGAGAGAGAGCACATACAAAAGAAAAGAAGAAAAATCAAGAAAAATACTCTGTGAAAAAGAGAGAGAAATCAAGAGGAAAGACATCATCCTCAGAAAGCTCAAAGAGAAATCCACAAGCTTCTCAAGTTCAAATCAAGGAGATTTCCAACATTTGAAGAGAAAGCAAAAGCCCCAAATCCTCAACTTCTCAACTGCAAATTTCAGTGAAGAATCTGAGCTGAGGCCCTGATTCAATCTTTCAAAGGAGAAGAGAAAAAGAAGAAAAGAAAAAAAGCATACATTCAAAGAACTTCAATCAAGCTTCTCTTACCTTGCTTATTTATTTACATATTTGCTCATTTAAAGGAGCTGTTTTGTACTCTAAACTCTATTTTCCATTTGTGTTTGCTGATTCAATCAGGGGATTGAATTAGTGGAGGTAGTATACCTCGGTACAAGCTAATGATAGCTTGTGGTTGGGTTGTGTGCTGGTGAGCCCAGAAAACCAGCTAGGTTCGTTGTGATCCCGGAGGAAACAACAAGTTTTGAGTTGTGAGCTTGTAAAACAACTCGGCTGTAATCAAGTAGATTATAGTGTGGACCCAAGTGATACTTGGGAGTGAACGTAGGTGTTGGATACACCGAACCATTATAAAATCTTTGTGTTTGTCGTGTTTTGACTCTCTCACTCTATCTCTTTATTTGTGCTTAGCATTTATCTTGCACTTAATATCTTTTAATTCAAAGCACATAGTTTCAAAAGGTTAAATTCTTAAGAACCCAATTCACCCCCCCCCTCTTGGGTTGCCATCTGGGCCAACAATTGGTATCAAAGCTAGTGCTCATTGTTTATTTGATCACACGATCAAGAGCTAAAGATCCAAATGGCAGCTCAAGCTGGATCTTCATTTGCTGAAGGTCGTTTTACTAATAGACCTCCTTTGTTTAATGGTTCAAATTATTCTTATTGGAAAGCTAGAATGAAAATTTTTATTCAAGCTTTAGATTATGAACTTTGGAGTGTAATCACTAATGGACCAAGTACACCCACACACTTGGTAGATGGTTCAATAGTTCCTAAACCCGAAAGGGATTGGAACGAGAACGATAGGAAAATAACTCAGCTTAATGCAAAAGCCATGAATGTTTTATATTGTGCTTTAGATGCTAATGAGTTCAATAGAATTTCTACATGTATTTCCGCAAAAGAAATTTGGGATAGATTAGAAGTTACCCATGAGGGTATTAATTAAGTTAAAGAATCTAAAATCAATATTTTAGTGCACAAGTATGAATTGTTTAGCATGGAACAAAATGAAACCATCACATGCATGTACACTAGATTTACTGATATTGTAAATGGTCTAAAAAGTCTTGGCAAGACCTACACTAACTCTGAATTGGTTCGTAAAATTCTTAGGTCTCTTCCAAGGACATGGGAAGCAAAGGTAACTGCAATCCAAGAAGCCAAGGACCTCAACACCTTACCTTTGGAGGAGCTACTTGGATCATTGATGACCCATGAACTGACCATGAAGCAACATCAGGAGAATGAAGTCAAAAAGAAGAAAACAATTGCCCTTAAAGCTGCAGAAAAGGAGATAAGCAGCAGTGAGGAAGAAGAGGAAGATGATGAGACAGCTCTCCTTACTAAGAAATTTAAGAAATTTATGCAAAAAAGGAGACCCTTCTATAAGAAAAGATATGGAACAAAAATGAAAGGAGAAAGAGAAAAAGAGAAGGACAAGGACAAAGAAAAAGAGAAAGACACTCTTATATGTTATGAATGTAAGAAACCGATGTACTTTAAATATGATTGTCCTCAACTGAAAAAGGGGCACAAGAAGAAGAAAAAGGCATATGTTGCAACATGGAGTGAAAGTGATGAATCCTCATCCAAGGAGGAACAAAAGGAAATTGCAAACATTTGCTTTATGGCAAACGACGACAATGAGGTAAGTTCTGAAATACCTTGTGATGATTTTACTTTTGAAGAATTATATGATGCATTTAATGAATTAGTTAGTGATTTTAAAGTTTTAAAAAGAAGAATAAATCTTTAAAAAATGATAATTTAAATCTTGCCAAAGAGAAGGATAAACTAACTCATGAAGTTGAAAAACTAAAATCTGAAAATGAAAATTTGCTAAAAGATAAAGAGTTAATTTCTAATGAAAATGTTAATTTAAAGAGAGAAGTTGATAAATATAAAAATATAGTTGATAAATTTACATATAGCTCTGAAAAACTTAATTTGCTATTGAGTAATCAAAGAGCTGTATTTGATAAGGCTGGATTAGGTTATAGACCTAATAAGAAACAAAAGTATGTTAAAAACTTCTTTAGAAAAGAACAGGATAAGAATGATTTTTCATGTTATTGCTGTAACAAGAAAGGACATAAAGCCTATGAATGCAATTTTAGAAAACTTAATAAGAATTTAAGTATTAAAGGAAAGAAAATATGGGTTCCGAAAGGAACAATCTTTGTTGCTACTAACCATGAAGGACCCAAGAAAGCTTGGGTACCTAAACAGAAAGTTTGATTACTTTGCAGGAGTGTCTTGCGGCCAAAAGATCAAAACGAAAGTGGTATCTTGATAGCGGCTGCTCAAGGCACATGACGGATGACAATGAGCAATTCATCACCTTTGAAGATAAAAGAGGAGTTGTCACATTTGGAGACAATGGTAAATGCCAAATTATGGGATTTGGTAAAATTCAGATAACTCCCTTTACTTTTATAGAAAATGTTTTATATGTAGATGACTTAAAGCATAATTTAATTAGTATTAGCCAACTGTGTGATAAAGGTTTCAAAGTTTCATTTGAAGCTTCTATCTGCACTGTTTCTAATCCCATTGACAATAGCATTGTATTTATTGGTAATAGAAATGGCAATGTATACTTAATTGATTTAGATAATTTGTCTACTAGTAATCATTGCTTAGTAGCTAACAATGCTAATGAAAATGAGATTGGATGGTTATGACATCGTAGATTAGGTCATGCAAGCACACCTAATTTCAAAATTAATTAAAATAGATTTAGTTAAAGATCTTCCAAAGCTAGATTTTGAAAATAACAGAATTTGTGATGCATGTCAATTAGGCAAACAAACTAGAAACTTTTTCAAATCAAAAAATGTAGTTTCCACTTCTAGGCCATTAGAGCTATTTCATATGGACCTTTTTGGACCTACTAGAACCACTAGTCTAAGATGAAAGAAATATGGTCTTATAATAGTAGATGATTATTCTAGATACACTTGGGTATTGTTTCTGGCTCATAAGGATGAGACTTTCTCAATATTTCTAAAATTTTTCAAGAAAGTCACTAATGAGAAAAACAACACCATAGTGTCTCTTAGAAGTGATCATGGCATAGAATTTGAAAATCATTTATTTGAAAATTTATGCACTGAACATGACATTCATCATAATTTTTCTGCATCTAGGACACCACAACAAAATGGAGTTGTAGAAAGAAAAAATAAGACTCTAGAAGATTGGCTCGTACCACGCTATGTGAAAGCCAACTCCCAAAGTACTTCTAGGCGAAAGCTATAAACACGGCATGTTACATTCTTAATAAAGCCCTAATTAAGCCAATCCTTAAGAAAACACCTTATAAATTATGGAATAATAGAAAACCAAAGATAGGTTATTTTCATGTATTTGGTTGTAAATGTTTTATTCATAATAATGGAAAAGATAATCTTGAAAAATTTGATGCAAAATCAGATAAAGGTATATTCTTAGGATATTCAACAACTAGTAAAGCCTATAGAGTATTCAATAAGAAATCCTTAATTGTAGAAGAATTTATTCATGTAGCTTTTGATAAGTCTTTAGCATCAAGTTCAGAGAAGATTGATGATGAGGAAGATACAAATATACTAGAAAGGGATATTAAAAAAATTAAATATAGATGTATCTTCAGATCATGAACAAGAAGCTAAAGATGATGATTCACCTAGGATTGATGATATTTATACTAATCATAATGAAGTAGATCTTCCTAGAGATTGAAGATATGCCTATGGTCATCCAAAGGAATTGATTATTGGTGATCCATCTCAAGGAGTAAGAACTAGATCATCTATGAGGAATATCAATAATCATCTTACATTTGTATCTCAAATTGAACCTAAAACTGTTGAAGAAGCTGAAAAAGATAGTAATTGAATGCTAGCTATGCAAGAAAAATTAAATCAATTTACTAGGAATAATGTATGGTCCTTAGTTGATAGACCTAAAGGTCATTTAGTTATAGGATCTAAATAGGTATTTAGAAATAAATTGGATGAAAATGACATAGTAATTAGAAATAAAGCTAGATTAGTTGCAAAAGGATATAATCAAGAAGAAGGAATTGAAAATGTCAATTCTTATGAAGTAACTTAATCTCGTAGTTTAGCAAAAAGCAAAATTCGGTTGCATTATCAACTGCTGAAGCAGAATATGTTGCAGCTAGAAGTTGCTGTGCTCAAATCCTTTGGATTAAGCGACAACTTGAAGATTATGGCATAACACTTGATAAAACTCATACAAGCGCAATCAATTTAATTTAGATATCATTTTAAAAAGAACATGTAGCTAACATTGAAATTTGCCTTGATTATGTTAGTATGAAGAACAATTAGCTGACATATTTACAAAATCTTTGAGTGAAGAGAGATTTGTTATCTTAGAGGTGAATTAGGGATTTGTAATCCTTTAGAATGACTTTGAAACCCCTAAGGAATAACTATCTAGATTTCTATCAATTTCTTGAGATTCCTTTCATAATTTTAAGGACAATTTATCTAGTCATTTGAGCAATTTGATTATCCACATTTTAAAGATTTTTTTAAAACTTATTGACTTTATTTCGACAAGTTTCAAATATTTGTAACTCTCCTTTTTTTTTCTCTAAAACTGTCAGTGGAGTCGACACCTTAATTTGAGGAGTCGACACCTCTTCTGTGTCGCTCTCGGTCTCTGACCTTGGAGCCGACACCCGCTTAAGCGGAGTTGACTCAAGTTCGGGCACTAACTGTGTTAGCGACTTGGAGTTGACACCCGACTTTGCGGGAGTCGACACCTGGTGGACCCAAATTGACTATATTAGGGCAGAGTCGACACCTCGATTTTTATCTTCTCCAAACCCTCTCCAAACTTCCCAAAGCCAAATATTCCTCAAATCAACCATTCCCTAAGATTCCTATGACACCTAAGCATAGGGAATCGGTCTTTGATGCTCCCGTAGCTACAAGGAAGCGTATGGCTCGGCGTCCCGTCCGTGAACCTACTCCAAGCGATGATTCCTCTTCAACTCCCTCAGATAATCCAAGCCCCTCCTCTCCATAGGTAGATGCCCTTGCTGGGCGAGTCATAACCATGGGTAGGAAAGTAGATTTCGATTTCTTTGAAGCCGAAGGTTTTGGGATTGGTAGACAGATTAAAGAACTCGGTTGGGATAAGATTTGTTCTTTGGATATTCCTACTTATCCAGCTCTTGTTAAAGAATTTTACATGAATTTATCTAGAGGAGATGGTGGAATTGTTAGTTCAGTAAGAGGGAAGAGAATTCATCTCACATTTCAAATTTTAGGAAATCTGTTAAGTATTCTTGTCACTGGATTTGTTGCAAACATTCACAGTGAGAGATCAGATGCTTTGTCAAGGATGTTAGGAAGGGATGTAACTGAATTTGAAGAGATTAGGGCAAACCAATTGCCACTTGAGCTTATGCTGTTGCATAATATTTGTAGTAGGATTCTATTTTCCAATACTGACCGTTTTGAGTATGTCTCATAGCGAGACATTGTAGTCATGGATAGTATCTTGACGGGTCAGCCAATAAATCTTGCTGGAATGATGATATGGTATATGGCTAAGGCCGGGGGCAAAAGGAGATCTTCATTGCCTTACGAAATGATCCTAACCATGGCATTTAGAAGTCAAGGAGTAGTTATTTCTGAGAATGAGCCATTGAAAAACCTAAGACACACTGACTACTTCAACTTAGCTACTGTGCACAGGATGGGATTTGTGAAAGTGGATGGTAAATGGGAGAGAAAAGGTCATACTGGAAATAGGGTTGCTAAGACTAATGTGCCTGGCCCTTCTGAGGCAGGACCATCTGTGAGACAACTCACCAGAGCCCAGTCAGAATGTACCTCCAGCTCCACGTATTCCTTCTACTTTTGGTCAGTCATCTATTGGTTTTTCTGATATTCAATTAGAACAGCTTAGAAGTATTTTTGCTACTCACAAGGAAGAAATGAAATATGAGCTAGATAGCCAATTCATGAACCTGAGAGAGACCCTTTATTCTTTGGATGAAAGAATTGGTAAAATTGAGTATACACTTGAAGCCTCAGTAGAAGCTTTGAAGAATGATCTCAAGAATATTTTTGAAGAGCTTAAAGATATTAGTGGAGATTCAGAGACCTACTCTAAATGCAATGCTGAGCTTCAGGACAAAATTATGACCGCATGTGCATTTGTTGATAGAAGACTAAAAGAATTTGTAAGAACTCAAAGTGAAGGAATGGAAAAAATATTAGAAGAATTGCAAAGACTTCTTAGAACTAATTTTTGGTTATATTATAATGAAGTTCTTTGATGATGTTTAGTTTAGTTTGATGTTGATTTACTTTTCATTAAAGTTCTGATGTAATGGAGTTTAGTTTGAAATTTTGATGTAATGAAGTTTCTTTTTGCAATATGATGTAATGTTTGACATTATGATATAATGAACTTATTTGATACTTAATGAATGTCATTTGATCTTTGAAGCATCTATCAACTTTGTCATTTCACTTAAAACTTCGTAACCTTTTTGTTGATTACAAAAAAGGTGGTGAAGTAATTGATAGTCGTATATGCATTGAAAGTTATAAAAGGGAAAAGCATTTAATTGCATATTTGTAGATGCATTGGAATAAATAATTGTTTAATTGGCATCTAATTAATTGCATATAGGGAGAAGTAATTGTCATATATGCATTGAAAGGATGAATAGATGTTAAAATTGATACAACGGTTTAATTTGTATCAAACATTAAAAGTTTACTATTAAAAGGGAAGAATAGATGTTAAATTGAGTATCATAGGGGAGCTACCTCATTCAGGGGGAGCTTACCTGTGAGGAATAAATATTTAAGAAATTTGATTTGAAAATCTTATTGTTTAATCATGCATATACTCAATGTTTTTATAATCATCAAAAAGGGAAAGATTGTTGACCCAATTATTGATTTTGATGATTAATAAAAGACATGAGTATATTCATTTTGTTTCTAATAGATTTAACAAGTATTTTCGGGATAAAAAATGTTTGATCAATCAAAAAGAATAAAGAAACATGTTTTGAATCAATGTTTTAAAAGAACTTTTCAAAGTTTAGAGCTTGGAGTCGACACCCAAATAGTCAGGAGCCGACCCCAAGGCGTATCAGAAGGTTTCTGGTATTTTGGCACGGTCTGGAGTCGACACCCAGGGTTTCGGAGCCGACTCCAACCTAAGATACAAAGAAGTGCATTCTGTTTCAATTTTTGGAGCCGACACCTAAAATTTGGAAGCCGACACCTGAGATTTCGGGAGCCGACACTTGAGTTTCTGGAGCCGACTCTAACCTGAGAACAGAGAGCGTATTTTTATGGACTTTTCTGGAGCCGACACTTACAGTTTCTGGAGCCGACTCCCAAAAGCGATGAGCCGACACTTACCTTTCTCGAAGCCGACTCCCCAACAACTTTTTCTTTACTATTTTTGAACACCTGACTTGGAGCCGACACCTGAAAAGTTGGAGCCGACTCAAACCTGTCAGGAACGGATTTTTTATCTGTCAGAACGGACTTCAACGGTAAGATTTCTCTTCACCTAACCTCTAACGGCTATTTTCTTTGTGTGTAGAAGAATCCATACATCTAACAACGACTATATTTTTCACCTAAACCTGGATTAAGAGATCTATATAAAGGGAAAAATTGTTCGTTTGAAGAGAGAGAGCACATACAAAAGAAAAGAAGAAAAATCAAGAAAAATACTCTGTGAAAAAAGAGAGAAATCAAGAGGAAAGACTTAGAGCTCAAATCTATCATCCTCAGAAAGCTCAAAGAGAAATCCATAAGCTTCTCAAGTTCAAATCAAGGAGATTTCCAACATTTGAAGAGAGAAAGCAAAAGCCCCAAATCCTCAACTTCTCAACTGCAAATTTTAGTGAAGAATCTGAGCTGAGGCCCTGATTCAATCTTTCAAAGGAGAAGAGGAAAAGAAGAAAAAAAGAAAAGCATACATTCAAAGAGCTTCAATCATGCTTCTCTTACCTTGCTTGTTTATTTACATATTTGCTCATTTAAAGGAGCTATTTTGTACTCTAAACTCTATTTTCCATTAGTGTTTGCTGATTCAATCAGGGGATTGAATTAGTGGAGGTAGCATACCTCGGTACAAGCTAAGGATAGCTTGTGGTTGGGTTGTGTGCTGATGAGCCCAAAAAATCAGCTGGGTTCGTTGTGATCCCGAAGGAAACAATAAGTTTTGAGTTGTGAGCTTATAAAACAACTCGGCTGTAATCAAGTAGATTATAGTGTGGACCCAAGTGATACTTGGGAGTGGACATAGGTGTTGGATACACCGAACCACTATAAAATCTTTGTGTTTATCGTGTTTTGACTCTCTCACTCTATCTCTTTATTTGTGCTTAGCATTTATCTTGCACTTAATCTCTTTTAATTCAAAGCACATAGTTTCAAAAGGTTAAATTCTTAAGAACCCAATTCACCCCCCTCTTGGGTTGCCATCTGGGCCAACACAGGAGCTGAGACTGACTTGGGAAGCCAAAGCCGAATTCGGGGGCTAAAATCGATTTGGAAAGCCGAAGCCAAATCCGGAGGCTGAGGCCGACTTGGGAGGCCAGGGCTGAATCCGAAGCCTGAGACCGACTTGAGGAGCCGAGGCCAAATTTGAGGGTTAAGATCGACTTGGGAAGCCAAAGCTGAGACCGACTTGGGAAGCCGAAGCCGAATCTAGGGGCTAAGACCGACTTGGGAAACCGAATTCGAGGGCTGAGACCGACTTGGGAAGCCGAAGCCGAATCCGGAGGCTAAAACCAACTTGGAAAGCTGAAGTCGAATCCGAAGGCTGAGGCCGACTTAGGAGGTCGGGGCCGAATCCAAAGGCTAGGGCCGACTTGGGAGGTCGAGGCCGGATCCGGAGGTTGAGACCAACTTGAGGAGCCAAGGCCGGATCCGGAGGTTGAGACCGACTTGGGAAGCTGAAGCCGAAGCCGAATCCGGAGGCTGAGGCCGACTTGGGAGTCCATGGCTAAATTCGAAGGCTGAGACCGACTTGGGAGGCTGAGGCCGACTCCGAAGGCTGAGATCGACTTGAGGAGCTGAGACCGGATCCGGGGGCTGAGACCAACTTGGGAAGCCGAAGCCGAATCCACAGGCTGAGACCAACTTGGGAAGCCGAAGCCTAATTCGAAGGCTGAGGCCGACTTGGGAGGCCGGGCCGAATCCGGAGGCTGAAACCAACTTGAGGAGCCGAGGCCGAATCCGATGGTTGAGACTGACTTGGGAAGTCGAAGCCGAATCTGGAGCGTTAGCCTCCTCTGACTTTTGCCGCCAGCTTACCCATGGCGCCGTCAGCCAATTTCGGCTGTTAACTTAAACGTGGCCTTACTGGCCACATCAATATCGATTTAGTTTTGAACAGAACAGAGTGATGAAAGCAAATTCATGTAGCCAACCCCACGTAGTTGGAAAAGATGGGCTGAATATTAAAAATTTTAAAATAAGGGATATAATTTTGTTTTCCTAACCATTGGCAAAATAATGTAGCCTGGCCATCAAATCTTGGTGATCGAATACTATAAAGCAACAGTATGTGGAAAAGTGTCACACCCGCAGGCTAGGAGCAGAATTTTTTTTCTTCTAAGGCCTAGCCTAGACGTGCGGCACTTGAGAACTCCTTTCTCAAGTCAGCCCTCTAACCTCACCAGCCCGCCCTTAGAATGTCGGCAAAAAGTCACACCACAAAGACTCTTGCTTACGGGAAACTTCAACCTTTTATTGCATAAAGGATACAAGGCGTATACAAGCATGCTTGATAGTCCCTCCCTAAGACTCACCCTCTCAAGCACTCTTGCCTTCACTCCTCTCCTTCTTACCCAGCCCATATGCCATGGCATGGCCATTTATAGGCGCTGCCCAAGGCTTACAATCCCACTCTCTCACGACTCAAACCCAGTGGATGGCTGGTAATTGCCCAGGTCCACTTGCCTGGCAGTTTTGGCCTTGGCGCACGCCCTCTGGCCACTCTGCGCCCATGTCAACCTCACCCAGCGCCTTGACGTGCGCCTAGGCCCGCGTGCGCAGGATGCGCACACGGCTGGTGGTTTGCACAACCGCCTGGAACGTCCTAGGCGTGGGCAGTTCTCAGCAACTGCCTTGCAACGGGTCCGATCATGGGTAGTTTCTCCTAACTGCCCAGCCACATCCTTGGCCTTTGAGCGCGCGCCTCCTGCGCGCACGCCGGATGGTTCCAACAACCGCCCAGCACCGGCCCATCCTGCACGCTCGAGCGGTTCTCAGCAACCGCTCAGTAGTTCGGACGGTTCCTCGGCATGCCCACTAGAGGCCTGGCGATTCCACCAACCGCCCCGCTAGTGTGGCTCCGACCATTACGCGCCTTTGCCCGCGAGGTTTTCCATCGGTTCGATCGATGGTCCATGTCATGCGCCATGCAAGGGTTGCTCCGCCTCTGTAAGGTTCCCCTCGGCGGAACCTTGTCTCGGTCGGCCTTGCCTAGCAGTCTCGGCCCTCGGCAATGGATTGCTTGGCCGATCTGGGCAATGTTGATGTTGACTCTGCGCTGCTTAACCTGCCGCCGACCCATGGCCTTCCCTCAGCCATGCCCTTGGGCCTTGCGTGGACCACCAGCGTATATGCGCCCAAGGTTGGGGAGCCTGCCCCATGGCTCGCCGTGCCCATGCCTCTGCGCAATGGTGCACATGCCTTGGCTCCGAGCCTTGGCATCTTGGTCGGGTTTGAAAGAATCGCCCCCTCTCACTATTCAACCGGGGCGTCCTGCCCCTGGCTGCCCTGGGGTTCCCTGCAGAATGAGCAGTGTTGCAGATCTGTGTAGGGCCACTGCTTGGCCCGGCCCTGTGCCGTTGCTGCGCCAGGTGCTGCCAAGTTGCGCCTCAGCCATGAGCGTTCGTCCAGACATTGGCCACTCCTTGGCCAAGCCTTTGGGCGGCGTGCCTCCTGTGCGCCCGCTGCCCAAAACTTGCCGCGCCTTGGCTCACCTTGCCAACCTCGCCCGCCGCATTGTGCCACAGGCCATGCCTCGGTCCTAGGCCTAGGCGCATAGTTAGGGCCGTGACAATACTCTCCCACTTGAAGATGCAGACGTCCTCGTCGCATGCTAGCTCAAGTAAGTCTGGATCATGTCCTCGCGACGTCTTCCTTGGCGTCCCATGTCCCAACCTATTTCGTGGCGATCTCCTTTTGCCACTCTGTTCGGCGTGCCTCCCCGCGCCTGGCACGGCTCTGTAGGAGTACTCCGCTATGCCATGCCCCGCCTGTGTCTAGGCGCAGGCCATCTCCCCACTAGCATCCACGCATGCCGGAATGAAACTTAGGGTCCCATACCCCCAAATCAAAATCTCGGGTATATGTGGAATGACCGCCACTATGGCTTGCGAGCAAAAGTTCAAGCCCAAGATGATCTGGTACTCCTCCAAGGGTAGGACAATGAGACTGCATCGCCCCTTCCACGGGCCGATCTTCATTGCAGCCTCTACCCAACCGAGTGCCCCTTTCGCATCAGCACCTTTGGTTGCTACGAGAGTGATATCGGGTGAAACGATCAGTCCCAACTCCTTTGCTACTGTCTCGGCAATGAAGTTATGCGACGTTCCGGTGTTTATCGTGGCTCGTACCTCACGGCCACCGAACTGCGCCATCACATTGAGAAGCCTTCTACAAGATGGGGCCACCAACGCCGAAAGTGCTTGCACCGGTTTCTCCCTTGCTGCACCCTCCACGGTCTCTTCGGAACCTACGCCCTCTTGGACCGCCTATCCACGGGGATTCTCCCTTGGATCTGGGAAGATCACTTCGTCTCCTCCTTGGATGAAGTTGAGAAGTGCTTCATCCGCACCTTGGATGAAGTTTTGGCCTTGTATCCCACAAATATTGGCCCGAGCTCATGCACGCCATTCTCGAGCACGCATCAGCCGCACTGGACGCTTGGGTGTTTGGGCTGGAAACGCCCCAAGGTAGACAAGACTATCGTCATCCACCTTGTTGCTTTCTATGCTGCTGTCGCTCGAAGCTTGTGTCATTTGTGTGGATCTTTGGTGAGTTGGACCAATTGTCAGAGCTTCACAAGGTTCCCTAACCAGGCTCTGATACCAACTGTCAGAGCTT
Source organism: Calamus simplicifolius (assembly GCA_900491605.1). Taxonomy (NCBI): domain Eukaryota; kingdom Viridiplantae; phylum Streptophyta; class Magnoliopsida; order Arecales; family Arecaceae; genus Calamus; species Calamus simplicifolius. The sequence goes on along the minus strand of UESW01003924.1, from coordinate 142,084 downwards.
TCCAAGGTTCTCAACCAGGTCTCTGATACCAACTATCACACCCGCAGGCTAGGAGCGAAATTTTTTTTTTCTCTAAGGCCTAGCCTAAGCGTGCAACACTTGAGAACTCCTTTCTCAAGTCAGTCCTCTAACCTCACCAGCCCACCCTTAGAATGCCAGCACAAAGTCATACCACAAAAACTCTTGCTTACGAAAAACTCCCAACCTTTTATTGCATAAAGGATACAAGGCGTATACAAGCATGCTAGGTAGTCCCTCCCTAAGACTCACCCTCTAGCACTCTTGCCTTCACTCCTCTCCTTATTACCCAGCCCATATGCCATGGCATGGCCATTTATAGGCGCTGCACAAGGCTTACAATCCCACTCTCTCACGGCTCAAACCTAGTGGATGGCTAGTAACTACCTAGGCCCACTCACCTGGCAGTTTTGGCCTTGGCGCGCGCCTCCTGCGCGTGCCCTCTGACCACTCTATGCCCATGTCAACCTCACCTAGCGCCTTGACGTGCGCTTGGGCCCGCGTGCGCCTCTTGCGCACGCGGCCGGCGGTTGTGATGCGCACGCGGCCGGTGGTTTGCACAACCGCCTGGAACGTCCTGGGCGTGGGTAGTTCTCAGCAACTGCTCCACCGTGTGTAGCAATCGTGTGCGCACCTCTTGCGCACGTGTGCTGGGCAGTTCTCGCAACTGCCTGGCAATGGGTCCAATCATGGGCAGTTTCTCCTAACTGCCCGGCCACATCCTTGGCCTTTGAGCGCGCGCCTCCTGCACACCCAAGTGGTTCCAACAACTGCCCATCACCGGCCCCTCCTACACACCCGAGCGGTTCTCAGCAACCGCTCAGCAGTTCGGACGGTTCCTCGGTGCGCCCACTAGCGACCTGGCGGTTCCACCAACCACCCCGCCAATGTGGCTCCAACCACTGCGCGCCTTTGCCCGTGAGGTTTCCCATCGGTCCGACCGATGGTCCATGTCATGAGCCATGCAAGGGTTGCTCCGCCTCTACGTAAGGTTTCCCTCGGCGGAACCTTGTCTCGGTCGGCTTTGCCCAGTGGTCTCGGCCCTCGGCAATGGATTGCCTGGCCGATCTAGGCAACGTTGATGCTGACTCCGCGCCGCTCAACCTACCGCTGACCCATGGCCTTCCCTCAGCCATGCCCTTGGGCCTTGCGTGGACCACTAGCGTTCATGCGCCCAAGGTTGGCGAGCCTGCCCCATGGCTCGCCGTGCCCATGCCTCTGCGCAATGGTGCACATGCCTTGGCTCCGAGCCTTGGCATCTTGGTCGGGTTTGAAAGAATCGCCTCCTCTCACTATTCGGGCGGGGCCTCCTGCCCCTAGCCGCCCCGAGATTCCCTGCAAAACGAGCAGTGTTACAGATCTGTGCAGGGCCATTGCTTGGCCCGGCCCTGTGCCGTTGCTGCGCCCGGTGCTGCTGCTGTGCCAGGTGCTGCCAGGCTGCGCCTTAGCCATGAACGTCCGTCCAACCCTTGGCTCACCTTGCCAACCTCGCTCGCCGCGTCGTGCCACAGGCCACACCTCGGCCCTAGGCCTAGGCGCATAGTTGGGGCCGTGACAAAAAGGAACTCAAAATCTTGGACTAAAAAAGGATATACAAACTGTCTCTGTGAATTTTTCTTTATGAGATAAAAGCATAAACAACTACACCTTAAATCGAATTTGCTCATCATGAAACATAGCAAATGCTAATTACAGATATATGTGGTTTTTGGAAAGACAAGCGTCCAGATGCTGCATGGTTTGTGGATCATGACTCTCACAAAGACCATGAATATGTTCTAAGTTTACTCCAATGAGTTCACTTAGGTTTTAAGTGGCATGGAATGGGGCCATCCTAGTGTATTTTATGGAGCAGAATATGCTAACATCCTATTCCAATAACACTAGGGACTAAAGGTGTTATAATGTTGGGATGATAGCATGGCGATTTCATTCCAACACCAGGGATAACAATTTGTCCTAACACCTCATCCAACGTCCCGCTGGCACTCGTAGCTAACTTCATTTTTGATGACGCCAAGTCATCTTCTTCAAACGTCGGAGAAGACGGGCGTCCTTCTCTCCGGACCCCTGCAAGAAAAGTCCCCGGAGACCGGATGCTCCGGTGGGGACCCTCCAACGCTCAAGTTAGTTACTTGGGATCATACAAGAACCGTTCAGCAGAAGGGAGCTGAGACAGTTAGAGTTTTGCTAGTAGGAAGAAAGCTAAAAAACCAGAGTTCGAATCCCTACTTACAGCGCGGGCACGTATTTTTATACCTGTCCGAATGTCCAATCTTTCTGTTCCAGAAGATTGCTGTCGTACCATCACTGTGCGCGCCGAAAGCGTCCCGCATTACCTGTCAATATGGCTTTACACGTGTCTAGCAGCCGCGGTTGTATTTGATGCGCGCCGTTGCTTGACATGATCGCGCACAGTTGCAAGTGGTAGCGAATCGTACTCCGTAACGGGGCACAGTCATGCACAGGGACACATGCAATGCACCATACGCCGTTATGAGGCATGGCCGCAAGCAGCCACGGGCGCACGGAGAGTCACGTGGGTGCGCCAGGTGGCCCGGAGTTGTCGTTTGGTTCGCGTGCTGAACGTTGATGATGCCTGCGCACCCCGAGACCAGAGGGGGTCTCGAGGTGGAGATATAGTGACCTCACCCCGAGACCGGAGGAGGTCTCGGGGGTTAGATGGTGCTGGTGCATCCCGAGACCAGAGGGGGGTCTCGGGGTCGAGGTATGGCGACCACCCCGAGACCGGAGGAGGTCTCGGGGGTGAGATGGTGCTGGTGCACCCCGAGACCGGAGGGGGGTCTCGGGGTCGAGATATGGCGACCTCACCCCGAGACCGGAGGAGGTCTCGCGGGTGAGATGGTGTTTGTGCACCCCGAGACCGGAGGAGGTGGTCTCGGGTCGAGATATGGCGATCTCACCCCGAGACCGAAGGAGGTCTCGGGGGTGAGATGGTGCTTGCGCACCCTGAGACCAGAGGGGGTCTCGAGGTGAAGATATATTGACCTCACCTCGAGACCGGAGGAGGTCTCGGGGGTGAGATGGTGCTAGTGCACCCCGAGGCCGGAGGGGGGTCTCGGGGTCGAGATATGGCGACTTCACCCCGAGACCGGAGTCTCGGGGGTGAGATGGTGCTTGTGCACCCGAGACCGAAGGGGGGGTCTCGGGGTCGAGGTATGGTGATCTCACCCCGAGACCATAGGGGGTCTCGGGGGTGAGATGGTGCTGGTGCACCCCGAGACCGAAGGGAGGGTCTCGGGGTCGAGATATGACGACCTCACCCCGAGACCGGAGGAGGTCTCGGGGGTGAGATGGTGCTGGTGCACCTCGAGACCGGAGGGGGGTCTCGGGGTCGAGATATGTCGACCTCACCCCGAGACCGAAGGAGGTCTTGGGGGTGAGATGGTGCTGGTGCACCCCGAGACCGAAGGGGGGTCTCGGGGTCGAGATATGACGACCTCACCCCGAGACTGGAGGAGGTCTCGGGGGTGAGATGGTGCTGGTGCACCCTGAGACCGGAGGGGGGTCTCGGGGTCGAGATATGGCGACCTCACCCCGAGATCGAAGGAGGTCTCGTGGGTGAGATGGTGCTGGTGCACCCCGAGACCGGAGGGGGGTCTCGGGGTCGAGGTATGGTGACCTCACCCCGAGACCGGAGGAGGTCTCAGGGGTGAGATGGTGCTGGTGCACCCCGAGACCGGAGGGAGGGTCTCGAGGTCGAGATATGGTGATCTCACCCCGAGACCGGAGGGGGTCTTGGGGTGAGGTGATGCTTGTGCACCCCGAGACCGGAGGGGGGTCTTGGGGTCGAGATATGGTGATCTCACCCCGAGACCGGAAGGGGTCTCGGGGTGAGGTGATGCTTGTGCACGCCGAGACCGGAGGGGATCTCGGGGTTGAGATGCGATGACTTCCGTTAGCTGCTGTTACCTTTTATTCTAACGGCGCTGGATCAGCCACATCAGATGCCCCCTCAAACCTGAGGCGAAGCGGGCCCCACTGGCAAGGCAAAAGGGGTGCTACCTCCCACGTGGCTGATCCCTGTCCACATCTCTATGCGGACGCCATAGGGAATATGAAAAGCGGCCGCTTTCGTACACTGAGCCCGCCACGATCGACCTCGAGGCAAGGTTAGCCCTTCGAAGTCCGCATGGAAAGTTGCATCATCATTACCTCTCATAGCGGCGACGTCAGCGGAGTCCCATCATTGGCCGGAGGCGTACCGTATCATGCGTTGAGCAACCATCGAGGCGAACCAGCCTATGGTGGGGGTCCATGTGGCTGACGAGATGAGGCGGGACAATTTGAAAACCCAATAAAACTCGAATGTGGGGTTGAATCTGGCCTCACCACTGCTGCCATCGTCGTCTTCCTCTGAGCCTGCATTTTGGTCTCCCCTGCAACCCGTGAACCTGCGCTTAGCTTTCCTTCCCTCAGGTCAGTTCTTTGTCCGTTCTAGACTCCTCCATCCCTTCTTTTACCCATGAGTTCTCCATCTTGGACCTCGGAGGACGATTCGGAGAATCGTTCTCCCTCTGAGAGGCACTGCACCTCTCCTGTACCTTCCCCCTCTCCTCCAATGGAGTGTCCACTGATTCAGAGGACCGCGTCCCCTGGCCCGGCGACGGGTCACTGGTGGAGCCCCATCGAGGAGCCGCCGGTCAAAGGCCGGCACCTCCTCGAGGGTGGAGGGGTCCCCGGAGTGGACCGCCTCCACGGTAACAGGTTTGGATTTGGCAAAAATCCGGGCCCGTTACCATATTCCCCGGGACGTCGAGCTTTTCTTGCCGACTCCCGACGATAGAGTCATCTCCTCCCGACCCGGCCAGGTGGCCCTTTATGAGATTTGCCTGAAGGCGGGTCTCCGTCCACCCTTTCCTTCCTTTTTCATCAACCTTCTTGACTACTACTCCTTGACTCCTTCCCAACTGGTCCCAAATTCTTACCGGGTCATTAACGCCTTTGTTATTCTCTGTCATCGTCTTGGCATCACCCCCCAAATCTCTCTTTTTCGGTCTTTTTATATCCTCCGATCCCAGAAGGGTTGGTGGCTGTTCCAGCCCCGACCCAATCAGGTCCTTAAGCTTTTTCTTCCTTCTTCGATCAAGGGATGGAAATCCCGATTCTTTTTTGCTGGCCTAGACCAAATCAGGCCCTGGTGGGGAGACTCCGACCTCCGAAGCAACGCAAACTCCACCGCCCACCCTGGGGATCGGGAAGCGTTGGGTCAATTGTTAGCTGCCGAGATCCCTCGGTACACCTTGCTCTTTACGGAAGATAACCTCCAGTCGGCGGGTCTTATCTCCCACCGGGGTAAGCCATTTCCACACTTAGCCAAAATTCTGCCACTTCTCTTCTTTTTCCTTTTTTTTTAATCTTGACCGATATCATGCAGCCATGAAGATATCGACACAGAAACTCTTCAAGGCCGTCTCCAAGAAGAGGGTCCGGGAGGGGCCGAGTGAAGGCCAGCAAGCTCCAGCCCCAAAATGCCCGAGAGCCCGGGTTCCCCGACCACCGGCACCACAAGACCCCCCGGCTGCTCCAGAAATCGACCTCACAGCCGACACCCCGCCAGAGATGGCGGCGACCGTGGGGGTCCCAATAGAGGAGCCAACTGCAGAGGAGCCAGCGGTGGCGGAGGAGCCCACAGTGGCGGAAGAGCTTCCTGCCCCCGGCGAACCGACCCCACCCGAGGCAATCAGGGACTGGGGCGAGGGGCCATCAGGGATAGCAAGCCCACCCCCCGAGAGGACGCCTAGGAACAGCCCGCGCGCCGAGCCGGAGGATGCTGAGACGGCCGAACAGAGCAAGGCCAAACCAGGGCCGCCCCAGGACTCCATCTTGAATGACGGTCGCTGGGCTGAACGTTTCCTTTCTCCAGTTTTCATGCCCGAGGTCCTGTAAGAGCTCAGCCACCTGAAGGCGAGTACATTCTTTCGGGAATCCTATGCGGCCCTTGTCAGGGTAAGCGGTCTTTTCACCCTTTGCCTTTATATTTCCATTTTTTTTTTGCTAACTTGGAACTTTCATGCAGCTTGCGCATTCCCTAAGGGCCGTGAGGGAGGCGATCCATGGTGGGAAGGCCCTTCTGCGCGAGGCACAGAAGGAGGCCGAAGATGCCTAGCACCGCGCGGAGGCGGCCGAGGAGGCACTGGAGTCGACCAGAAATGCCTGGGCCAGCGAAACAAGGGCTGCCGAGAGCCGAGCGGAGGCTGATGCCAACCGTCTGCGGGCGGCACTCCACCAAATGACGGAGGCCGAAAACGCCGTGATGGCCAGAGACTTGCACATCTCTGAGTTGACCTTAGCCATCCAAGAGATCGAGGGTCCGGCGATCGCGGCTAAAGAGAGAGTAGGGTCTGCGGAGGAAAAGGCAGCGACAATGGAGGAAAAAGCAAGGGCCGCAGAGGAGGAGGCTCGGGCAGCGAAGGAAAAAGTAAACCAAGCCGGGGAGGAGGCGAGCCGCGCCCAAGAGGTTGAGAGGGCTGCAGTGGCAGCCCTCAGCGGAGGAAAGAGCTCGGGCTGTTGAGGTGGAAGCTGCCATCGTGGCCAGGACCACCGGAATTATAGAAGAGTACAAAGCGTCCGAGCACTTTGCAGATGATTTGGCGGAAGCTTCGACGGTGATGTTCCTTCAAGGGTTCCAGCACGGGAAGGAAAAAATTGCCAGGGACTTGAACATTCCCCAAGCCCTGGAAGTCGAACCAGATCACTTCTCGGATTCGGCCCCCTCCGACGATGAGCCCGCACCAGCAGAACCGTGAGCTTCCTTGTATTTTTGTTTTTGCAAGTCCGACGATGTCGGCATTTTGTAATCCCTTCAAATTAATGAAACACCTTTTTCCTCCAAGGTAAATTGTCTATTTGCGACTCTTATCCCAAATTCGTTGATTGACAATGTGCAGCCCCTTGGTCCCATTAGTGCCAGGGGATAACTCTCAACTCACACGAGCTATTCCACCTTAGCCATTTAAGACCGAAACTCGGGGCCAGAAGGATAGGTTTCTTGGGGTTGAAGCGCCGGTCGTTGGAGGTTGAGGTATGCGGGTTCCTCAAGACCGATGGCGCACCGCTCTGCCAGGGGTATGTCGGGCCTTGCGCCAGGTAGGCACATGACTTTTGGTGCCGACGAGGGTCGAACTTATGTCTGGCCGGTCTAGGACTTTAAGTGTCGTCGGTTGTCGGGCTTTATGTGCCATCGGGTGTCGGCTTTAGGTGCCGTCGGGTGTCCGGCTTTATGTGCCGTCGGGTGTCGGGCTTTATGCCTGGCTGGTCGGGCTTTATGCCTGGCTGGCCCAGGGCTTTAGGTGCCGACGGGTGTCAGGCTTTATACCTGGCTGGTCCAGGGCTTTAGATGCCGACGGGTGTCGGGCTTTATACCTGGCTGGTCCAGGGCTTTAGATGCCGACGGGTGTCGGGCTTTATGCCTGGCTGGCCCAGGGCTTTAGATGTCGGGTGTCGGGCTTTATGCCTGGCTGGCCCAGGGCTTTAGATGCCGACGGGTGTCGGGCTTTATGCTTGGCTGGCCCAGGGCTTTAGGTGCCGACGGGTGTCGAGCTTTATGCCTGGCTGGCCCAGGGCTTTAGGTGCCGACGGGTGTCGAGCTTTATGCCTGGCTGGCCCAGGGCTTTAGGTGCCGACGGGTGTTGGGCTTTATGCCTGGCTGGCCCAGGGCTTTAGATGCCGACTGGTGTCGGGCTTTATGCCTGGCTGGCCCAGGGCTTTAGGTGCCGACGGGTGTCGGGCTTTATGCCTGGCTGGCCAAGGGCTTTAGGTGCTAACGGGTGTCGGGCTCTATGCATGGCTGGCCCAGGGCTTTAGGAAAAAAGAACTCAGGAGCTAAAATTGAAATTTGTTAATATAGAATGAGGGGCGAAAGCCCAAAAAGAATACAGGCACGGTATTTAATGTGAGAGAAGAAATGCGTTACTGATAATACCGACGAAGGTTGTTTGCATTCCATGTCCTAGGAAGCGGCTTCCCATCAAGCTCTTCAATCTTGTAAGCTCCGTGACGAAGTGTTTCGGCGATCCGATAGGATCCTTCCCAATTTGGGGCTAGCTTGCCTCCCTCCGTCGGCTTCGAGACTTCAGCCCGTCGAAGGATCAGGTCCCTCGGCAGGAAAGTCCTGGGACGCACACGGGCGTTGTAATATTTGGCGACCCATTGCCGGTAGACCGCCATCCGAAGTCGCGCTCGATCTCGCATTTCCTCCACCAGGTCGAGGTTGGCTCGCAGCTGGTTTGGGTTGCCTTCCTCGTTGTACGACTCCACCCGAGGGCTCGGTGAGCCAACCTCTACCGAGATGACGGCTTCGAACCCAAAGACTAAGCTGAATGGGGTCTCGCCAGTGGGGGCTCGTGGCGTTGTGGTAGGCCCACAGCACGTTGGGGAGCTCCTCCACCCATCGTCCCTTACAGTCATCCAGTCGAGTTCTCAGCCCTTGAAGAATGATTCGATTAGTTACCTCGGCCGCCCCGTTGGTCTAAGGGTGCCCGACGGAAATGAATTTCTGACGGATGCCCAGTTCGGAGCAGAATTCTCGGAAGGGCGCATTGTCAAACTGCCGGCCATTGTCGATGACCAGGGTGTGTGGCAGTCCGAACCGACATATAATGGACTTCCAAATGAAGGATCTCACTTTGTTTTGCTCCATCCACATGCAAAATTCAGTCCTCTTTTTCTGCCTCCTCGGTCGAGGGAGGGTCCACACACTCTTCCGGGCGTACCTCCTCCACACCCTTCTCGGTCCAAGAACACTCAACCAAGAAATCAGCTATCACATGAGACTTCATGGCCGACCTTGGTCGGATGGATATGTCAAATTCACTTAGTTTAATAGCCCATTTGGCTAGCCGACCGGAGGTGTCAGGGCGAGACAGGATGGTCCAAAGAGGTTGGTCCGTGAGCACCACGATGGGATGAGCTTGAAAGTAGGGTCGGAAGCGTTGGGCAGAGACCACCAGGGCAAAAATGATCTTCTCGGTTCTAGAGTATCTGGTCTCGGCATCATGAAGTATCTTGCTGGTGTAATAGATCGGCCTCTGGACTCCATCAACATCCATGCGCACGAGCACAGAGTTGATAGCTTCGGGGGAGGCTGCAAGATATAGGAAGAGTCCACTCTTTGACTTGGACAACAGCAGGGGAGTGGATAAAAATTGCTTCAACTCCTCAAAGGCATCCTGACACTCCTTTGTCCATTCAAAGCCATTGACCTTGCGCAGCGCCTTAAAGAAGGGCAGGCACATTTCTGCCGACCTTGACATGAAGCGACTCAAAGCCACCACCCTCCCAGTTAGGCGTTGCACCTCCTTCTTGTTAGCTGGGGGCCTCATCTCCAAGATAGCCCTGATCTTGTCAAGGTTGGCTTCAATCCCTCGCTGGGTTACCATAAAGCCCAGAAACTTGCTTGCCGCCACTCCAAAGGCGCACTTATGGGGGTTAAGCCTCATCCGATACCGACGCAGGTTGTTGAAGGTCTCCTCGAGGTCGGCGACATGGTCAGCAGCACTGGTGCTCTTGGTCAGCATATCATCCACGTACACCTCCATGTTGTGCCCTATCTGGTCCTCAAAGACCTTATTTATCAACCTTTGATAGGTGGCTCCGGCATTCTTCAGCCTAAACGGCATCACCTTGTAGCAGTAAATCCCCTTTTATGTAATAAAAGATGTGGCTTCTTCATTCGACGGGTTCATCCTGATCTGATTGTACCCCGAAAATGCGTCTATGAAACTAAGAGTTTCATGCCCGGACGTGGCGTCCACTAACTGGTCGATCCGGGGTAACGGGAAGCTGTCTTTGGGGCATGCCTTGTTGAGGTCGGTAAAGTCCACGCACATCCTCCAACTCTCACTAGCCTTGCGAGCCATCACGACATTCGCCAGCCAGTCCGGGTAGTGCGCCTCGCGGATGTGACCGGCCGCTAGTAGCTTCCGCACCTCCTCATCCACGGCTTTCTGTCGATCGAGGGCGAAACTCCTTTTCTTCTGCCGGATAGGTCGGCATTCCGCCCGAATGTTAAGCTGATGTGTAATCACCTCTTCTGGAATTCCTGGCATGTCGGACGCCGACCAGGCAAAGACATCCGCATTAGCTCGCAGAGAGGTGAGGAGTTGGTCATGAGCCTCCTCCGGGAGTAGGGCTCCAATCCGGACTGTTCTTGTCGGGTGTCCGGCTTTATGTGCCGTCGGGTGTCGGGCTTTATGCCTGGCTGGTCGGGCTTTATGCCTGGCTGGCCCAGGGCTTTAGGTGCCGACGGGTGTCGGGCTTTATACCTGGCTGGTCCAGGGCTTTAGATGCCGACGGGTGTCGGGCTTTATACCTGGCTGGTCCAGGGCTTTAGATGCCGACGGGTGTCGGGCTTTATGCCTGGCTGGCCCAGGGCTTTAGATGTCAATGGGTGTCGGGCTTTATGCCTGGCTGGCCCAGGGCTTTAGATGCCGACGGGTGTCGGGCTTTATGCTTGGCTGGCCCAGGGCTTTAGGTGCCGACGGGTGTCGAGCTTTATGCCTGGCTAGCCCAGGGCTTTAGGTGCCGACGGGTGTCGAGCTTTATGCCTGGCTGGCCCAGGGCTTTAGGTGCCGACGGGTGTTGGGCTTTATGCCTGGCTGGCCCAGGGCTTTAGATGCCGACTGGTGTCGGGCTTTATGCCTGGCTGGCCCAGGGCTTTAGGTGCCGACGGGTGTCGGGCTTTATGCCTGGCTGGCCAAGGGCTTTAGGTGCTAACGGGTGTCGGGCTCTATGCATGGCTGGCCCAGGGCTTTAGGAAAAAAGAACTCAGGAGCTAAAATTGAAATTTGTTAATATAGAATGAGGGGCGAAAGCCCAAAAAGAATACAGGCACGGTATTTAATGTGAGAGAAGAAATGCGTTACTGATAATACCGACGAAGGTTGTTTGCATTCCATGTCCTAGGAAGCGGCTTCCCATCAAGCTCTTCAATCTTGTAAGCTCCGTGACGAAGTGTTTCGGCGATCCGATAGGATCCTTCCCAATTTGGGGCTAGCTTGCCTCCCTCCGTCGGCTTCGAGACTTCAGCCCGTCGAAGGATCAGGTCCCTCGGCAGGAAAGTCCTGGGATGCACACAGGCGTTGTAATATTTGGCGACCCATTGCCGGTAGACCGCCATCCGAAGTCGCGCTCGATCTCGCATTTCCTCTACCAGGTCGAGGTTGGCTCGCAGCTGGTTTGGGTTGCCTTCCTCGTTGTACGACTCCACCCGAGGGCTCGGTGAGCCAACCTCTACCGAGATGACGGCTTCGAACCCAAAGACTAAGCTGAATGGGGTCTCGCCAGTGGGGGCTCGTGGCGTTGTGGTAGGCCCACAGCACGTTGGGGAGCTCCTCCACCCATCGTCCCTTACAGTCATCCAGTCGAGTTCTCAGCCCTTGAAGAATGATTCGATTAGTTACCTCGGCCGCCCCGTTGGTCTAAGGGTGCCCGACGGAAATGAATTTCTGACGGATGCCCAGTTCGGAGCAGAATTCTCGGAAGGGCGCATTGTCAAACTGCCGGCCATTGTCGATGACCAGGGTGTGTGGCAGTCCGAACCGACATATAATGGACTTCCAAATGAAGGATCTCACTTTGTTTTGCTCCATCCACATGCAAAATCCAGTCCTCTTTTTCTGCCTCCTCGGTCGAGGGAGGGTCCACACACTCTTCCGGGCGTACCTCCTCCACACCCTTCTCGGTCCAAGAACACTCAACCAAGAAATCAGCTATCACATGAGACTTCATGGCCGACCTTGGTCGGATGGATATGTCAAATTCACTTAGTTTAATAGCCCATTTGGCTAGCCGACTGGAGGTGTCAGGGCGAGACAGGATGGTCCAAAGAGGTTGGTCCGTGAGCACCACGATGGGATGAGCTTGAAAGTAGGGTCGGAAGCGTTGGGCAGAGACCACCAGGGCAAAAATGATCTTCTCGGTTCTAGAGTATCTGGTCTCGGCATCATGAAGTATCTTGCTGGTGTAATAGATCGGCCTCTGGACTCCATCAACATCCATGCGCACGAGCACAGAGCTGATAGCTTCGGGGGAGGCTGCAAGATATAGGAAGAGTCCACTCTTTGACTTGGACAATAGCAGGGGAGTGGATAAAAATTGCTTCAACTCCTCAAAGGCATCCTGACACTCCTTTGTCCATTCAAAGCCATTGACCTTGCGCAACACCTTAAAGAAGGGCAGGCACATTTCTGCCGACCTTGACATGAAGCGACTCAAAGCCACCACCCTCCCAGTTAGGCGTTGCACCTCCTTCTTGTTAGCTGGGGGCCTCATCTCCAAGATAGCCCTGATCTTGTCAAGGTTGGCTTCAATCCCTCGCTGGGTTACCATAAAGCCCAGAAACTTGCTTGCCGCCACTCCAAAGGCGCACTTATGGGGGTTAAGCCTCATCCGATACCGGCGCAGGTTGTTGAAGGTCTCCTCGAGGTCGGCGACATGGTCAGCAGCACTGGTGCTCTTGGTCAGCATATCATCCACGTACACCTCCATGTTGTGCCCTATCTGGTCCTCAAAGACCTTATTTATCAACCTTTGATAGGTGGCTCCGGCATTCTTCAATCCAAACGGCATCACCTTGTAGCAGTAAATCCCCTTTTATGTAATAAAAGATGTGGCTTCTTCATTCGACGGGTTCATCCTGATCTGATTGTACCCCGAAAATGCGTCTATGAAACTAAGAGTTTCATGCCCGGACGTGGCGTCCACAAGCTGGTCGATCCGGGGTAACGGGAAGCTGTCTTTGGGGCATGCCTTGTTGAGGTCGGTAAAGTCCACGCACATCCTCCAACTCTCACTAGCCTTGCGAGCCATCACGACATTCGCCAGCCAGTCCGGGTAGTGCGCCTCGCGGATGTGACCGGCCGCTAGTAGCTTCCGCACCTCCTCATCCACGGCTTTCTGTCGATCGAGGACGAAACTCCTTTTCTTCTGCCGGATAGGTCGGCATTCCGCCCGAATGTTAAGCTGATGTGTAATCACCTCTTCTGGAATTCCTGGCATGTCGGACGCCGACCAGGCAAAGACATCCGCATTAGCTCGCAGAGAGGTGAGGAGTTGGTCATGAGCCTCCTCCGGGAGTAGGGCTCCAATCCGGACTGTTCTTGTCGGGTGTCCGGCTTTATGTGCCGTCGGGTGTCGGGCTTTATGCCTGGCTGGTCGGGCTTTATGCCTGGCTGGCCCAGGGCTTTAGGTGCCGACGGGTGTCGGGCTTTATACCTGGCTGGTCCAGGGCTTTAGATGCCGACGGGTGTCGGGCTTTATACCTGGCTGGTCCAGGGCTTTAGATGCCGACGGGTGTCGGGCTTTATGCCTGGCTGGCCCAGGGCTTTAGATGTCAATGGGTGTCGGGCTTTATGCCTGGCTGGCCCAGGGCTTTAGATGCCGACGGGTGTCGGGCTTTATGCTTGGCTGGCCCAGGGCTTTAGGTGCCGACGGGTGTCGAGCTTTATGCCTGGCTGGCCCAGGGCTTTAGGTGCCGACGGGTGTCGAGCTTTATGCCTGGCTGGCCCAGGGCTTTAGGTGCCGACGGGTGTTGGGCTTTATGCCTGGCTGGCCCAGGGCTTTAGATGCCGACTGGTGTCGGGCTTTATGCCTGGCTGGCCCAGGGCTTTAGGTGCCGACGGGTGTCGGGCTTTATGCCTGGCTGGCCAAGGGCTTTAGGTGCTAACGGGTGTCGGGCTCTATGCATGGCTGGCCCAGGGCTTTAGGAAAAAAGAACTCAGGAGCTAAAATTGAAATTTGTTAATATAGAATGAGGGGCGAAATCCCAAAAAGAATACAGGCACGGTATTTAATGTGAGAGAAGAAATGCGTTACTGATAATACCGACGAAGGTTGTTTGCATTCCATGTCCTAGGAAGCGGCTTCCCATCAAGCTCTTCAATCTTGTAAGCTCCGTGACGAAGTGTTTCGGCGATCCGATAGGATCCTTCCCAATTTGGGGCTAGCTTGCCTCCCTCCGTCGGCTTCGAGACTTCAGCCCGTCGAAGGATCAGGTCCCTCGGCAGGAAAGTCCTGGGACGCACACAGGCGTTGTAATATTTGGCGACCCATTGCCGGTAGACCGCCATCCGAAGTCGCGCTCGATCTCGCATTTCCTCCACCAGGTCGAGGTTGGCTCGCAGCTGGTTTGGGTTGCCTTCCTCGTTGTACGACTCCACCCGAGGGCTCGGTGAGCCAACCTCTACCGAGATGACGGCTTCGAACCCAAAGACTAAGCTGAATGGGGTCTCGCCAGTGGGGGCTCGTGGCGTTGTGGTAGGCCCACAGCACGTTGGGGAGCTCCTCCACCCATCGTCCCTTACAGTCATCCAGTCGAGTTCTCAGCCCTTGAAGAATGATTCGATTAGTTACCTCGGCCGCCCCGTTGGTCTAAGGGTGCCCGACGGAAATGAATTTCTGACGGATGCCCAGTTCGGAGCAGAATTTCGGAAGGGCGCATTGTCAAACTGCCGGCCATTGTCGATGACCAGGGTGTGTGGCAGTCCGAACCGACATATAATGGACTTCCAAATGAAGGATCTCACTTTGTTTTGCTCCATCCACATGCAAAATTCAGTCCTCTTTTTCTGCCTCCTCGGTCGAGGGAGGGTCCACACACTCTTCCGGGCGTACCTCCTCCACACCCTTCTCGGTCCAAGAACACTCAACCAAGAAATCAGCTATCACATGAGACTTCATGGCCGACCTTGGTCGGATGGATATGTCAAATTCACTTAGTTTAATAGCCCATTTGGCTAGCCGACCGGAGGTGTCAGGGCGAGACAGGATGGTCCAAAGAGGTTGGTCCGTGAGCACCACGATGGGATGAGCTTGAAAGTAGGGTCGGAAGCGTTGGGCAGAGACCACCAGGGCAAAAATGATCTTCTCGGTTCTAGAGTATCTGGTCTCGGCATCATGAAGTATCTTGCTGGTGTAATAGATCAGCCTCTGGACTCCATCAACATCCATGCGCACGAGCACAGAGCTGATAGCTTCGGGGGAGGCTGCAAGATATAGGAAGAGTCCACTCTTTGACTTGGACAACAGCAGGGGAGTGGATAAAAATTGCTTCAACTCCTCAAAGGCATCCTGACACTCCTTTGTCCATTCAAAGCCATTGACCTTGCGCAGCGCCTTAAAGAAGGGCAGGCACATTTCTGCCGACCTTGACATGAAGCGACTCAAAGCCACCACCCTCCCAGTTAGGCGTTGCACCTCCTTCTTGTTAGCTGGGGGCCTCATCTCCAAGATAGCCCTGATCTTGTCAAGGTTGGCTTCAATCCCTCGCTGGGTTACCATAAAGCCCAGAAACTTGCTTGCCGCCACTCCAAAGGCGCACTTATGGGGGTTAAGCCTCATCCGATACCGGCGCAGGTTGTTGAAGGTCTCCTCGAGGTCGGCGACATGGTCAGCAGCACTGGTGCTCTTGGTCAGCATATCATCCACGTACACCTCCATGTTGTGCCCTATCTGGTCCTCAAAGACCTTATTTATCAACCTTTGATAGGTGGCTCCGGCATTCTTCAGCCTAAACGGCATCACCTTGTAGCAGTAAATCCCCTTTTATGTAATAAAAGATGTGGCTTCTTCATTCGACGGGTTCATCCTGATCTGATTGTACCCCGAAAATGCGTCTATGAAACTAAGAGTTTCATGCCCGGACGTGGCGTCCACTAACTGGTCGATCCGGGGTAACGGGAAGCTGTCTTTGGGGCATGCCTTGTTGAGGTCGGTAAAGTCCACGCACATCCTCCAACTCTCACTAGCCTTGCGAGCCATCACGACATTCGCCAGCCAGTCCGGGTAGTGCGCCTCGCGGATGTGACCGGCCGCTAGTAGCTTCCGCACCTCCTCATCCATGGCTTTCTGTCGATCGAGGGCGAAACTCCTTTTCTTCTGCCGGATAGGTCGGCATTCCGCCCGAATGTTAAGCTGATGTGTAATCACCTCTTCTGGAATTCCTGGCATGTCGGACGCCGACCAGGCAAAGACATCCGCATTAGCTCGCAGAGAGGTGAGGAGTTGGTCATGAGCCTCCTCCGGGAGTAGGGCTCCAATCCGGACTGTTCTTGTCGGGTGTCCGGCTTTATGTGCCGTCGGGTGTCGGGCTTTATGCCTGGCTGGTCGGGCTTTATGCCTGGCTGGCCCAGGGCTTTAGGTGCCGACGGGTGTCGGGCTTTATACCTGGCTGGTCCAGGGCTTTAGATGCCGATGGGTGTCGGGCTTTATACCTGGCTGGTCCAGGGCTTTAGATGCCGACGGGTGTCGGGCTTTATGCCTGGCTGGCCCAGGGCTTTAGATGTCAATGGGTGTCGGGCTTTATGCCTGGCTGGCCCAGGGCTTTAGATGCCGACGGGTGTCGGGCTTTATGCTTGGCTGGCCCAGGGCTTTAGGTGCCGACGGGTGTCGAGCTTTATGCCTGGCTGGCCCAGGGCTTTAGGTGCCGACGGGTGTCGAGCTTTATGCCTGGCTGGCCCAGGGCTTTAGGTGCCGACGGGTGTTGGGCTTTATGCCTGGCTGGCCCAGGGCTTTAGATGCCGACTGGTGTCGGGCTTTATGCCTGGCTGGCCCAGGGCTTTAGGTGCCGACGGGTGTCGGGCTTTATGCCTGGCTGGCCAAGGGCTTTAGGTGCTAACGGGTGTCGGGCTCTATGCATGGCTGGCCCAGGGCTTTAGGAAAAAAGAACTCAGGAGCTAAAATTGAAATTTGTTAATATAGAATGAGGGGCGAAAGCCCAAAAAGAATACAGGCACGGTATTTAATGTGAGAGAAGAAATGCGTTACTGATAATACCGACGAAGGTTGTTTGCATTCCATGTCCTAGGAAGCGGCTTCCCATCAAGCTCTTCAATCTTGTAAGCTCCGTGACGAAGTGTTTCGGCGATCCGATAGGATCCTTCCCAATTTGGGGCTAGCTTGCCTCCCTCCGTCGGCTTCGAGACTTCAGCCCGTCGAAGGATCAGGTCCCTCGGCAGGAAAGTCCTGGGACGCACACAGGCGTTGTAATATTTGGCGACCCATTGCCGGTAGACCGCCATCCGAAGTCGCGCTCGATCTCGCATTTCCTCCACCAGGTCGAGGTTGGCTCGCAGCTGGTTTGGGTTGCCTTCCTCGTTGTACGACTCCACCCGAGGGCTCGGTGAGCCAACCTCTACCGAGATGACGGCTTCGAACCCAAAGACTAAGCTGAATGGGGTCTCGCCAGTGGGGGCTCGTGGCGTTGTGGTAGGCCCACAGCACGTTGGGGAGCTCCTCCACCCATCGTCCCTTACAGTCATCCAGTCGAGTTCTCAGCCCTTGAAGAATGATTCGATTAGTTACCTCGGCCGCCCCGTTGGTCTAAGGGTGCCCGACGGAAATGAATTTCTGACGGATGCCCAGTTCGGAGCAGAATTCTCGGAAGGGCGCATTGTCAAACTGCCGGCCATTGTCGATGACCAGGGTGTGTGGCAGTCCGAACCGACATATAATGGACTTCCAAATGAAGGATCTCACTTTGTTTTGCTCCATCCACATGCAAAATCCAGTCCTCTTTTTCTGCCTCCTCGTTCGAGGGAGGGTCCACACACTCTTCCGGGCGTACCTCCTCCACACCCTTCTCGGTCCAAGAACACTCAACCAAGAAATCAGCTATCACATGAGACTTCATGGCCGACCTTGGTCGGATGGATATGTCAAATTCACTTAGTTTAATAGCCCATTTGGCTAGCCGACTGGAGGTGTCAGGGCGAGACAGGATGGTCCAAAGAGGTTGGTCCGTGAGCACCACGATGGGATGAGCTTGAAAGTAGGGTCGGAAGCGTTGGGCAGAGACCACCAGGGCAAAAATGATCTTCTCGGTTCTAGAGTATCTGGTCTCGGCATCATGAAGTATCTTGCTGGTGTAATAGATCGGCCTCTGGACTCCATCAACATCCATGCGCACGAGCACAGAGCTGATAGCTTCGGGGGAGGCTGCAAGATATAGGAAGAGTCCACTCTTTGACTTGGACAACAGCAGGGGAGTGGATAAAAATTGCTTCAACTCCTCAAAGGCATCCTGACACTCCTTTGTCCATTCAAAGCCATTGACCTTGCGCAACGCCTTAAAGAAGGGCAGGCACATTTCTGCCGACCTTGACATGAAGCGACTCAAAGCCACCACCCTCCCAGTTAGGCGTTGCACCTCCTTCTTGTTAGCTGGGGGCCTCATCTCCAAGATAGCCCTGATCTTGTCAAGGTTGGCTTCAATCCCTCGCTGGGTTACCATAAAGCCCAGAAACTTGCTTGCCGCCACTCCAAAGGCGCACTTATGGGGGTTAAGCCTCATCCGATACCGGCGCAGGTTGTTGAAGGTCTCCTCGAGGTCGGCGACATGGTCAGCAGCACTGGTGCTCTTGGTCAGCATATCATCCACGTACACCTCCATGTTGTGCCCTATCTGGTCCTCAAAGACCTTATTTATCAACCTTTGATAGGTGGCTCCGGCATTCTTCAGCCCAAACGGCATCACCTTGTAGCAGTAAATCCCCTTTTATGTAATAAAAGATGTGGCTTCTTCATTCGACGGGTTCATCCTGATCTGATTGTACCCCGAAAATGCGTCTATGAAACTAAGAGTTTCATGCCCGGACGTGGCGTCCACTAGCTGGTCGATCCGGGGTAACGGGAAGCTGTCTTTGGGGCATGCCTTGTTGAGGTCGGTAAAGTCCACGCACATCCTCCAACTCTCACTAGCCTTGCGAGCCATCACGACATTCGCCAGCCAGTCCGGGTAGTGCGCCTCGCGGATGTGACCGGCCGCTAGTAGCTTCCGCACCTCCTCATCCACGGCTTTCTGTCGATCGAGGGCGAAACTCCTTTTCTTCTGCCGGATAGGTCGGCATTCCGCCCGAATGTTAAGCTGATGTGTAATCACCTCTTCTGGAATTCCTGGCATGTCGGACGCCGACCAGGCAAAGACATCCGCATTAGCTCGCAGAGAGGTGAGGAGTTGGTCATGAGCCTCCTCCGGGAGTAGGGCTCCAATCCGGACTGTTCTTGTCGGGTGTCCGGCTTTATGTGCCGTCGGGTGTCGGGCTTTATGCCTGGCTGGTCGGGCTTTATGCCTGGCTGGCCCAGGGCTTTAGGTGCCGACGGGTGTCGGGCTTTATACCTGGCTGGTCCAGGGCTTTAGATGCCGACGGGTGTCGGGCTTTATACCTGGCTGGTCCAGGGCTTTAGATGCCGACGGGTGTCGGGCTTTATGCCTGGCTGGCCCAGGGCTTTAGATGTCAATGGGTGTCGGGCTTTATGCCTGGCTGGCCCAGGGCTTTAGATGCCGACGGGTGTCGGGCTTTATGCTTGGCTGGCCCAGGGCTTTAGGTGCCGACGGGTGTCGAGCTTTATGCCTGGCTGGCCCAGGGCTTTAGGTGCCGACGGGTGTCGAGCTTTATGCCTGGCTAGCCCAGGGCTTTAGGTGCCGACGGGTGTTGGGCTTTATGCCTGGCTGGCCCAGGGCTTTAGATGCCGACTGGTGTCGGGCTTTATGCCTGGCTGGCCCAGGGCTTTAGGTGCCGACGGGTGTCGGGCTTTATGCCTGGCTGGCCAAGGGCTTTAGGTGCTAACGGGTGTCGGGCTCTATGCATGGCTGGCCCAGGGCTTTAGGAAAAAAGAACTCAGGAGCTAAAATTGAAATTTGTTAATATAGAATGAGGGGCGAAAGCCCAAAAAGAATACAGGCACGGTATTTAATGTGAGAGAAGAAATGCGTTACTGATAATACCGACGAAGGTTGTTTGCATTCCATGTCCTAGGAAGCGGCTTCCCATCAAGCTCTTCAATCTTGTAAGCTCCGTGACGAAGTGTTTCGGCGATCCGATAGGATCCTTCCCAATTTGGGGCTAGCTTGCCTCCCTCCGTCGGCTTCGAGACTTCAGCCCGTCGAAGGATCAGGTCCCTCGGCAGGAAAGTCCTGGGACGCACACAGGCGTTGTAATATTTGGCGACCCATTGCCGGTAGACCGCCATCCGAAGTCGCGCTCGATCTCGCATTTCCTCCACCAGGTCGAGGTTGGCTCGCAGCTGGTTTGGGTTGCCTTCCTCGTTGTACGACTCCACCCGAGGGCTCGGTGAGCCAACCTCTACCGAGATGACGGCTTCGAACCCAAAGACTAAGCTGAATGGGGTCTCGCCAGTGGGGGCTCGTGGCGTTGTGGTAGGCCCACAGCACGTTGGGGAGCTCCTCCACCCATCGTCCCTTACAGTCATCCAGTCGAGTTCTCAGCCCTTGAAGAATGATTCGATTAGTTACCTCGGCCGCCCCGTTGGTCTAAGGGTGCCCGACGGAAATGAATTTCTGACGGATGCCCAGTTCGGAGCAGAATTCTCGGAAGGGCGCATTGTCAAACTGCCGGCCATTGTCGATGACCAGGGTGTGTGGCAGTCCGAACCGACATATAATGGACTTCCAAATGAAGGATCTCACTTTGTTTTGCTCCATCCACATGCAAAATCCAGTCCTCTTTTTCTGCCTCCTCGGTCGAGGGAGGGTCCACACACTCTTCCGGGCGTACCTCCTCCACACCCTTCTCGGTCCAAGAACACTCAACCAAGAAATCAGCTATCACATGAGACTTCATGGCCGACCTTGGTCGGATGGATATGTCAAATTCACTTAGTTTAATAGCCCATTTGGCTAGCCGACCGGAGGTGTCAGGGCGAGACAGGATGGTCCAAAGAGGTTGGTCCGTGAGCACCACGATGGGATGAGCTTGAAAGTAGGGTCGGAAGCGTTGGGCAGAGACCACCAGGGCAAAAATGATCTTCTCGGTTCTAGAGTATCTGGTCTCGGCATCATGAAGTATCTTGCTGGTGTAATAGATCGGCCTCTGGACTCCATCAACATCCATGCGCACGAGCACAGAGCTGATAGCTTCGGGGGAGGCTGCAAGATATAGGAAGAGTCCACTCTTTGACTTGGACAACAGCAGGGGAGTGGATAAAAATTGCTTCAACTCCTCAAAGGCATCCTGACACTCCTTTGTCCATTCAAAGCCATTGACCTTGCGCAGCGCCTTAAAGAAGGGCAGGCACATTTCTGCCGACCTTGACATGAAGCGACTCAAAGCCACCACCCTCCCAGTTAGGCGTTGCACCTCCTTCTTGTTAGCTGGGGGCCTCATCTTCAAGATAGCCCTGATCTTGTCAAGGTTGGCTTCAATCCCTCGCTGGGTTACCATAAAGCCCAGAAACTTGCTTGCCGCCACTCCAAAGGCGCACTTATGGGGGTTAAGCCTCATCCGATACCGGCGCAGGTTGTTGAAGGTCTCCTCGAGGTCGACGACATGGTCAGCAGCACTGGTGCTCTTGGTCAGCATATCATCCATGTACACCTCCATGTTGTGCCCTATCTGGTCCTCAAAGACCTTATTTATCAACCTTTGATAGGTGGCTCCGGCATTCTTCAGCCCAAACGGCATCACCTTGTAGCAGTAAATCCCCTTTTATGTAATAAAAGATGTGGCTTCTTCATTCGACGGGTTCATCCTGATCTGATTGTACCCCGAAAATGCGTCTATGAAACTAAGAGTTTCATGCCCGGACGTGGCGTCCACTAGCTGGTCGATCCGGGGTAACGGGAAGCTGTCTTTGGGGCATGCCTTGTTGAGGTCGGTAAAGTCCACGCACATCCTCCAACTCTCACTAGCCTTGCGAGCCATCACGACATTCGCCAGCCAGTCCGGGTAGTGCGCCTCGCGGATGTGACCGGCCGCTAGTAGCTGCCGCACCTCCTCATCCACGGCTTTCTGTCGATTGAGGGCGAAACTCCTTTTCTTCTGCCGGATAGGTCGGCATTCCGCCCGAATGTTAAGCTGATGTGTAATCACCTCTTCTGGAATTCCTAGCATGTCGGACGCCGACCAGGCAAAGACATCCGCATTAGCTCGCAGAGAGGTGAGGAGTTGGTCATGAGCCTCCTCCGGGAGTAGGGCTCCAATCCGGACTGTTCTTGTTGGGTCCTCCCTAAGGGGGAAAGTAAGCAGGTGCTCGGCTGGCTTTCCTATTCTCTCCAGGTCTCGAGGATCCAGCGTCTCAGGTACCAGCGCGGGTGCCGCCCCTTGCGGACTAGGGGCCATGTGGTAGCAAAGTGAAGGTGGATTTTGCTCTCCCCGCATCTCCCCGACTCCTTCGCTGGTAGGAAACCTCACGAGGAGCCTCTTAGTGGATATGACAGCATCCAAAAGATTGAGTCCGGGCCTCCCGAGGATCGCGTTGTAAGCAAGGGGCACACGAACCACCAAAAACTTCATGAAAACCGTACTTTGACACGGGGCTGTGCCAGCAGTCACAGGGAGAGTGACCTCCCCCTCGACTTTCACAGAATCTCCAGTAAACCCCATCAGGGGCATGGCAACGGGCCGGAGTAGATCAGGCGACAGGTTCATACGAACAAAAGCGTCATAGTTCAAAACATCCACAGAGCTCCCACTATCAACTAGAATTCTCTTTACAGGATGTTTAGCGATCGTCATGGATACGACGACGCTGTCATCATTTTTGTTTACTACATCCTCTAAGTCCTTTTTAAAGAAAGGAATTATAGAATCCAACTCCCCCTCCCCTCTCGGCCTCTTCGGCGGGCCTCCCGCCCACCAGGAAATCATTGCCACCATCTTCTCCGTTGGGGCATTGTCGATCATCGGCGGCGGGGGCGCTGACGGGCCAGGAGCTCCCGGGTTGTTCCTTTGGATGAACTTTCCCAGGTGGCCCCGCTGGATAAGGTCTTCGATAGCCTTCTTCAGCTGGCGACACTCGTCAGTATCATGACCGTGATCCCGGTGGTAGCGACAATAGAGGTTCTTGTTGCGAGGGATCTTCGGGTTTAATGGAGGAGGGCGCTGAAGATAAGACTCCCCTTCAATTTCGAGTAAGATCTGAGATATCGGGGCAAGCAGTGGGGAGTAGGGTCCATCTCTTGGTGCAGGGGCTCGGGGACGGTTGTCTGGCCGACGAGGAGGCTCAGGTCTTCTGGGGCGAGCTTCGACAGGTTCTGGTTGGACTGGTTTCTTGGTGACGTTCCCGCCAGCCTCGCGCCGGGAGAAGTCGGCCTCGTCAGCTCGAATGTACTTCTGGGCCCGGGTCAAAAGCTCGGTGTAAGAGCCGGGTGGCTTCTTGTCGAGAGAGTACGCGAAGCGAGACGGGCGGAGCCCTCGCTTCAAGGCCAAAATGGCCACCGAGTCTTCAAGATTGTAGACCTCCAGGGCCGCCTCCTTGAACCGAGCGACATAATCCCGTAGGGATTCATCGCTCTTCTACTAGACGGCGAAGAGGCTATCTGCTACCCTGGGGATCTTCCGGCACGCATCAAAATGGGCCAAGAAAGCCCTCTCCAACTGGCGGAAGGAATTAATACTCCGTGATGGCAGACGAGAGTACCAAGCTCGGGCAGCCTTCTTCAGGGTGGCTGGGAAGGCGATGCACATGAGTGAGTCGGTGGCCCCCTGGACTTGCATGAGAACTTTATAACTTTCCAAGTGGTCCAAGGGGTCTGTGGTCCCGTCATAAGGATCTAGCTGGGGTAGGCGGAACCGAGTGGAGATGGGTTCTTCCATGATGCGACGAGACAATGGAGGCCGACTGTCGTAGTCCGTCTTTGGTAGGTGGGTGATTTGATGGCTAAGTTCCTCCAACCTCTGGTTATACTCGTCGAGTCGACGCTCGGCTCGGCGAGCCATCCGGCCATCAACATACCCCTCCCTAGAAGATTCAGAGGATGGAAAACGGGGACGGCAATGTCGACGAGGGCGCTCTGCCTCCTTCCCATGCCGCCGCTTAGGAGAAACACTAGCATGGCGGGAAGGCGACCGGTGTCTCTTAGAGGCTTCCCGGTGGTGAGGCTTGGGCAGAGCTTGATGGTGGCGATCCCCAGGCACCGATGATCTCTTCCGGAAGGAATGCTGGCTGGGTTGCACCACCCCTGGGACTGATGGATTTGGCTCCGGCTGCTGCGCGGCCGTCTATTGGTGCTGCAGGCCTTGAACCGCCGTCGCCAGAGATTGGACTTGCGTGGCCAGGACGGTGAATCGATCTTCTTGGAACTGCTGCAGAGGAGGCGCAAGGACATCGGCCGAAGGAGCGGAAGGTCCAGCCTCCTGGGGATGCAGTGGTGCCGGAACGCTGGCCGGGAGAGCCGAGGGGACCTCCACGGGTAGACCGGCTCCGCGGCGCTGCCCCCCAACGCAACTGGCAGAAACTCCCTTCGTTCGGGTCATCACCATGGCTTCAGAAACTCGAGAAGAGAGATCGCAGATTGCTGGTTCGATGTCTTTCTCTTTCCCCCCTTTCTGGCGTGCCAATCTGATGACGCCAAGTCACCTTCTTCAAGCGTCGGGGAAGACGGATGTCCTTCTCTCCGGACCCCTGCAAGAAAAGTCTCCGAAGACCGGATGCTCCGGTGGGGACCCTCCGATGCTCAAGTTAGTTACTTGGGATCAGACAAGAACCGCTCAGCAGAAGGGAGCTGAGACAATTAGGGTTTTGCTAGTAGGAAGAAAGCTAGAAAACCATAGTTCGAATTCCTACTTACAGCGCGGGCGCATGTTTTTATACCTGTCCGAATGTCTCATCTTTCTGTTCCAGAAGATTGCTGTTGTACCATCACTGTGCGCGCCGAAGGCGTCCCGCGTTACCTATCAATATGGCTTTACACGTATCTAACAGCCGCGGTTGTATTTGGTGCGCGTCGTTGCTTGACATGACCGCGCACAGTTGCAAGTGGTAGCGAATCGTACTCCGTAACGGAGCACAGTCATGCACAGGGACACATGCAATGCACCATACGCCGTTATGAGGCATGGCCGCAAGCAGCCACGGGCGCACGAAGAGTCATGTGGGTGCGCCAGGTGGCCCGAAATTGTCGTTTGGTTCGAATGCTGGTTCGCGTGCTGAACGTTGATGATGCTTGCGCACCCCGATACCAAAGGGGGTCTCGAGGTGGAGATATAGTGACCTCACCTCGAAACCGAAGGAGGTCTCGAGGGTGAGATGGTGCTGGTGCACCCCGAGGCCGAAGGGGGGTCTCGGGGTCGAGATATGGCAACTTCACCCCGAGACCAAAGGAGGTCTCAGGGGTGAGATGGTGCTTGTGCACCCCGAGACCGAAGGGGGGTCTCGGGGTCGAGATATGGCGACCTCATCCCGAGACCGGAGGAGGTCTCGGGGGTGAGATGGTGCTGGTGCACCCCGAGACCGGAGGGGGGTCTCGGGGACGAGATATGGCGACCTCACCCCGAGACCGGAGGAGGTCTCGGGGGTGAGATGGTGCTGGTGCACCCTGAGACCGAAGGGGGGTCTCGGGATCGAGATATGGCAACCTCACCCCGAGACCGGAGGAGGTCTCGGGGGTGAGATGGTGCTGGTGCACTCCGAGACCGGAGGGGGGTCTCGGGGTCGAGATATGATGATCTCACCCCGAGACCGGAGGGGTCTCGGGGTGAGGTGATGCTTGTGCACCCCGAGACCGGAGGGGGGTCTCGGGGTCGAGATATGGTGATCTCACCCCGAGACTCGAGGTGAGGTGATGCTTGTGCACCCCGAGACCGGAGGGGGTCTCGGGGTTGAGATGCGGTGACTTTCGTTAGCTGCTGTTACCTTTTATTCTAACGGCGCTAGATCAGCCACATCAATTTTCATGGGGTTAATCGATAATTTTAAGAGCAAAGCAAACTAGTTCATCAAAGCATAGAATTAACAATAAATTCAAGCTGATTGATTTGCATAGAGCTGTAATAGCAAATCAGTCTGCAGTCATGCATGCAAGCAAACACTTTATTTAGTACTAACAAAATTCCATGCAATTCTTAAGCGCAACGTGGAAATGCAATGAGGAAATGGCAAGTGAGGCTACTAATGGTCGAACAATAGACTTAACCTTTATAACCGCCAGTAAGGTATGCCGCTCATCTGTGTTAGACGCAATTCCAGAAGTTACAAGCATCCAGGTTGCTTCGGTTAGTCTACCTTCCAAAGCAGCAGAAGACACGGTTATTAAACTGGCCTGCCAATTTGGTAAAGCCTGCAAGAAGCGTGGGCTTAATCCTGTCCTTGACAAGAATATGACCAGGCTTCCAACCATCCTACTACTCCCCAACAATATGACCAGGCTTCCAACCATCCTACTATTCCCCAACAAAAAGAAGGAAAAAAAACAATTAAGAATACACTGCACTACCCTTCGCCACAGGTTATATCAATCTATTTACCCTTTTGCCCAATTATAAGGAAAACCCCATGCCTCCACTGTCATCTGACGTTCTTCATATTATTAGAAAAATACAATGGTCTTGGTTCAAGACTTGCTCTGTAGTTTCTTGAAAGCAACAAGAAAAGTGAACCAACGAGATAAGAAGGGTCAAGGTTTAAGAACACTATCTCCCCGTTGATATATGGGATGAAGGTAGAAATGGCAAAATGCTTCAGGACAGAAAAATCTGAATTCATATGAAGCAAAATCTAATTATTCTGCAGGATTAGGTTGACCATGTGGAATAGATGGAACTCGCAAGATAGTGAGAATGTTTTACATTTTTCCAGATGTTTGTTTCCAAAGTTGCAACAGGATAGACAAGCATGAAGTCAAAGAAGGAAGAAAGGAACACTGGAAATTGGTCCAAGGACTTGGGTGAACTTCAAAAAAAAAAAAAAAAGAGAGAGAGAAAAAAAGCTCTGCAATATACAACTCAACTCAACTCATTAAGCCTTTTCCCAACTATAAGGGGTTGGCTATATGAATTTGCTTCCTCTGTTCTATTCAGGACTAAGTCGACATTCAAATTACAAACAATCGACACTCTGCTCTATGCAATATATCACATTTAAATAGAGAAAAAAAGCTAGTTGCATGTACCAAAACATGAAATTATTTTTCCACCTTTCTTTCATCATATAGCTAGACTCGCCTTTTAAGCCCTGCCTTGTTTCTATTTAAAATGTTCTTTGATTTACCATCAGTAAGTTGCATCAACTCTATTTTCCTTCAATCTTAAGCATTGTTGTTTCATACCTAATGGACAGCTACAAATAACCATTCATATAACTCCATGCATTGGAATTAACATTTACTGATACAAAGATATATGTTAACATCCAGATCTAAAGTAAATTGCAAGTTATGGCATCTGATATGGACAAGATTAAGAAAAGTACGCAAATTTTTACACTGCTACAACAATGCAAAATTAATGTTTCTATTGATCACATGCTTAAAGACATAGTATGGTATATGTTTTGCTTTTTCTTCCTTCTGAATAATAAACTCACCCTTTAAAAATTATGTACGGAATACATTTGTAGAGGACTGATTCTATGTGATCATGACAATCCTATTCTCAACTGCTTTCAATCCAAGTCTTCAAAGTATAAGCCTTGGGGCTTTGGTTTTAATATTAAGAATCAACAAATAGAAAAGAGGGCTATAAAAAGGAAGAAACTTATGCAACTTACCACTAAGATGAAACAGCAAAGAAAATTGAGCATTACCTGATTTAAATTTGAGTATGCCATGTCGTCAGATTCAATTAAGAGTGGCAGACCCGAAGAAGCAAGCAACAATGCAATGAACCATTTATCCATCCAAAATTGTCCTTGCTTTGTCGACAAGATCTTGCTAGTCATAACAATATTTGTTTCCATCTGCTTGCAAAAAGTGTTGCTAGAACTTGTGGAGCATCGCAGAGTTGGCATTAGATTTGGCAACAAAAACATATATAGCAGCGGATACTTCTTTCATTAAAGCAATTTATTTTATAAGGATTACAATAATGCATGCAATAACAGCAGTCCTACCTGGTCTATTTCACAGCGTGAAATTTTTTCCCCCATTTAACCTTTGTATATTATATAATGTTCACCTTTTCCTTGTTGTAAGGTTCACAATGACAGGTTCCCTGGTTCTTATTATTAGAGAAGATTCATCCATCCATATATCTTCAGCATCAAACTTCCTGCTCAAGCTTGTATCTGCTCCCCGAAAGGTTAAGTAGAGACAAAGATAAAATAATATCACTAGTCTGGCCAATCATCTCCATCATAAGAGTCCTTTCCAAAAATTTCCACAAAACATTCCTATGCAAAGGTTTTATGTTGAATCTTCGAACAGAGATCATTCCAGAGCTTTGATACTTCTTGTCCCAGCCAGTAGACTCATACATTCTCGTGCCCTCTATTGTTACCCTGTGACTCTGATATCCACCAGATGAATGCCAAAGAAACAAAAATTTCCTCAAAGTTGCATGCAGAAAAAATGATTCTGTCTCTATAAATTCTTGTGCCCCTTTTTCATTGCGATTACAGAGCACCCAATTCACTTCACATGCTTAATGCCCATTTAAACAGGTGGCTTTGCTGATCCAAAACTCCAAGAATTGGTTTAGCCTTTTGAAATACCTCCACTCCTCACTGAACTCCTAGCCATGGTTAACGGCCCAAACAAACAACAATACTTATTAAATTAAACAAAAAAAAAAAAATCCAGAGTACTGGCCAAAAAAAAAAAAGGATATAAACATGATATATATAAAGGGAAAGCAAGAATATATATAAAGGGAAAACAAGAAGAACAAGAACAAGAACGATAATAGAAATTTGCACATATTCTTGACCTAATTGCCTTCTTTCCAAGAATTTAGATAGAGAAGTAAAGAAAGAAAAGGAAAACCCTTACCCGCTTTCCTGCGAGGAGCTCGCCGAAGAGCTCTTTAAGCAAGACCCGGTTCTCCTGATTTTCTTGATCCGAGAGACAATACCCGGTTCTCCTGATTTTCCTGATTTTCTTGATCCGAGAGACAATCTTGCAAGGGTTTGCCTGCAGACGAACCGACGATCATCCAGATCGAGAACTAGCACTTTCTAAAAGAAACCCTAAATTTCCTTATTTCGATCGTCTTTCTTTATTCTTGGGTTCAAGAGTTAAGACCCCAAGCGTCTCTAACTTTGAAATCCACAGAACTGGTGGTTTTGAGATCAGAAAATTCTTTGGGGTTTTAAGGGACGGAGGAGGAGAGAGAATACGTTCGTGTTCAGAATCGAAACGCCGCAATTCGAGGTCGAGGTGGCGCTGGACGACGGCAATGTCGTGGTTCGCTTTGCTCCGCACTTTTATCACGTCTTCCACCGCCAGGCGGAGGTGGCGGCGGCGGAGGCGCCGTTCTCCCCGTCCCCCCAGACCTCCACCCCCTTTCGACCTCGTTCTTGGTTCCGTTCTCCCGCGCTTCGTTTCCTTTTGAAGCACCCGAACGGAGCCATCTTCTTCGAGAACTAGCCCGGGCCGGGATGGGGTGGGCCGGGCTGTGGTGGGTTGGGCTGTTCTCCATGTTGGCTGACGACTTTATATACCAGGAAAATCTTTGTGCCATGTTGGCTAACGACTTTTATATATAAGAAAAAGTCTTTGTGCATCGGCCTCCGATGCACAAAGCTCACACCGGATGTCCAATTTGACTGCGGTATGTATACCGCATATGTGGTGGCATAGGCGTGCGGCCAATCCGCTCGCCGGGTGTGTGCTTGTGCACCAAAGATTGATGCACAAAAACTTTTTCTTATATACCAAAGAAAGTCTTTGCGCACTGTCTGAGTGTGCGCACAAAGACTTTTCCTTATATACCAAAAAAAAAGTCTTTGCGCATCGCACACATGTGGTGCATGCATAGCTGCATCACATGCGGTGCAGAAAGTTTTTCATATACCAAAATCCGAATGAGTTGGGCCTGTTATCTTACATATTTATAAAATTGCATGTATGCTTGCTATATTTGATATTCACTTACGTTAGAATGCAAGAAAATCTCTATGTACACCGTGTGCAATGATTGACCATGCATGCCACATATTATTTTTATCCTTTTTTACACCATATACGTGCACTGCGCATGCTCTTGCACTACGCATGATGCAAGATAACGTTTCTTAGAATGCAAAGTTTTGTATAAAGTCATTGAACCATGTTCCCACTATTTATGGTTGCTTAATGAACCTCTACTGCTATGAATGGAGGTCTCTATAATATTGTTGTATTTTTTAATCTTTTGTAACAAATTTCATGCATGTTAATGCTAGTAGTTTCTCAACTTAGAGATCTAGGTTTTCATGTGCATGCTAGCACCATTTTGATAGCTAGCTATGTTGCACACGTAAAGTATATGGCAAGTTTTGAAAATTGTATGTATAAGATAAGTTTTCTTTAAAAAAAAAAAAAGTAAGCATGAATAAATCACTCATAAGTTTTGAATTTTAAAAAATTTAAATTTTACACCAATATGTTGTATTTACAATCGTTTTGAATTCATATGCTACATTATATTTGATTGTTATAGATTTGGATGTTTGAAAGATTAGTGTCTCTTATTTCGATAACATAATGCAATTATATGCCTTTTTTTAAAAGATTTCTTAGCTATGATATTATTTTTTTTTTCCTTTCCTTATTTTGCTATGGCATGCCTCTGGTCTTAATAAATTTTGAATTTGAAGTTACTATAGCTTCTTCATGAAATGGTTTAAGATTTATATGCTACACTCTGTTTTTTAATCTAAACCAGTTTCCAAATTTTGCCAAAATAAAGAACGTATATGCATTTGGATGTTAGGATGGCATGGAAATCCAATTATCATGTAACCATATAGAGTGATAAAGAGGAAACCATAATGCTGTACATTTATATCCCATCCTATTTCGTAGCTATCAATCGATAATCAAACAAGCACTTTTCTTAAACATAGCAGATTGCCAAACATGTTTGTCTTCTCAGCTAATTAACCTCCAGCAACAAGTGGACAAACTATTTTAACAAGTTACGATAAACGACAAACCTTCATTTCTCTTATAATCACTAGCTTTGTTCTTGAGGTTGAGCGGCACGCCGATCATTATCACTGATACAAAAAAGCCATTTACTTCGGAAAATCTTGCAGCTCTCTCATCGCGTTGCATCATTCAACTGCATTGATAACTCTTCTCGCACAATGGATTCCTTGAGCTATTTGATGTAGAAAGGGGCAGCTGCGATCTTTCTGGAGTGCAAAGGAGTGCAAATGAAAGGTCTGAAGGCCTTGATAATTTGACAGCTTAATCAATTATCCTCTCCATGCCGTTAATAATCAACTCAAACTTATGCCGCCAAATCTCAGAAAATGTAAATGGTGGAGCAGGAGAATCCAATATCTTCTCCTTCAAAAATTTCGGCATTAAGCAAATGTGTTGCCCAGTTAATTAAGACCCAACACAACAGTATGACCCAAAGCATGAACAACTTAAAATATTCATCAACAACCCCAAGACATTTGATTTTATAAGTAACTTGGAAAGAATAAAATTATGGAGAATCATATATACAAAGCGACTGGTAACATCTTTGAATAGTGGCAGTGCTCAATTGCATCTCTTGGCATTTCTACTCATATATTACTTTGCCATGGAGCTAGGGGTGCAACTCGGGCTCAAGAAACCTGGGTTCCTCTTGACCCTAACCCTTACTCTATTTGTAAAATATCAATCATAACCCTAACCCTATTTGTAAAACCTCAACCCTAACCCTATTTTTAAAAATTGGGTTTGGATTGAGTTTTGGATTGAAATTCAGATTGATGGGGGGAAAAAAATGACAATATAAATAAACAAGCTTAACATTGCACAAATAAGCCAAAGTTTGAAACAAATAAGCTTCACATTACACAAGCAAGCTGAAGTTTGAAACAACAAGCTTCACATTCCAAATTGCACGTCTAAAAATATACATCTTTTATATAAGACTTAACCAAAAGAAAAGAAAAATGTACATTCCCAAACCAAAATAGATCCAAAGTAATCCAGATGTTGCATGATATTTCAATAGCCTGCCGGTCATCTTCACTTAGAGCCTTCCCCTCTCTTCCTTCCATTGCGAGGCGAAGCTAAGACACCGGCGATGGACTCAGGTCAATGGGGTGAGGTGGATATGCCGGAAGAAGAAACTAGCGGCGGTCGCTCCTTTCTTCGTTCCATAGGGAGGCGAAGCCAAGACACTGGCGATAGATTCGGATCGACGAGGCAAGGTGGATAGCTGAAAGAAGAAACGAGCGGCGGATAAAAACGAGAGGCGGAAATGAATGGGAGCTAGGTAGGGTTGAGCGGCGGAAATAAATGAAATAAAGCGTTGGAAGACTTGGAACTCGGACGTGTTGCGGGTAACCTCGGGTTCGGATTGACCGCAACCCGAGACCGGATCAATTGCAAATCGGTCCGGATTAAACTCGGGTCCTTCGGGTTCGGGTTGGGCAAACATGAGCTCAAATACTGCTTCAAATCGGGTTCAACGGGCTGGGTTCGGGTTGAACCTGGCCCAAGTTGCACCCCTACATGGAGCCAGTTAGTAATATAATCAAGAAACCTTCGGCCCTAAGTCCTTAATTAGCTGAATCAGTTCATAAAGCAAAGGATCAATCAATATGAATTTATGCCTGTTACCTTGCCATGTGAGAATACTCAATTTGCCCACCAAAACACTGGCTATTTAATGCATTGTGAACAAGTATCCAAGAGGAGGTTGGGGAAAAAAGGACCAACAAACTAGGAAAGTCTAAACTTGTTTTGTGATAATAGGGCTTCAATAAGTTAGTGTTGACAAAGATTGTAGCTTATCTGTAACAAATCATGACAAAGTTTTCATAAAGCTGAGCACAAAAATTGCATGGGATTTTGGATTATGTTCAGCGTTACTTACAACCTCCATATTTTTATTCAATACACGTTTTGTGTGTGGCAGGAAGCATCTTGATTCCTCTTCCATGATTTTCTCTAGACTATAGCTCTACTAGTTTTCATGTTAAAAGCATCTATGATCTACCATACAATTTTCTAGAAATTAAATTAGGGAGTCTCAAAACCTTTCAACAACCAACATTTTAAACCATAAATTATTGTTATTGGCATCCCAAACGGTGTTTTCTCAACTCACACCAGTAGGCTGTGGTAAGGCAACTTAAAAAGCACATCCTCAGTTCATTAATCATTCATCTTGATGTAGATGGAAAGTTAGGCTTGAAAAAACCCAATTGTGATGAAAAGGAAAAAAAAACACAGTGACAGGAATGACTTGGGAATGTACCCAAGAGTTTCATTAAAAGAATAAACTGCATAGAAAACTTCTGATAATAAAAAATTGTGAGTGCAGTTGTCCAACCAAAAGAAACATGAAACCAACTTTTTTCTTTTCTAAGACAATTGGCCTTAACAAAAAGGAAAAAGGAAAAAAGTGAGCATGAATCCAAATCTCAACTACAACCACCAAAGAGCCGCAGGATGGTTGGCACTTTCCACATAAATTAGACTAATGACGCATAAGAATGACAGCTACAGGCAGAACAGAGGAGGCTTAAAAATAATCACTTTCTGAAAATGTGTGTAACTCATCAAGTTATGCCTCTGGAAAGAATATTGATACAAGTTAGTTGAGAAAGAGTGTGTCTGAGCATATAGGTGAGGATAATAGAACTATATTACATGAATATGTGGTATACCAAAGATAGATTAGATATGATTACACCAACAGAAGCAAAAGGAGGAATCAATTGAGGATAACAGGGTGGACTATCAAATGATGTGGCATAAGCTTGTGCGATGTACATCCAAGTTCTAGTATACAGAGATATTGTACTACGTCAAAGGCTCAGAAAAGGGAAAATGAAAACCTAAATAACATCATGGAGAGCTACAAGAAGAGAATTGGAGATTTTGGAACCACAAATGGTAGGAGTACAGCTTCCTGGCTCTTGCTACCAGATAAATGTTTTTTTTTTTTTTTGAAGAAAATGTAAGTCTATCTTAAATGGACATTTTTCTCAGATGGACAAAAGTGTAAACTATGTGAAGGTTAAGCACCATGTATTAATAAATGTAGATACCAGGCGACACAAATCATACAGGCAGCTTAATAATAAACAGCATGGACTATGGTCTGAGATCCAGTCCCATGATTTGAGCGAAAATGAATTGTGTCGAAGGTCAGGTTCCATGTTGAAAAGCTATTAATTGTTGTGTTTTTACTCTAGGTTCATGCTTCATATCCTTCACTAGCAAACTCCTTAAGAACATTTCCATTGCATGTACATGATATTCTTAGGTCTCCCGTTTTTCCCAGGCCCTTTAATACAAATCCATTGTCCATCCTAATCAAATCTAGATTTCTCTTATATCCTTGAACATTATCAAGACATCCTATTTTTGCCTCCCCTATAAGAAAAACAAACATTACAAACCTACCGTTTCTTTTTATGTTAATTTAAACCAACATATGATCAAGTTCTTGAAAGACAATTAATAATTTTTCATTGGTCATCTTTATTTCTCAATATCTCACAAGCTAGTATTCATTGAATGTCACTCTAGAAGTATCTACAGCCCACCACCCAGATGGGCATTAAAATCATCAATCAGAGAAAAGTTACAATAATTTAAATGAACTACCTATTTCTTTTAACATCATGAGTATTCTAGCCCTTCCATGTCATGCTTTGTAGCTAAGTTGCTTATAAAGATGAAGACATTGCTTACCATAATATTGCTCAGTTAGAATCATTGTCATGGATTCTGAAATAAAACAAAGAAAATTGGATGTAGTGGCCATAAATACAGTAAGCTAGATAAATATGCTTTACCACAGGAATGACAAAACAAAAGAAGAATATGATAAAATGCGCAATCATACTGAATCAGTACATTACAGAGCATATTGCATCACTTCTTGACCAACCAAAATGTATTTCCAATAGCAATCACTTCTCTGGATCAAAGTGGATTGCACATTAATATTGTTACTTACAAACAAAGCCAATTGATAGTTCTAATTATTAATTAAATAAATCCTTACCATGCCATGTAACCAGCCATGGCCTAGCTTCTAAACAAAGCCTTCATAAAAGTATGTTCTCCGAGTGTTCCCTGCTTCAGTTCAGTCCAAAACTAAATAATTCATACAAAAATGCAGCTAGAAGAATCTAAGGAGTAAAGACAGTGTAGTTACTGACCGGGTCTTTTTAGGATTTAAAGGAAAATGAAACTTCATCAAATTTAAAATTAAGCATAACAAGAGATGACCTTGTTTTTAAGGAAACAACTTCAAATTTGTAAAGAAAAAAAAAAAAAAAAAAAAGAAAAAACCTTGCCCCTTTGATTCCTAATCCTCCATTCCGGTATTCCTCCTCTGCTTCTTTTTCTTGTGCCGCTTGCTCTGATCATCCAACCCTCGCCCTCTGTTCTCTCCATCATCATCATCCGAATTCCTCCTCTTCTTTCCACCACCATCCCTTCCCTCCTCACGCATCTCCCTGCTCCTCTTCTTCTCCTCCTGCCTCCTCTCTCCTTCCGCCTCCATCTTCTTCTCATGTCTCCTCCCAAGATCGCTCCTTTCCTTCTCATCGTTCACCCCCTTCTTCACATTATTCCTCTTCCCATCTTCCCTCTCCCAGCTCCGCCCACATAGTCCCCCTCCACCTCAGTCAGGTTCCCGTCACCGCCGTCGTCCAGGCCCTCCTTCTCCTCTACCTCCCGAATCCCTCTTATCTTCCTCTCGGGCCTACCTCTAGGGTTTCCCTCCATCTCCCTCGGGTTGGGGTCGCCGTCACCGCCGGCGCGTTTCCTCTTTCTCCCCTCCTCCTCCGCCCGGCTCCCACTCTCCGGTCGCTTCCGGCTGTCTCTGACCTCACGGTGGAAGTGAACAAGCTCATCGAAGGCGGCGGAAGCGCGCTTGAGGTAGGCGGCGACGTCCCGGCGAGCGCCGGCCTCGGCGGCGGCGAAGCGGGAGAGAATGGCGGCCGCCTTCGAGACGGAGACCCGTTTCGAGGACGCCACAGATCCCGCCACCGCCCTCATCTCGTTCTCCTCCTCCCTCTTCTTCCCCCAGCCGCGAGCGAGCGAGAGAGCGAGAGAGATGGAGGGAGAACACGCGCGCTAGCGGGCAGTGCAGCGCGACTAGGGTTTGGGTCAAGGGTCTGGGGAGGAGCAGACGTGGCCTTAGAGATTCGTGCTCCCCGAACGGGTGAAATCTGATCACAATCTAGGTCTAAGATAACGGTCGTTATGATGCTATAACGATCGTCATTCTGATTATGGTGGCCGAGCCGCTGTTAAGGCGATACCAGGGTTACTTTCTTTTCTATTCAGCTAATTAAAATAACTTATTTTTAAAATTAAAAAAAAATGCAAAGAACGAGGTAGTCAAGTTATATTGTTGCCATTATTATTTATTAATTTCTGCTACAACATATACTAATAGTTTTAACAACTACATGTAGTTTATTTTAACAACTATTTTGAATATCATGGGACATTAATACTCTTTTATATAATATTTTGAGAAAAATTTAAAATTCTTTTTTTAATAAGAAGAGTTATATTATATATCTTTTTAAAATATTAATACAAAAGCATTAAAAGTTATTTCGTATTTAAATAATTATTTATTAGCATCACTAGTTAAAACATAATGGGAGGGGAATTTATGTAAAAACAAGATAATTTGAAGAGTATACACATGTAAATAATAATTTCAAAGGTTGGATATATAATAAACAATATTAGCAAGGATATCTATTAAAAAAATTAAATAAAATTAGTGAATAAATTCACTATTAAATTAATTTAATGCTATTAAACCTTTGAACCTATTGGCTTGTATTGTAAGTTGTAGGATGTAATGGTAACAAAATCATATTATGCACTTTAAGATGCATAAAATAAAGGTCAATTATGAATCCTCCAAAAAGAAGTCCAATTGAACTCTAAAATGACCAAATCAAAAGTTATCAACAAAAAAAGTATATTCATCAATCTATTCATTTGAGTTGTATTTTTTTCATTACATTTAACAAAAGACATAGTTTAATTGTTAACATTTTTGGATGCAGGGAACATTCTACATAGCTATAAGGCTATAGAATACATTACATATAATATTTTAAAAATACATAATATTTGCATATCCCTCCTTAAAAGATTGGGTATCCAAAATCACTAGCTGAAGGTGATCTCAGCTTAGATTTTGATAACCAAAATATTTCTCATTCGTATCAAAAAAATAAAGATTGTTATTATTATCATATTAACATATATATTATAAGATTATATTATAATGATATAATATTATTATAATTAAGATACCATAATATAGTATAATTTAGTTTAAATATTATAATAATAAATAATATGAAATAATGATAAATTATTATAATAGTTGCAAAATATATAAGAAGTATTTTTGATATTATATGACGAGTGATATTGGATTATCGTAGCATATCAAATAATTTAGTTATAAATATTTAGAGATTTTAATTACTGCAATATGCCATATCAAATATGCTGATTTTAAATTATCAGGAAAAAAAAAAGAGATAACTTTGAAATGAGGATTATTGGCAATCTAAAATTACTATGATGATCCCATTTTGATTGGGACGCCCTTCACTTTGAGATGAGGATCATATAGTTATGCTTGAGGGGCGGTAAGCACTTAAAGGACTTTGTCTAGAGGCTCCAGATAATTATTGATCAGCATCGCCAGGAATCCAATCCCAGCGTTAGATGCAGTAACGGATCCATCGAATTTAATCTCAAGTAAACCAACCGGAGGAGATGTCCATCAGACCAAATGATTTGGAAGTGGGCTAGAGAAGCTGGGTCAGCCCACTGCCTTGGACAACAGTGCGTGTCCTCCATGGCTGATCCTTTTTGCATTCCAATATATGCCATTTGGATTGCTTTGTTGGAAGCGTATCTAATTCGCTTATTATTACCATACCAAATCAAATCAAGCATAGGCCAATGCACTCGCCAAGTAGTTTAAGGGAGAGCATAGTTTAAGCCTAAAAAAAAAAAAGAGAGGAGGGAAAAAAAACTTTTAGATTAGGCATAAGCATTCAAATTAAAATAGAATACGTACCCTATGAAATGCCGGGGTAAATTACTGTCTTAGATGGCAGAATGGAATTGATCTACTATCATCCTAAGGTATGTGTTGAAATGTTTTTATCCAAAATATTTTTATAAAAAATATCAAAATGATCTGTTTATGAGATTTAGAACCTTAATAATTAGGCGGAGTTGATTAAAACAACGTATGGCTAGAATTCTGACGAGATTCAACTAAGCCTTAAAAAACTAATTAAGCTTGCCCAACGCAGACCATCAAACAAAACTATGGATTTTATATATATCCGCCATCCATCTTGTCCCCTGGAAGCCACAAATATCATTGGCTCATGAGATCACAAGCAAGATGAAATAATTCCTGCAGTGACGCCATCCATCAGAAAAAGAAAAGATATATGTATATATAAACGATGATGATTTAGCTTTCACAGAAAAAAATTTTAATGCACACATCCAAAAGATAGCATTATCCTTGAAAGCCCAAATAGCTCAAGAGCTGCCATGTGTCATTATTTTGAGTGTCGGAGATAAAGAATCTTACTCCTAGAAAACAAATAAACCAATCCTCCATCACTCATTTTCTTTCTCCTCTCCACAAATCAATAAGGAAGAGAAAAAGGTGGAAAAAAAACCTATTCTTCTTTAAAGAATCAATGGGTTACCCATGTTGAGGACTTTTGGGACAGCAGTTGGGAAGAAAAAAGATGATTCAAGTTTGATCAGAGAGACTCCAATTGGGACAGCGGTTGGAATTAGGAGGAGCTCTCATCACAGCAGCCGTTTGTCATCAACTATATATCTTAGCAGCTAAGATCAACAGTTGTCCCAAATTAATTAACAGAATCATTATGTGTCGAACTCGTACTCGAACATTGGGGATATGAACGAGGTTAGCTCCCCGAAGATGGCATCATCACTATCATTGTAGCTTCCATTGTCATGGTATTCAAAGAACGTTTGTACGCCATCTGGGAAGCCACAGTCAGATGGCTTGCTATCGGCTTTGGGTGATGAGGACGAACCACTTGCTGCTGATGTCCTCTCCAACATCTCCTTGAACTTTGGCGACTGTAGCAGTAACCCAAGTGCGGATGACGAGGCCACGCCACTGACTCTTTGCTGAGGGAATTGAGTGATCTCTTCGAAGCTTTCTTGGTGCTTATAGAAGCCTTGTTGGATGTCGTCATGATCAGTAGGATTATTTGGTGTCGAGTTAGGTAGAGGATTGGTGCTAGGGCTAGCATTAGAAGAACCACCAGGATTTGGACGCAGCCATTTAATATAGCGACTTAGGTCGAAGTTGGTCACCGCATTGAGCCCACGATACTCTATTGCTGCCATGTCATACGCTGTTG
Organism: Calamus simplicifolius; assembly: GCA_900491605.1. Lineage (NCBI taxonomy): Eukaryota > Viridiplantae > Streptophyta > Magnoliopsida > Arecales > Arecaceae > Calamus > Calamus simplicifolius. Next base: position 102,790 of record UESW01003924.1, on the reverse strand, counting down.
CTGCTTCTTCCTGTGTTGCTGTGGATGATGGTAAGCACATAAATGCATGTCAGTTCTCTTCAAAGTTATGGGTGATGAGAATGAAACATAATTAACGACAGCTTGGAATCTTAGAATAAAATCCTCTACCAAACAAGAAGAAGCTTTGTACGTATGCCTTCCTACTTGAATATGAATGGATACCCTTCATTGGCATTTAGGCTGTGTTTAAAATAAGCTATAATTACAGTGGATAACTCTGAAAAGATTAATTAGTTTATTTCCTAGAAAATTCGGGAATAATTAGAGCTCTTCCTTGACGGCAAAGTTGTTATTTAAAAAATATGGTTATTTCCTCAGCTATTTTTTGGATAAATGCTATCCTATACATTTATCATCCAAAATAGCTTTTTGAGAATCAAACACTATCTTAATGAATTCCCCTCTATTTTTTAAGTATATAAAAATTTTACCATATAAGATCCTTCATATATAGTAGTGTTAACTTTTTTTTTTTTTTTTTGAATTGTTGCATGTGATCATTAATTAAATGAAAGTTGGTAATGCTGGCCTCTTTATGCTAAGGGAGACTATGAAATTTATTGACAATGAGAATGAAATGCAACGACAATTTAGAATTTTGGAGCAAGCTCCTTTATGATTTTTATTTTAGATATGGATGGCTATCTGTATGTTTGATACTTAATAAAATTTTTTTGTATTTCTTAAGTATATTATAATTGTTCGTTCTCACAAAAAAAAAAAAAAAAGATACAAGGTGATATAAGGCTTATACCGTAAAAAATAAAATAAAAAAAATCGTGACCTAAATTTTTTAATAGTTTTGAGTTAACTTTTTTTTTTCTTTTTTTTAATTGTGGTATGTGACCTTTGAATGAAAGTGGGTAATGCTGGCCTCTTAACTGGCGGGGCGGTGCATGCGTAAAATTGGTTGAGAGAGTGAACACTAGAATTAAATAGTTATGGAAAATTTTGGTGGAAGGATGTGGGCGCCCATAAGAAAGAGGGAGGCGGTAGGGAGGGCCGTTGGAAGTTGGTGTTAATGGCTCCTACCCCCAACCAACAAGATTTTATGGACAATCTATTTCTTGTGGAACAAAAATGGCCCCCAACCAGCCTTCATCTCTTTCGAAAGGGAAAGGAGTATAAATATTAAATAGGATTCCAAGGTGGTGGGTCAGCTGCTCCACCCATTTTTCCCACCAGATTCAGCACCGCTTGGCCACGTGGCAGGCAACTATTTGCTGTGCTTGATGTCCTGCTAGAACTTGCAACTTGCAAGCCCCTTCTATTGTCTCTTCTTTCTTTTTCAGTATGATCTCAACCTCAATATAGGTATCAAATGATGATAGCTAACACAATAAAAAAAAAAAAGATACGAAACCAAAGGGGCACGTAAATAGCACACTGAGTTAAGTTATATATATATATATATATAAAATCTTATTTTGAACAACTAAAATTAATCCATTTCTTTTTCATGGGTCAAGTGGACTCATGATCAGCCTGATCTCAACTTGTAGTGATTTGAATTGCTCCTTTCTTAAAGACATTCATGTGGATCAAGTTAGGTGAAAATTCATCTAATTTGAAGACCAAATTGAATTGTGTTTGTAATTTCATAATCTACATCACCTAATTATTAGATCCAAGAGAAGGAAAAGATTTCTGTTTAGTTGCAGCAAATTGTTGAAAGTTTGAAGCAACACTGGACCAAACTATTTTTTTTTATTATTTTTAATATTACTTCTGGTAAGAAAGGGTTCGATTTTTAATATTTACTGATAGTTTTTATCAGGGGCAATTCAAAGCGCCAAGTTGCAGCACAAAATATGGATTACTTAAATGGAAGAAAAAGAAGGCTTAAATAAAATTTTCATTTATAGATAGTTGCTGATAGGAACTCAAATAAATCCATTGTTTCAAGGGCTTCTTTGTTGGATAGGTTGGCAGTTTATGAGAAGGTTTCAGATATGCCATGATGTGCCCCTGCACTGCTTTATTTCTAGCAGTAAATATTGAATGCCAGAGGCCCTACATGAAGGGAATAATTGATTTTAAAGGGCAATATGTGCATGGAAATTTCTTTTCCAAGATTACTGGAATTTAGTTGTACACAATTATTACATAAATAACTGAAACTGTAAAAATATATATGAAAAACTGAGAACTATTATATAGAAAAACTTGCTGTTAACATTTTAGTTAAGCATTTTGAGATTCAAGGGAGGGGAGAGAAAGAGAAAGAGAGTACCATAGGTTCCAAGATAAAGGTATTTGTTCCCAAGCACTCTGCCAATCCGAGCTTCCCATCTCCCATTGTGGTGGTGCCTGCAAACATTTTAGATAGAATAATTTGTTAAAATTTGAATAGATTTTAAATAGAACGTGAACTCAAAACTTTTCATTCCTAAAATTTTCAAGAAAACAACGTCTTTACTAAAAAAAAAAAACAATTATGTCGATCCAAAATCTTGTGATATATTTTACCTCTCTCTAATTAATGGATAGAATATCCACAAAGATTCCAAGGTGAAAAAGAAGTTGCTGTTCTAATAACAAAGGTAGCATCTCAAGCTGTTGCAATAATCCCAGCTAAGTTTTGCTAGATTATATTTGAGAAAAAATATTAATGGGAAGCTTTGAAACAAAAAAAACTCTTGGGTTCTATGTGGAAATTAGTAATCTAATATTTAATTAGTAACTACTATCACATATATATATATATATATACCTTGCTACACCTCTGTACTTTGAGACTCCTCTGGAGAAACCACTGCTTTTCCTGTTAAACCAAGGAGGAAGGCATGTAAATTGAATCTTATAAGAGTATATATTATTTTTCTAGCTATTGCATCATTAAGCTACCTCCTTAAGGATCCAATATATTCTTCTTTGGACTGCCCTTCCATTTCTTTAAGCTCTTCTTGGTAAGTTGATGCCTGGTTATTAGATCACAATAAATATTAGAAACAGAAGAAAAATAAATAGAGAAAAAGCATGACTCGAAATCAACAAATTGGCACCGGAAAGTTCAGTATGGTGTCACAGCCCCAGTACTTCAATGCTGCCAGGTCATAGGCATGGGCTGCTGCTTCCTCATCATCATAAGCTCCTGAAGCATAGAGAATTTACCATTATTAATTTGTTTTTTTTCTAAAAAAAATTCCTTAAATTAAAAGAAAAGAGGACCAAGATTCATGAACCAGACTCACCAAGATAAACTGATATCAATCAAGCGGTTCCATCCATCAAGACATGCCAAAAAAAAAAAAGTTAGAACATTAAACAATTTATGCAAGAGTAGTAAAAATATCCATGAAAAATGAACAAATTAGGAGGAGTTTAAGAACCTTGTTTTCCCTTTTTGTTCTGGGATTCATTCCAGCAGTTCTTGTCCCACAGATGGGCCTCGTACCGCCCTGTCCACCGATGCCTAATATTCCATGAACACCAAAAATACAGATGAGAGAGACAGAAAGAGAATAAGAAGAAGAAGAAGAAGAAGAAGAAAAAAACAATGATGCTTAAACCTTGTCACGCCCCGGTAAATGGAGCTGCGTTGGAGAGGAGAATCCCTTGGCACGCTCTTTCTAGTCCTCTTCACCTTGACGCCATTGTCACCTTTGTTGTCGTTGGCAGTGGTGGTGGAGTTTTTTCGGTTTTTAGCCATTAGAGTCTTGTCTCTGGTGGCGCGGTCAGGTAAGGAAGGAGGTAGAAGAGAGGGAGGAGGTGGGGGGAATGAGACTCGGTCCTCGAATGGAGGGGGGTTTTAAAGGAGGAGAGGAGGTGAGGGTGGGGGCGGCAAAGGGTACGTGGGGTTTTGGAATGGAGCTGACGGCAAATTAGGAAGAGCCGGCTGCCTTCTCTCTCTCTCCCCCCCCCCCCCGTTGGCCGTCTGGAAGCGGCCTCTTGTCGCTAGTCAGAGAGGCCGGATCTTAGCATTATTAGAATTACTGTTATTGCATTCAATTTTCATGCGTTTTTATTAGTTATATCCGATGTCAAATATAGCTGGGTTGTATTTGACGGCGGGATCCTGGAATCTACGTACTTTCTTTGGGAGTTGGGAGCTCGTTTGATTCACGGTAAAAAAAGTTTATAAAATTTTATGTTTTATAAATTAAAATATTTGATTCATACTTCTAAAATTTGTTCGTAAAAATATTTTATATAATTTAATTTTTTTTTTAAAAAATAAAATTTCATTGGTACTGTAAAATTTATTTATTTTTAAATATATCCTTCTTTCTTATCATTTTTTTTTTCAAAACGGTAACAAGAGAAGATTAAAAAAGAAATGCTTCAGCTTTCGCTCATTTACTTTTGTTTGCTTTAGATTTAGGGTGTCAATTTAAAGAGAGATAAGAATTGTTGAGATCTTTCTTTGTTAATTTGGTTTTGGTATTAATTTTTTTTTGATTGTATTTTTTTGGGCATGTTTCTTCAGAGTTACGGAAATCTATAATTTTAGTATCTTGATTTTTTTTATCATTTTTTATAACTTCATATAGAAGTTAAAAAAATAGATGATAAAAAAATAAAAAACTAAAAATATAATTAATATTCTGTACTATTTTTTTGAGAAAGAGAAAAAAAAACTGTTCAATCAAATGTGATGATTTTATTTTTTTTTAAAATATTCATTTTTATTATCAATTAATGTGATAATTCAAATATTATGTGCCTAAAAATTAATTTTTAGACATCTTATTTATATCTAAAAGTTACATCATGTAAACCAAACGAGCCCTCATTTAATGAAAGTTATTCCTTTTTACAGCTGCGTTTGTCCTTTACAACTACTTTCATTTATTTGATGAAAGTTTTTAAATGTAAGTTCATGACTACATTATGTAAACCTGCTGCATTATACCAAAGTTTTCCTCAGAAAAATAAAAGCTCTACCAAAAAGAATTGCTTGTTTTTTTTAATTAAAGTACCACCATGAATAATATCTTTGAAGTTTTATAAACATTTGAGGCTAAAATATCCTTTTGTGCTCACCCAAAATTCATTTTTGATTCTCAAACTCTTCATTATTACGGTTTAACTCTTTATGTTTTAAAATTTATATTATATTTTAACCTCTTTTTCATAAAATTAATAAAAATTAATTAAAAAGTTACTATACCATTTTAATACAAATATATAAATTGATTGATAGAATAACATGTTATTTATTTATTTATTTTATCAATCTTAATTAATTTTATGTAATAAAATATTAAGAATATAGTTTGTTTTTATTGTTATTAAAATTTTGAAAATTAAAATGACCTTTGAGTGAAAGTTTGAGGGGTTAAAAGTACCTTTTCGCAAAACTTCCGACATGCGGAGTTTATAGTGTTCCACTCAATCATGCAAACAGATGTTAAAAAAAAAGTGTTTGATATCTGTGCAAGGTTAAGCCGAGCTCATCATAGCTGTTAAAGCAAATTAGCAGGAAAAAAAAAGGCATATAGTTGTTAAAGATGAACTAAACTTCTCAAAACTTGATTAGCTAGTATTCAATTTGGTTGGATCGATTTAATTAAGTGGATATGGGAAACAATGACATTTGCTCTAAATCAATTTTAGTTCCATTATTTTATAGGAGTCCTTTTCTCAAAGAAAAAGTCTTGCTCTCCTTGGCCGTAAGCCATGAAGAACACCAGAAATGGTCAAAAACAGTACATTATGAGAAGAAAGAAGAATGATTTAGTTGAAAGTCAAATGTCATCGTTTAGTAAAAGAGCCAATTCATCTTCTAAGTAAATTATGCACTAAATCCTGTCAAGTCAAACACCTGTGATGGTCTATCGCTTGTGGATTTCCAAGAAGGATGAACTCTTTCTAAAAGAGCTAATTTGCAAATAAAAATATACTCTCTGGCAGAGCTTGGGAGGACAAGGCATTTTGAATACATTATGGTATGGTGTACCGTTTATTAGAGTTTTTTTTTCCGATCTCCTCAATCTTTTCCGGGGCAGTTACTTTAAATTCCATTTCTTATGGGTTCTAGTATATTTTCCTTGGTGGTTCTCTCCCATATGGATGAGTAGGTAAAATTAGGTAGCATGTGGATGAGTCCACCAATGTTTAATTTTTGAGGACCTACATATAGTTATTTCCAAGCCACAAAGAACAAATCAAAGCAACATACTCATCAATATTCGGCTGTAGCAAATGACCAATGGGGGGTTGTGATGATATAGCAAGTCCATCCTCCCCATTTGGACTAGTTATTGAGGCCCTTAACCATTCCATCAACCTTAGGTAGCTTATAGCCCTGTGACTGGGACACAATTTTGAAAGTTTACAGACCAAACTATAGTATTGATAGATGCAAGTCATACACAAGATTTTAATTTGACCAAGACAATGTTTTGGGAAGTTGGTAGGTTTTAATGAACCTACATTTTCTGCTAAGTAAATTTAGGTCAGTAGATTGGGTAAACCCATTGATCATCTTTTTTTCCCTAGAGGGAATCTTAATGAATTTAAGCCCATAGGTATTTCTTATTTCTTATTTATTTATATATTTATTTACTTTGCAATCTTAAAAATTTATAATAAAGAATTTATAGTATCCTCTAGAGATAAGGCCATCGTTTTGCATTAGGCTCAACTTATATCAACTACTTTTGTAATGTTGCCACCTACTTATTTCTCATAAAAAAATTTATGTGTAATTCATTAGGTGCTTGCCATTAGGTTTTTCAACAACTGATGAGTGCTTATTATTAGAGAAATAATGACAAACATGTATTGCCGATGGAGTGCGATGGATATACGTACAAATCTCACTTATTAAGTGAAAATCCGATAACTTGTTAAGTAAAAAACTTGATAGCAAATACCTGAATTGTACCTTAGTTTCATCTATGTCATAACTGCTTTCAGCCATATTTACCATAGAATAACCTGAACATCTTAGCATATCTCATCATGATTTATGACTTCAAAGCAAAGGATGGCTGCAACAAGCCAGGTGTCATCCTAGACAGAGAAAGCAATTAACCTATTAAGTACATAGTGCACAAAAAACATAGAAAATAATACACTCAAGTGAAAGTTTTACCTTGTGTTGATAGCAAGAAATAGTTGATCATGATCTTCGACATCATGTGGGTGATCTGAGCTAGAAACATTTGAAATAAGAGAAAATTGTTTATATTGATCAACTTGTTATATTTTCATAGAATCATTTCAAATATTTAAGTACTCTCACTTACCAACAAATTATAAGACCTAAAAAAATCGTGAAAGGTCCCAACAGGTTACCTAGAGTTCCCCTTATTCCCTTAAATTAGTTATTGGGCATTGGAGGGATGGTTCCCGTTTGGCTTTCATAGTTTGGTTGCAGTGCAGGGGTCAAGAGGCAAAGCCAAAAACCTAATAATTCTACCATAGGAGCAAGTTGGCAGATAAGATCAGGGCAATGATTGGTTGAAGGAGAGCATGATCCAATGCTTAGTTTAATGATAGAACACAAGAAACAACTACTTTCAGCGAGACGACATCAGAGGTACATCTGGCTCAAAACCAAAATAGGTTTGCAGAAGATGGTCCCAAAAGAGTTTTGGCAGGGAGTGATCACCCCATGAAATCTGATGAACATTAGACAGATATGATCTGATTGATCAAGCATCTCTTGCCCTCTAAAGACGAGTGTTTCATTGGAATATGAGATAGAGAACCTTTTGCACTTTGTAGTTTGTAGGCATTTAGGTGATAGAATTCCTTATGCTTCCCCAGACACACGTCAACTTCTCAAAGAAAGCAGACGATCCTTTGGTACGGGCGGGGCAAGCCATTTGGTAGAACCAAATCTAACATGGATCTGAACACAATTTCTGCCCAAAGAGCACACCTAATCATCTCTAATTAGGTTTTACATGACTGGTCCAGTTTTTGGATTAGCATCTGGAGCTTTCAGCCAGACCAACGAAGAAAGAAAATGTGTCAGATTTTCAGTGGATGGATTTCAATTACTTGTTGCAGCCAGCCCCTACCATTATGTTTTTCTGCATCTATTCACTTTGCTTCATTTTAATGGCTGATGTGTTAGACAGTACTGTTGAGAGGTAAAATCGCCATTGCATTGATAACCGTGCGAAGGGACTAAGATCAGCCCCATCCCCCCGCCCGCTACACTACGTCCATAAAGAACGAGCTAACTAGTATGGTCCAGCGGGTCGAGCAACCCATAGCTCGGTTCCCCCCGCACTACCCATAGCTCGATTTTCTCGGGCAATCCATAGCTCGGTTCCCCCCGAGCTACCCGTAGCTCGGCTCCCCCGAGCTACCAATAGTTCGACTTCCCCGAGCAACCCATAGCTCGGCTCCCCCGAGCAATTCATAGCTCGATTCCCCCCGAGCTACCCATAGCTCGGTTTCCCTGAGCCATTCATAGCTCGGCTTCCCCGAGCCATTCATAGCTCGGCTTTCCCCAGCTACTCGTAGCTCGGCTCCCCCTGAGCCCGAGCCATTCATAGCTCGGCTTCCCCGAGCAACTCATAGTTCGGCTTCCCTGAGCAACCCATAGCTCGGCTTCCCCGAGCGATCCATAGCTCGGTTCCCCCGAGCAACCCCCGAGCGATTCATGGCTCAACATACACCTCCGCGGAACCTGACACGGGAGAGCCCATGTCTAGTGTAATAGAATCCCAAACAAGGAATCATATCAAGGAGTGGTCTAGGATCTACAATAACAGCCTAGGACCTACGCAGTCATCAGATCTTAGGCCATTAAAGAGCTCTCCCAGCCGTCGATCCTCCAACAAACAAGATACGGATCCCACTGGCCTCACAACAGCTTGATTCGAATCATCTCCGTATCCCAACAACCTTCGAACCTTCCAGAAGGCGCTCAAGATCCAGGTGATTGCCTATAAATATGATACTCCCAGATTCTCTCAGGTACGCGCACACGAGCCTCCGCATACAGCTCCTGGCTTACTCTTACTCTCACTCTCACACTCTCTCTCTTTCACTGCTCATCCTTCTCCTTCTCCGCCGTCGGCGCTCCCCACGAGCTCCCGATTGGCCGTCTCTGGAGGGACTCCCCTGAGAGATCCTTCTCCTCATTTCTGTTGATCATCAATCCCCACTGACTTGAGCGTCGGAGGGTCTTCCGCGGAGGGCCACCCCAACGCCTCTCGCGTGAGGACTTCTGTGCAGGTCCGCCCAGGAGGAAGCCCAATCAGGAGACCGATCGCGTCCGAGTCGGAAGACAGATCCCGGCGGCCCGACCGTTGCGACCAGCTTCGGTTAATAATGATATCTCGGCATCCAACCCGAGATATCAGAGAAATCAGAAAGGATGGACGGGTTTTTGCCCCAAACCACCCAACCGAAGGGCCCTCCGACGAGTAGGAAGAAAGCTCACGGACCCTGATACCGGGGCACTCCCCCAAATCTAGTGTGTACCGCTAGCCATTGACCAAGTTAAAAGGCAATGTACTAGCGGGTGACACACCATCACCCCCTCCTCACGTGGCAAAAGATTTCCCGGACGGACGAGCCCAGGGATCCGGGCCAGGGGAGGAGGAGAAGTTCACGCAAGTCATGGGGAGCACGCGTGGACTTCCTACCTTGCGTCCCCGGGGGTGAACCACAAAGGTCACACAGGAAGCGCATATGTGCGCTCTCCGTGCGATCTATGCGGACCTCCTGTGCGCTCTCTATACGATCTCCGGAGCTCCTTTCTTGAGGGCAAGCCACCCCCCGGCAGCTCCTTCATCACCCCAGCTGTTCGGAGGACGACGACGACTTGCAGGAGGAAAGCTCGGTTCTCCCGCTCTAAGCCCCAGAGAGACATGCATTGTGTGTACCTTCACAATTTATAGAAAAGAAAACTTTGGGATGGCTCAACACAGCCCTCCTTCCCCTTTTTTATAGGCGGAGACGAACCGAGAACAGCTATCAGAACAGAAAGCCCCGAGATTCAAAACGCCTAACCCACACCACCACGTGGCCTTCTGAAATGAAAATAGCACCCCACGTTGCGCGCCAAGCACGTCGCTCGAGCCATGATGCATGCCAAAAGATTGTCTCTGATCCCGGATCACGAGCTTTAAATACAGAAGATCGTCCGCCAAACTTGCAGGTACTAGCAGACCTAGGAAATCGTCCCGAGAAAATGACATCCTCCAATGGAAAATAAGCACTTACACCACACAACAAAGCAACCTGCATTGGAAAAGATCGACACAGCAAAGGTCCTTCGGAAAGTGCCGGGCGACCTTTTGCTGGCTGCAGAGCTGTACCACCTACTTCGGTGAAATGAAAATCGACCTGCCTTGGAAAAGATAAAGCACTGATAGGGGTAATAAATAGATGCGAAGGCCAAACCCTCTCTTTACCAAAAAGAATAAAGGAGTGACAGCGAAAGTTCAACAAACCCCCTGCTCGGGGACAACCCCCCCTCTTTTCGTCGAAGGCGCAATCACGGTTTCGCCATTGATAAGGCGGATTACCCCGGTCCTAGCCAGGGTGTTTCTGTGGTTTCTGGTCCCGTCCAGCCGACCTACCGCATCCCTCGGCCCGAGCCGAGCCATTTCGTTCCTCGGCCCCAACCGAGCCATTTCGTCTCTCGGCCCTAGCCGAGCCACTTCATCCCTCGGCCCTAGTCGAGCCATTTTGTCCCTCGGCCCCAGCCGAGCTATCTCGTCCCTCGGCCTTAGCTGAGCTACTTCATTCTTCGGCCCTACCCGAACCATTATGTCATTCGGCTTAAGCCTAATTGAATCATCTCTCAGCCTCCTTTTTGTACCAAGCTGTGTTGCCGCTCGACTCTTTCGTCGGAGCTATCCCTATGCCTTGGCCTTGACCAAGATGTTCCTTCAAATTCGAGCCAGAAAGCCAACCAAGCGACGCTCGCAGTTGGGACAAAAATTTAAGACAAGAAATCATCCAAGAAAGATAAACAAATGAAAACAACTGACCCATTTATTGATTTTCGGTCAAACTATAAAAGAAAAGAAACAGAAAATACATATGGCCCCCCAAAGGGTCAAGACTTGGGATCAGACCCGGTGTCTCCTGCAGCAGCATCAGCGGGATCGTCGCTTGCCCCCCCCCCTTTTTGATGGTGTCTCGCCGAGATACCTCGGTAGCAACATCGACGCCTAGAATAGCTTCAAGGTCGACATCAGAAATCTCTTCGTATTCGTCTTCCTCGGCCCCCGGGGTGCGTGTCTCGAAATACTTATCTTCCAAGCAAGACAAGTCCAGGTCAGGATAAGCTTGAGTAATCTTTGCCCGCGCCTCCTCCTCGCCGAACCGGAATGCATCGGCGCAGGCCGCCCGGCGTTCCTCGGCAAATTCGGTGGATTCCTTGTACTCCTCCACCGCTGAGGAGGCCCGCACGTTCGCCTCGGCCAATTGCTTCTCCAATTCGGAGATCCTTCGGTGCCTCGAGGCCGCCTCCTCTCCAAAGGCCATTAGCCGCTCCTGAAACTCCTGGCTCATCCTGTTCAACTACAGACAAAAAGCCAAGTAAAGCGGAAGCCAAAAAACCAAATGGATAAAACAGATAGCGCCCTACCTGCTCGTCCTGTCGGGCTAGTTCACCGTCTAGCACTTGGACCCTATTGAGAGCCCTAGACTTAGCCGATTGATTTTAACGAAGGCTCTCTTTGAGTTCGTCCACCCGGGATTAAGTGTCTCCAATTTCTTGATGGGCATAGTCGAGCTCGTCAGAAAGTCGAGCAGCTCGTTCGTCCGACCACTTTAGCCGATCCTTTGTGTCGGCGAGCTCTTTATTCAGACGGGTGAGGTGGTCCTGCTGCCGCCGACACCTATGCTCTTCCTCCTCGAGCCTATTGCTCCAGTTGCCCCTATCTTCAGCATGGCTGGCTTTCAACTAGTCCCACCTCTTATCAAAAAATTGCTGCATGGAACTGACCTTGCTCTCGTGCTCCGCCTTGATCTAAGATAGCTCCAGACTGAGCTTCTTGGACTGCTCACGGAAGCTTTGAAGCTCGTTGACCTACATTGCGAGTCGAGAGGCCCTTTCTCTCTCAACTGCATGAACCGCCAGGGCTCGGGAGAGTTTAGCTGTAGAATCCACCCTCTCCTTGAGGTGATCAACCTTTTGGCGGGCCCAAGCCCAAGATCCAACGACCAGATGCAAGTGCCATTTTAGCGCCCTCATGATCAGGGCATTCTGCAAAAAGGATGGCACATATAAGGAACGCAGTTGAACTAATTGACTAAAAACCTACTTCGGTGCAACGACTTACCCGAGACGCATAATCCGTAGCAATCCTTGTGAGAGCAAGATCGTCAATCTCGGAAAGAAGAAAAACCTCATTCGGCACCCCGGTGTACCTAAAGGCCATCTCGACAAGGTCCTCCGGATAATTCCCTCCAGTCGAGGAACCCTTTCCCCCTTGGAACGCGGACCGCATCAAACAGGAGAACATGGCACTCACCTCCGGGTCACGTGAGTGGAAGTTTACGCTCAGGGAGCCAACTTGGGAACCCGCGGCCCATGAGGCCCTCGGTTGGCCAGCCTCCTCCACCAGAGCCCTCATTTGAGAGGCCTCGGACATTTCGACTCCGGCGAGGGGAGCCCCGGCCCGAACGTCCCCTTCGCTCGATGGCTCCCCTCCTTCTCCTTCTTCCTCCTCTTCTGCTTCTGCCTCCTCGAACATTCCCCTAACCCCAACATACTCCTCTGGAACTTCGGCTTCCCTCGGGGCCTCCTGTGCCTCGGCGGAAGGCCCTTCGCCAGAAAACACCCCATGGGGTTCGATCGCTGGTTCGGCATGATCGGCCACCCCTTCATCGCCTGCTGGCTCTCCCACCAGCAGCCCAGGCCGAACCTCGGTAGCTGTAACCACTTCTCCTACCTCGATCGAAGCGGAGGCCGCTCCCACCTCCGCCTGCAAACTCTCCGAGCCATCGGCCCCCAATGAGGGAGACCGAGCCGCCCCGACCACGAGGGTCTCCAAGTGAACCGGCATTGTTCCCTTGCCATCATCGGACAAAACGACAACAGATGGGGAGGAAACTTCAGCAGCCTCCTCTGAAACCCCTGCGGTATCCTGATCCTCGCCTCCTGACAGACCCTCCTCTAGTGTCGAAAGATCATGCGCCACTAGAACTTCGACACTTCCGACCCGCGGCGACGAGGAGCGCCGATCATCACCATCTCTCCTGATCCCCCTAGGACGGGAGTCAGAAGGGCGAGACCTCTTCTCGGCCCTATGCTTGCTGCTGAAGCCGGATCTCCTGCGGCGCTTGCCCAGCTCCTCCCTCATCTGATCTACGAACGCTGACCTTTCGGCTGTAGAGGCAATAAGATTCGCCCATTAGTTCGCACAAAACCAAAGATGGAATCACGGTAAGCTATTGGCTACGAAGTGATACTCACCGCGAGGATCTACAGGACTCAATCCGGCCACGAAGAGAGCGTCCTCCGATAGAAGGGCACTGGCCGGAAGCGCTCGACTGCCGGGTAACACGATCAAATCTCTTTTCTCCTGCTCGGTTAACTTCGGGTGCACTTCTGGATCCTTTACGTATTGTCCCCACACCCGAGGAAAATCCGAACCAATATTCTCCTCGACTATAAAGGATCGCGACTTCCATTCCTTTATCGACGACGGGTTATCCGAAATCATCTTGAAGGACCTCCGGGGACCGATGTAAGGCCACTCTGAGGCCCTCCCGGAAACCAGGTTGTAGCACACCCTGAACATCGGAAGGGTCGCGGTCACCCCGACACGGCTGCACAACGAGATGAATCCGATGAGGTTGCGCCAACTGTTGGGAGCCACCATGGTGAAGCATATGTTGTAGAACCTCATCACCTCCCGCACCAGCGGATGAAGAGGAAACCTGAGACCTGCCCTCAAACTTTCCTCATAGCAGAACGCCCCGTCCCCTAATCCGGATGTCACCCTGTCCTCAGCCGTCGGGAGCAACAAGGTAACATCCTGGGGAATCTTGTACAGGCGGCGTATCCGCTCCAGATCCGCCAGGGTCACCTCCGAAGCCTGATCGCTAGAACTCACCATGTCTTTGATCGAGAGAGACGCTGAGCAAGATCGCTGAGAAAACAGAGAGACGAAGTTCTCTAAGGGAAAGCGAAAGAGCGCTACAAATAGGGATGGCGCCGCCACGACCCCGTTTTTCTCAAGGGAAACCGCCTCAAGGAGAAGATGATGCGTCTCAACCAAGACATCCGGAACCGCCACTACATGCGCCGTGAAAATCGAGATCTCCTACGTGGCGCTTCCCCAGCCGTTGCCTTCGCTCCTAAGGAACGATGGATCCACCTCGAAAAGGCAAGGCGGCCACGCAACATTAATTAGGGCATCATTGCGTGGGCTGTAAAATACATGTCCCCCCGTTCGGATTGCGCCACCTAAGTCTTACTCCCTACGCCCGAACCTACGCTTCGAACTAGGGAGTGGGGGGCATGTGTTGAGGGGTAAAATCGTCATCGCATTGATAACCATGCGAAGGGACTAAGATCAGCCCTATCCCCCCGCCCGCTACACTACACCCATAAAGAACGAGCTAACTAGTATGGTCCAGCGGGTCGAGCAACCCATAGCTCGGTTCCCCCCGAGCTACCCATAGCTCGGTTTTCCCGGGCAATCCATAGCTCGGTTCCCCCCGAGCTACCCATAGCTCGGCTTCCCCGAGCAATCCATAGCTCGGCTCCCCCGAGTAATTCATAGCTCGGTTCCTCCCGAGCTACCCATAGCTTGGTTCCCCTGAGCCATTCATAGCTCGGCTTCCCCGAGCTATCCGTAGCTCGGTTCCCCCAGAGCTACCCATAGCTCGGCTTCCCTGAGCCATTCATAGCTCGGCTACCCCGAGCAACCCATAGCTCGATTTTCCCGAGCAACTCATAGCTTGGCTTCCTCGAGCAACCCATAGCTCGGTTTCCCCGAGCAACTCATAGTTCGGCTTCCCCGAGCAACCCATAGCTCGGCTTCCCCGAGCGACTCATAGCTCGGCTCTCCCGAGCAACCCCGAGCGATCCATGGCTCAACATACACCTCCGTGGAACCTGACACGGGAGAGCCCAGGTCTAGTGTAACAGAATCCCAAACAAGAAATCATATCAAGAAGTGGTCTAGGATCTACAATAACGGCCTAGGACCTACGCAGTCATCATATCTCAGGCCATCAAAGAGCTCTCCCAGCCGTCGATCCTCCAACGGACAAGATACGGATCCCACCGGCCTCACAACAGCTTGATTCGAATCATCTCCGTATCCCAATAACCTTCGAACCTTCCAGAAGGCGCTCAAGATCCAGGTGATTGCCTATAAATATGACACTCCCAGATTCTCTCAGGTACGCGCACACGAGCTCCCGCATATAGCTCCTGGCTTACTCTTACTCTCACTCTCTCTCTTTCACTGCTCCTCCTTCTCCTTCTCCGCCATCGGCGCTCCCCACGAGCTCCCGATTGGCCGCCTCTAGAGGGACTCCCCTGAGAGATCCTTCTCCTCATTTATGTTGATCGTCAATCCCCACTGACTTGAGCGTCGGAGGGTCTTCCGCGGAGGACCACCCCCAACACCTCTCGCGTGAGGACTTCTGTGCAGATCCGCCCAGGAGGAAGCCCGATCAGGAGACCGATCGCACCCGAGTCAGAAGACAGATCCCGGCGGCAATAAGTACCATCAGAGCCGGTGCTTTCATCAATCATACATATATAAAGGATTGATAATAAATAGAGGAGACAGTTGCAGAAAGTTTCAGTAGCCACTTATTTGGATGAAACCCTGATCATGGTAGTGATTCCTAAATATATAGAACCTGAAATAATTTGTACTTTGCCATATGTTTGAGACTCTTCTTCCTTGCCTCAGTTTTAGTAGGAATTCAGTCCCTTTATACCTTGATCCATCAAAATATCTGAAACCGAGACACCAGAAAGAACAAAAATCGGGCTTTTATTTTCATGCTTGCAGAACCGTTGGGGACAACAAGAGATCGAAAAGATCAGGCTCATGCAAACATGAAGTGATGCAAGATGACAATTGAATTTGTAACATGGACTGCCGACTAGAAAAGATTTTTAAGACTGAATCAAACCAATTGAATTTGTAACATTGACTGCTGACCAGAAAAGATTTTTAAGACTGAATCAAACCAAGTGTGCAATATATATAATAACTTTGACATAATATATGTACATGGGCTCTCACATCGAGGTATGTAATGCAATACTGGCTATTTGTGTTTGAAATTGACTTTCAGTGCCTAAGGCCAAGTAACGTGTCCAAACTTTTATGGTTAGTAAGCCTCAGGTGGATAATCCGATTATCACCTTTTGGTTTTATAAATTAAACAAGCAATGCGCTGCTGCACATGAATCCTATCAACTCCAGAATATAAAATGAGTCATCTAAATTAAGAAAGCATATCATTAATGTCCAAAATGCCACAAAGCATGAAGTTGAATGGTCAACAGTCGCAATATGTGAACGAACTGGTAGCAAATTGGATAAGGCTAATAGAAATATATAATGTAAAATATGCCATATTAATTAAGAAACAATTATTAATTATAATTGTTACGTTCTAAAAGAAATACGAATTAAAAAAAAGGTTCCTGATTTACAAATTAAGTGAGAAATGCATGTTGCCATCAACATTACAAATTTTTTAATCACTAAATGCATGGACAAGAAAACTTTCAAAATATGATTTATGGTTCCTTGGATATTTCAATGCCGTAGGTCATGGTCAACAATGTTGAGTTTTAATCTTAAGTAACTAATTAATCATATGTTATAAATTCTCAAGATTCTAGCACATTCTGTAGCCAGTTTGCGCTGAACACACAGGTGACACCCTTTTAAAATGAAACAAGGTGGTCTATCACATTTCATGGACGATGAGTGCACTCCCTGGTCAAGGTATACTGATAAAGAGAATTCCTGGTCAGCAGTCAGAAGAAGAGTTCTTGTCAAAAATTGTGGATGGTTATCATGACAAGCAAAAAAAAGTCAGTTGGGGAAGACTAGATGCTAAGATCATCTACACAAAAAAATAGAAATCATTCAAAAGATAAGGGAGAGAACATTTAGGTGGTCACAGGTACTGTTCTTGGATAATGAATGGCATAGTTTTTTTTCCATTTCCTTTTTTTTTTTTTAAAGATTGAACTCGGGAATTCACAATCACAGCAATCCTTCTTTTACCAGCTTGAACTCAAGATGACCATATAGTAAAATAATTTTTTTTTAAAAAAAAATCAAAGTATGATCGATTGTTCTTGATTTCCCTTGATTTCAGTTATAGCCTTTAGCAGGCCCAAATTCTGCATGAGCAGCTCCGACATTACGGAAACTTATTCTCAAAGAGAATTCTTTTATCATGAATGAGATGGCATTAGTAAATATACTGGATGGAAGCATAATTTCCTCAACAGGATCGCAAGGGGAATGATGTTAAACCTGAATGTTGTCAGCTAAATATTCAATGTTTATAATATATATGTTCTAGTGGGTGAGCGCGCGCTCTCTCTCTCTCTCTCTCTCACACACACATACAAGGAAAAAAAAATTCAGAACTTGGTAATTATTAGATAAAAAGGTGATAAATGCAGGACGTTTCTAGCTATTAAAAAAAAAAAAAATCATCGTCACATTTTAAAGCAAAAATTTATAAAGTAATAAAAGTTTTTCTGAAAAAAGACTGAAATTTATTCATACGATTCCATTTCATAAATGTTTAGCATACAAGATTAAATAGGAATAGGGGAGCAACAAACCCTTAACTAACTCCCTCATTTTCAACAAAAAGAATCTAGATCCTATTGATCCGAATTTTATTCAATCCCTCATTTTCAGCCAAAAAATTCAGATCCTATAGATCCATATTTTATTAAGAAAAAAGAAAAAAAATAATTTTCACTAAAAAAACTAGAAACCAGGAAAAAATAAATCAAAAAATAAATCTCCTAACTTTCTGACACTCTCCCTTAAGTTGATGCGTAGATATCAATCAGCCACAACTTGCTTATACAAATATCAAAGTTAGGTTTAAACAACCCCTTAATAAGAATGTCAGTTATCTGTTGTGATGTTGGAACAAATGGCATGCAAATGATTCCTTCCTCGAGCTTCTCTTTTATGAAATGTCTGTCTATTTCAATGTGCTTGGTCCTATCATATTGAATAGGATTGTGAGCTATACTAATTGTAGCTTTGTTGTCGCAATATAAATTCATTGGTCCACTTATTGGCATTCGTAACTTAGTTAAAATATGTTGCAACCATAACAACTCACACACTCCATTAGCCATAGCCTAAACTCTGCCTCTGCACTGCTTTTAGCTACAACACTTTATTTTTTACTTTTCCAAGTGACAAAATTTTCCATACATAGGTACAATACCCAGATGTTGACTTGCAATCCATCTCGAATTTTGCTTAATTTGTGTTTGTATAAGCTTCAATACTTCTTTGTTCTTTCTTTTGAAGAACAAACCTCTTCCTGGTGAAGATTTTAAGTATCTCAGAATTCGATAAATAGCTTCTAGGTGCTGCTTCTTTGGCGAGTGCATAAACCGACTGATCAGGCTAATTGCAAAAGCATTAGTATAGGACAAATAGATTAACTTCCCGACTAAGCGTTGATATTGAGATCGATTAACTTCCTCTTCCTCCTTGCGTTTACCAAACTTTATATTTGGATCAATTGGGGTAGCCACAAGCCTACACCCACTCATCCCATCTCATTTAATAACTCCAAGATGTACTTCCATTGGGATACACATATTCTCTTCTTTGATTGAGCAACCTCCATCCCTAAAAAATACTTGAAGGCTCCTAAGTCTTTGATCTCAAATTCTTTGGCCAAGTTTTCCTTTAATCAACCAATCTCAGTATACAATCATTTCATATTAAAACAATATCATCAATATATACTATTAAAACAGTTACCTTTCCATTATCTGAGTGCTTTATAAATATTGTATGATCAGTTTGAGCTTGGCTATATCCCTGTTGTTTTACCGACTAGGCAAATCTTTCAAACCATACCCTTAGAAACTATTTAAGGCCATACAAAGATTTCTTTAGTTTGCAAACCTTTGAGCCGAATTTTCCTTCAAAGCCTGGTGGGACATCCATAAACACTTCTTCTTCTAAGTCGCCGTTGAGAAATGCATTCTTCACATTTAGTTGTTGAAGTTGCCAATCAAGATTTGCAGCAATCGATAACAGAACTCTAATAGTGTCCATGTTAGCCATTGGAGCAAAGGTCTCGGTATAATCAATGCCATAAGTTTGAGTGAATTCCTTGGCAACCAAGTGAGCCTTATACCTTTGAAGGGTTCCATCAACATTGTACTTCACCATAAATGCCCACTTACATCCAATTGTCGTCTTCCCTCTTAGCAAGTCCACCAATTTTCACGTCTGATTCTTCTCTAGAGCATCCATCTATTCAAAGATAGCTTCCCTCCATTTTGGGATTTGTAAAGCAACTTGAACATCTTTTGGAATCTCCACAAGAGAAAGTTATGAGGTAAAACAAAAAATGATGGCGGGAGTTTGATATAAGAAAAAAGTTTGGATATAGGGTACTTTGTACAGGTCCTGACACCTTTTCAAAGAGCAATTGGAACATCTAAATCACTAGAGGAGTTTGACAGAGGACTACCTGGTGAATTCGGATTAGTTTCCGATTCAGCTTCATGGCTTTGCAGAGAATCTTTGGCCTCTAGTTTCTTTTCTAGGTACTTCCTTATATAAACATATCCATAAATTTTTTCTAAGTCTACATTTCCTACCTATTTTTCATGATTAGAATTTTGTGATGACAGTTCGGTTAGGGTTTTCTCCTTTGGAAAGTTTTGATTTTCATATCCTAAATATCTATCATTTATTTCGGGGGATCTTTAGGAAAAAAAATTCACTTAAATTTAGTGTGCCTTGAAAAAAATTACTATCATCTACCAAAATATGATCAAAATTTGAACTAATATTCAAATTTTTTAAATTATTATTATCCAAATATGCATTCGAATCTTCATCCATCTTCTCTTCCTGAACATGAGAACCAAAAAAGGATTTATTTTCAAAAAAAGAGACATCCATAGTGACAAAATATTTTTTGGAAATGGGATCATAACCGATATCCTTACTGTGTTGGTGCATATCCTAAAAAAATGCATTTAGTGACTTGTGGATCTAGTTTCCCTCGGGTTTTGTCATTGTTATGCACAAACACCACACATCCGAATATCTTGATGGGTAAATTAGATGTAAGCTGAGAAATAGGATATTGCTTATTAAAAACTTGTAACGGAGTTTGGAAGTTCAAGATTTTTGAGAGCATTCGGTTAATAAAATAGATCATTGTAAGGATTGCATCTCCCCAAAAGTATTTTAGCGCATTTTTTTAAAACAATAAAGCACGTCCCACTTCAAGAAGATGTTTATTTTTTCTTTCAGCAATCCCATTCTGTTGGGGAGTATCATTACAAGAACTATGATGAATAATCCCTTTTTCAAGAAAAAAATACCCCAAAATTCTATTGAAATATTCTTTGCCATTGCCACTCCAAATTATTTTAATTTTTTTGAAATTTGGTTTGAATCATATTGTAAAAATTCTTAAATATTCCTTCTACTTCTGATTTTTCTTTCATCAAATATACCTAACTTACCCTACTATGATCATCAATGAATGTAACAAACCATTTTTTTTGAAAGTGTGGGTGTCCTTGATGGCGCTCATACGTCACTATGTATAAGAGAGAAAGGTTTAGTTGGTTGATATAGACGAGAATGATAGGTAGAACGATATAGTTTAGCCAAGGCACAGATTTCACACTGTAATAATGAAAGATTTTTATTTCCGAACAAACTTAAAAACAATCGTTTTAAATATAAAAAGTTCGGATGTCCTAATCTGTAATACCATAATAAAATCTCTTGATCTTGTAAGTCAAATGTAGACTTAAAATAATCTTTTTGAACATTCTTACTTAGCGTTGATCCAGCTTCAAGGAAATAAAGGCCTCCATATTCCCTAGCATTACCAATCATGTTCCCCAATACTATTTCCTAAAAATGATAAAATGATGGATAAAAATTAGCTCAACATTCTTGATCATTGGTTAATTTACTCATGGACAACAAATTACAAGACAACTTAGGGACATAAAAAACATTATGAAGAGTTAAGAAAAATGAAATTTTTATTGAACCAACTCCTGCTATTACCAAAAAAGACCCATCGATAATTTTTATTTTTCTATTTCCTGCACATCGACTATAGGATTAGAATAATTAAGAATAACTTGTCATATGATCAGTTGCACAGGAATCAATGATCCATATGTTTTGAAAATCTGTTTTCATACTAGAAAAAACAATATTCAAAGGACTACCTTGGTGGGCTAAAGAACTGGAAGGATTTATTGAGAATTGTGAAGATTTTAAAAGTTTGTATATGTGCTCTAGCTAATCCTTCTCCTTTGAGTCATCGGTTATGGTTTGGAGAGCACGCCCTTTCGGTTTCTTCTTTCAATTGGTTGTTTTTTCATATAATTTTCAACAGGCCTCTCTTGTATGCCACGGTTTTTACCATGGTCACATGATTTTCCTCACCTATCTTTCTTCCTTTCAATGCTCCGTGTCGCCAAGGTAGAATTTTCAAGTTCAATATTTGCAATGAATGTCGAGTCCCATGGCATAATGTTCTTCCTTGCTTCTTTTTGTCTCACTTTCAGAGAAGACCTCACAAATCAATGGTAGAGGCTTGCAACCAAGAATCCTTCTTTTTAAACATATACACGCGATCAATCCATTTGCGTTTAGCATATCTTGCTTTATCATTAGCGTTCTCCCAAACATCATCATAACATTGATCTAATTCCTGCCACAAGGTTACCATTTCGTTGTACTAAATAGTAACCTCGCAATCTTCTTGTTTGGATTACCAAATCTTAATTTTTAATTCAAAAATCTGGTTTGCATTTTCAATATCTGAATAAGTTTTTCGAACCACCTTCCAAATATCTTTGCAGATGGTAAAAACATATTTGGTTTGGCGATGGCTATCTTCATTGAGTTAAGAAGCCAAGCCATAACCAAGGACTTCTCGGATCTTCATACTCTGAACATCGGATCATCCTCGCTTGGTCTTTTTGCTTCACCAGTCAAATAACCCAATTTTCCTCTATCATCTATAGCAAGTTTGACAGATTGAGATCATTTCAAATAATTCTTTTCGTTTAATTTATAAATGGTTATTTATAAGGAGGAATTAGCTACAACCTGATCAATACTGCTTGTTGCCACTGTCGTTAGCATGGAGGAGATGCCAAAGGTGACTTCGAAGAAGGTCTTCTACCGTGAAGGAGTGAAGGAGTCGACGCCATCTTTCAGAAATCAGAAAAATAATTTTTTGAAGAAAATCAAACTAGAACCATAACTCTGATACCATGAAAGTTTTTATGAAAGAAGACTGAAATTTATTCATTCGGTTTTGTCTCACAAACATTTAACATACAGGATTAAATAGGACTAGGAGGCAATAACAAACCCTTAACCGATTCCCTTATTTTCAACAAAAGAATACAGATCCTATTGACCCGGATTTTATTTAATCCCTTATTTTCAATTAAAGAGTTCAGATCCTATTGATCCAAATTTTATTGAGAAAAAAAAATCTCGCTAAAAATAAAATTAAAAATTAAAAAAAAATAAATCAAAAATAAATCTCCCAACTGTCTGACAAGTAACCTGCAATAAACTAATTTTATTCTTATTTTGATCAATTTGTAAACTAGCCTGCAATAATCTAATGTTAATTCTTATTATTTTGATCATGCCAGTACTCGTAATGGGAATTCAGCTCTTTGTACAACTTCTCGTGCTGCATAGAATGGATAACTGATCGGCAAACTCAAAGATGCAAGGTCGACAATTGTTCAGAGCCAGTTGAAAAATAAAAGAGGGAAAGAAAAAAAAAAGCAAAATGGAGAAAGGAGGAGAACCTAAGTCAACTGCATGCTAGCTGCTTCAGCTCATCTTCGTAGCTTCCATCATAACATGCAGCAAACACGGTAAGTTCAGCTTCACTGGTTGTTCTTCCTCGCTATTGCTCTAAAACTAGTAGTACCATCAGTAGTGTGTCCCTCGTAATCCCAGAGTTGGTGGAAAGGGTTCGCCAGTTTTCTATTTCACATGAACTTCTTCTGGTCCTCAGCTTTCTTCCAACCCCGTGAACTCATATTATCTTTCCGCTGACGTTCGTGTTCCCCTTTTTTTCTTAAGTCACAACCTCAACAATCTCAGCTTCACCATCACTGTAATCAGCCCAGCACTTTGGCTTATCAATCACATTTCCTGCCTCAGGGGATTCTTTTGCCACCACAAGATTTTCAGATATAGTTCCCGGAGAAGTTATGGCCTCTTCAGCATCAAGACTGGTGTCTTTTCCCTCTATAGATTGTTCAGCCTCCACATTCTGGTCATCATCCTTGGCTTCCACAATTACCGTGTTGACATTACCAGTTTCTTCAGCACAAACTTCACTATCTTCAGAGATTTCAGAGGAAACTGGAGTAGGTGTTGTCGCTAGACTACTTGGTGATGGTGGTAAACTATTTGGGGACAGTGGCATACCAGTTGGTGATGCTGAAAACCCACTGGGCGATGCTGGATAGCCATTAGGAAGCCAAGGTTGGCCTGGTACAAATTCAGCAGCATTTGGGTTCATTATTCTAGGACCGAAGCAATTCCCATCAACAGCAACAAACTCACCATTCTGCAAGACAGGTTTGTTACGAGGACCCCGGTGACCGGATCGGTTGTACCCACCAGCCAGCCGTGGACCATAAGGGACCCTAGCAGTAGCAGAGTGATGAGGATGCTTACGGACAGGAAGTGTCAGCATTGGGGGTATATTCACTGGAGGAGGCAAGATTCCTCCATGTTCTTTGAAGCCTGGCATTGCAACTGAGCCAAAGACTGGAATAGTCGATGGATTGAATGGAGGTGCAGCTGCAGAAAGTTTGCTACTGGGCTCTTTGGCAGTCTGAACAGCTTCTTCACGTCTTTTGTCTTCAATTGGTAAAGACTTCTCCTTTTCAACTCCACTGGATACCTGTTCTGGCATCTCATGACATGCATTGTTCACCTCAACAACAGAAGCAGCGGCATCCCTTTCTGGCATGGCAGGTGTCTCTTCTGAAGCCAATGAAACCGCTTCACATTCCTTCTGTGCAAAACCTCCAGTTTCTGATTCTTCTGATCTTTCCAAGACGGGAGCAGCCTTGCGTTCCTCTCTTGTGCTTTCTTTTGGATCTGCATTCGTTCCAGTTTTGGATGAGATTTTGTTTGACTCTTCCAAATTTTCCACATTCTTAGCCTTAGAATCAGCAGCATCTCTATCTTCAGCTTTCATTACCCCGACAACTACACCTTCAATTTCCAGGGTTGCTTCTGAAACTGGAATATCAGTTATTTCCTTGTCCTTTTCCTCTATAAAATGTCCCTTAATTTCCCTGCAAGAAGATGCGGGGTCCTCTTCAACGGTCTCTTGATCTTTTTTCTCCTCCTTAAGATCCTTTGCTGTCTGCTCACCTGGAGTTAGTTCCATAGAGCTGACATCCTTGGAGGCTTCATTGTTCTGCTCATTGGATCTTTGTCCTCTGGCATTTGATCTTCTACAGCCTTCACAACAGTTCCAGGAGGAGCCAATGCTACGTCTTTGTATGACAAATTTTTTCTCGTCGACTGAGCACCGATTGGAATTGTTAATGAAACTGCCTTTGCAGCTGTTGTTGCAGTAGCAGGGCTGGCTGGTGCTGACTTGGCATTACTAGACTTTTCTATACTGTTTGATGAGACAGCAGGGGTGCTTGGTTTGGGACCGAAGCTAGAACTCTTCACCAGCTTCTTTGAAGCAGGGCCAGAAGCACCAGTAGAAACAGCCTCATTAGGTGATGATCTTGGCGAAGAGAAGGTAGTGGCTGGCCTTGCCCTATGCCGTCCATTCTCTGAGTTGTTTAATGAATTTGTATTAATCTTTGCCAGACTTGGTCTTTTCAAACCAGACTTGCGGCCTGCCAGGGATCTTCCCTTTGGGCCGGCCTCTTGCCATCCTTCATCAGATGTGCTTTCTTGTGACACGTCATCCTGTGGGTTCAATGCAGATACATGAATTACAGTTATGTTGGGCTTCTCATCTTTAGATTCCTCTGGCTGAATATTGCTGCTATTCTCCTTATCATTAGACTTCTCCTTCCATGAATGATCTTGATTGGATGTCTCAACCTTACTATCATCATCCTCAACCATTTCCCATTGGCTTTGGCTAATTCTGCCTTTGATCTGAGAAATTTTGAAACATGTAAATAATGTTTGTGCTCAGATAGAAAAATGCACTTGCAGTAGTTTTTTTTTCTCTGATACTATATACCTTTGCACGAGCTTGCTTCCTTTGAATTTCTCTTGATTTGAGCTCTGCATCTGGGTTGATATAATCCAAAAGATCTGAGACACTGGTAAAATAGCCAAAGGAAGACAAATCAGCAAGACCAAAACCTATAAAAATAGCCACAGACTAGGATAGCCCAAGGATAGGCAGGCTCTACCGAAGTTTATGTGAAAAACTATTCATGATTTCCCGTTTTATTGTTGTGTTAGATAAGAAAGGTGGAAAAAAAAGGCCAAAAGAATCATGTAACTGTTATTGACTAGAAATACTTGTCAGAAATACAGTAATATTTCATACACAAACTAGACTTAGATAAATTAACTGTTGGCTCTTAATGCCTTGTTTGAATTGCAGCAAAATATGGACAGAAACAGAAACAAATCACTTCCATCCAAACCCACAATTTTTCTCTCTGAAAGTGGAAATTTGGAGAAAAAAGAATCTGGATGCTCTTTTTTTTTATTCTTCTTCTAGCCCAAAACTGGATGGTCCAAATAAATTCTTCTTTTCTCTCATGCAAGTCCAAACAAGAGAAGTCCTTTTTTTTGTTTCTTCTTCTCTGTTGTCTTCCCTTTCTCTTCTCTTCTATATTAACTAGTATTGTCTACTTTTATATAGTGTAATATAATTAAATCAATAGCTACTGCTAGAGATATGGTTTACCTCAAATGACCTTTGCTAGCAATGGAAGCATCCGGCTTTGGAGTACCATTGCGTGCAGCTTCCTGCTGCTCAAGTGCCTTTGATTCAAAGTACTCAAGCCATGCAGCAGCATCCTGCATAAGATGTGTAAAGATGAAAATAGAACTGGATGGTGCTCTAGTATAAGATGCAAAAGGTGATAGACAAAATGCTGTCACCAATAAAAAGGCTACCTGTGTACGGAGATCTTCTGATCCAAGCTTAGCTTGAAGTATGCGTAGAGTGGTTTGCTCATGTTGGACACTTAGAGAATAGGCTTCCATCAAAGACAAGGCAATGGCAATAGCATGATAACTGGCCGCAGTCTGTACAAGAGGACAAAACCAAATTATCTCCCAAGGAAGCAGAAAGTGAATAATATTGTGTGCAAGCATCTAGAGCATACTGTAGGTCAGGTCTACGGGTGTATTCATGCAGTGTTTACAATAAAAATTGAAGAAGAGTTAGGTTCCTGGAAGAACAGAATGCATCTGTTTGGAACCGAGGCCTGAGTTTTCAAATAAATATATCTGATGAGTGCATGTGCCACACACACACACCCCCACCCAGCCACCCACAGAGAGAGAGAGAGAGAGAGAGAGAGACCTGAATGTGATCAGCTCCGAGAAGTCTTTGATTGCACTTAAGAGCCTCGTGGAGGTACCTAAGTGCAACATGAACGTTTCCCAAGCCTTCTTCCATCATTGCTACATTGATGTACGTTGCAGCAGTGTTGGGGTGTGAAGGACCACAAGTCAGGTGCAAAAGATATAATGCACGATTAACATACCTGGGGCACAGGACACATGTCAGCATTTTACTGTCATAAGCAAAACATGCAGAACTAAAATGGAAGAATTGACATGTCACAACAGTTTTAGGTAGAGAAAAAAATAACAAGGCAAGAAATCTGTTTGCTCCATACGACACATCAATAGCAATGTTCTGCCTTAAGTTCGTATCAATATGGAAGTCAAAGGCATGCCGCATTTGACAACAAATTGCCAAATATCATGCTTCAACTTTTCCAGCAA
Organism: Calamus simplicifolius; assembly: GCA_900491605.1. Classification (NCBI taxonomy): domain Eukaryota; kingdom Viridiplantae; phylum Streptophyta; class Magnoliopsida; order Arecales; family Arecaceae; genus Calamus; species Calamus simplicifolius. Next base: position 75,650 of record UESW01003924.1, on the reverse strand, counting down.
GCCTGATTCTGACAACCTGCTGTTGCATGTGATACATCATGCACTTAACCATGATAGAAAACTCACATGAGGATAACAATGTTAGAATAAAGGCTGGTGCTTTCAATTATCAAACAAGGAGTAAGTTTGTACGGAATATTAATCAGCATATGTAATAGGATTTATTTCTGCACTTATCTTTCTTTTACCATAAGAAGATAAGCTAATGCTTTAATTCTGTTTCAAAACTGTATGACTGTCATAAAGTTCGAGAAAACATAATGATAAGATTGCAGGCAGCCATAAAGTTTAAAAAAGACCTTTAGGTCATAAACTGTCTAAGGAACAAACACTTTGTACTTTATGGAACCATATGTTCCCCAAGTATAGGGATCATAAAGTAAACAAAAAGTTTGACCTATGGGCTTTAGTTGCTTCCATGATTAATTTCTTGATGGTCTTAAGTAGAACGGAAAGCAGAACTATAAGAGAGCATGATTTATCAAGAAAAATAGCAAGCAATAGGAGCAAATATTGATCCTGGGAATAGATTTCATGTGTTGATTTTAATGCTGATAGGAGAAAGCAAAAGAGAAAAGGAGGTTCTGATTATAATTATCGTAAGAACATTTCATGGCTTGTGCAAAAATTATCAAGCAGAAAGAATCTGGACAGGAAGATAACTTCAGAGGGGGTTAACACCTTTACAATATTCAACTGGAGGACAACTGGTTCCTAGAGTGATCATGATAACCAACATTCCTCGATATTGGTATGGACATCAAAATGAAACCCTAGTACAGAATTTCAAACTATTTAGATGGATTAGAAACATATGGATGGGATCTAGGCATATTGCACGGTTTCAAATTATCATTATGATTACTACAAGATCATGACAATGGAGCTCAGGAAATGCAATACACAATTTATGAAATTTTGCAGAGGGCAAGTAAAAGATTCCATTTCTTTCATGAAAGTCTACATAATGATGTTAATGATCATATGAGAAAGCATGAGAAAAAAAGGGGGCTAGTTAAACTTAAAATATTTTCCAATTATCTTTAGGATCTCACCAAAAAAAAAGGTTTGGACAGCAAAATATCTGGAAATCAGCATCCTTTTCACAAAATTTAATTGGATAACAATAATTTCCAAGATATCATGACTATCCCAATCTATGTTCTTTAGTGTTAGTGTGAGAAATTTAAATTAAGCATTAGTACAAGGTGTCCGATTATTAACAACAACAAAACTTTAATTCCAAGCTAGTTGGGGTCCACTACATAAGTCCTTTTTCTCCATTCTACTCGGTCTAGAGTCATATTCTTTCTGTAAATGCAAAGATATTAAATCTTTTTGTATTACTTTCTCCTATATAGTTTTTGATTTACCTTTACCTCTTTTTCCTTCTGTGTATCAAATCATTTCTTCGTACCGATGCATTTTTATATTTACATTGAAATGTTCAAAGTATTTAAGTTATCCTTCTCTTAATTTGTTTTGGTTAGTGCTACCTTTACCTTTTCATAAATAACTTTATTTTTTATTCTATTTTTCTTGTATCACTACATATCTATCTTTACATTCTCATTTTAGCCTCATTCATTTTATATACATGCAATTTTCTAACCATCTAATATTATACATCATAAAGCACAGCTAATATTGTAGTTGCTTTATAAAATTTTTCCTTCAACTTATCAAATATTTTATGATCACATAATATTTTAGTTGCACTTCTCTATTTTATCCAATTTTGTTTTAATTCTCTGAACAATATTATTTTGAATCTATCATTCCTTATAAATAATCAATCCTACATATTGAAAACAATCGTTTTAAGAAATTTTATGTTAATCAAATTTTACTCTACCTTCATCTCTTTTCTATTTATATTAAAATTGCATTCCATATACTTTTTGTCTTACTTAATATGAAACCTTTAGTTTTTAATGTACCTCTTCATAATTCTAACTTATGATTAACTTTAATTTTAGTTTCATCTTTAGTACCATATGATTTGCAAATAGCATGTACTATGAAGTATCTTTCTGAATATATTTAATAAGCTCATTCATAATTAATAAAAAAAAGTAAGAAATAAGATTGAATCCCTGATATAAAGCCACTGTTAGAAACTCAATAGTATTACCTCCAGTAGTTCCAACACTAGTAACCACTCTATCATTCATATCTTTTATTATATTAATATATTTAATAAATATTTCTTTCTTTTTTAATGCCCATCTAAAACTTTTTTTAGGCACTATCATATGCTTTCTCTAAATCAATAAAAATCATATGAAGATTTTGTCTCTTTTTGCTACACTTTAATGAGATAACTTGGTTTTATATCAAAAAAGCTGACTATGAAAGTTATAAGGAATGATAGATTAATACATTTTAACCCCTCTTCCAAAGTTTCATATTATGACTCATGAGATTAATACCATATTAATTAGAACAATTTTGAATATTACTTTTATTCTTATAAATTGATATTATAGTACTCTTCCTTAAGCATCTTCTTGGTCTTTAAAATCTTATTAAACAAATTTGTCAACCAAGTTACTCCTATATCACCTAAATATTTTCAAATTTTAATAGAAATTTCATCAGGTCTCACTATTCTTCTAGCTTTCATCTTTTTCATAGCATATTTTACCTTAGTTATCCTAATTCTACAGTATACATGATATTTCTATCCTCGATAGAGTTAGTAAGGCATTCTAAAATATTTGCCTGATTTTTATTAATAACTTATTAAAATAACTGCTTCATCTTTCTTTAATCTTGTTCTTCTTAATCAAAATTTTTTTATCACTATCTTTAATACATTTAACTTGAATCATATGCAAAGTTTAAAATCTTATGAAATGGGGTTATTCTAGTTTTTTTTATAAAACAAGATGCGCCATTGTCCCATTTCATCTCGATAATTGGGATAAGGATGTCCCAAGATGCCTCAATTGGGATGTTGGGATGATGGTGGGACAATCCATCTCGATACTTGGGGTAATAAACCATCCTTACATTCCACTGGGACCTAAAATCCTAATCATATGTCTAATTGTTTTCTCTTAATTTTACAATCATCTATATATATATATATATATATATATTTCTTGTTTGTGATATCACTCTTCAGATGTCTTGAATTTAAATTTTAACTTCTTTTGAACCATTTTATAGCTTTTTTATGCTTCTCTATTCTTACATTTAGATGGTTTTCTATAACATCCTTTTTTAATCTTAACTGTTAATTGAACTTTCACAATTAAGTTTTCTTACCGCATGGACTTTTTTATTTTTTCGACTCTCCTAGTATCTCTATAGCGACTTTTTAATACCATTTACCATCTCTTCTCATATGATATTGATTTATCCATCTAAACTATTTTTTCTTCTTTCAGCGTTCTGTATTTGAAAGCTATTAGTTTCTCCCCTTCCAAGCTTCACCATCTAATCACCATATTCCTATATTCTTTAATCCATCTCCCTCATTTTTGAATACATATATTTATAACCATCAATCTTCATGTTCATAAGATGTAACCATACTTTTACGCTAGTCAATAATCTATTGCAACCCTTCTCCTTTATTCGGGCTTGAGATTGGCTATGTACAAAAGTAATATTTTGTACAAAACTCAGATTGATTATCCATATTAAAAACAAGATGTTACTAATTGGAAAAATACACATAGGTTTGCATGTATATTCTATAAATTGGGTTTGATAATATATTTGAATCAACCAAGTAGAGTACTTTATTGCAAAAGCATAAAAATGAAAACAAAAAGTGGAAAAAAAGACCATATTTGATCCTATAAAACATGTTTTATGGACACGTAATCCATATAGACCGTAAGGAAAGCTATATATCTGATAGGATTCTCTGATACTTGTTAAACAGAATTTTAGGATTCTCGTATAAAAACTATTTTCTTCAATAATAGTTTGCAAACTGTGGTACCTCAGGCACCTAGATAAATCTAATTGAACAAACAACTGAAATGATATAGTTGCAAATAATTAGATTTTACAGCAACCAGAAACTTAGGACAAACACAGATTGGTTAGGTCAGCACAGAGTGGAAATTAAGTTTGTCCACATGACCAGGGTTTAAGGCAGCCAGAAGTTAAGACCACAAGCAGAGTTAGACAGCTCAGAGGATAATGCCATTCATCTTATTCTCGCAACACAGAACCTAATCAGCACTACAGCTAATGCATAATGACTCTGGAATCATGGAATTAAAATAATGAGTAACAGCCTTGAAAACACAGCTTACTTCAATGCCAATTCTGTATGTTGAAGACGATAGTAGAAAACAGCTAGATCTCCATAGCTTTTCATCGTATCTGGATGATCTAGACCAAGTTCCCTCTCATTGATATCCAAAGCCTTTTGTTGATAGATGGTTGCCTGTTTAAATTGCAAACAAAGAATAATGATTTTAAAACATAACTAAAAACAAAAAATGCATCTTCTAAAACATAACTAAAAACAAAAAATGCATCTTCGATGCGTTTATTAAGACAAAAGTCTACTGAGCATTCATAGTGCAGTGGCCAGACAGCTGTTACCCATTTCGTAAACAAAACAAATGCTGCATGAGCCTTGAGAAAAATAAAAGCCAAGGGTAGAATGTTAAACACGCCATACTGCTGCAAATCCCATTTATATCAAAGATAAGCATTTTAAAAGGTAGAAAGTAGCTCTAACACAACTATGGGGTTGTGAAAGCAACGTGCAATTTGATTCTTTTTCATTCTGATCAGGATTTTAAGTAAACTATATTCTACAATTAGATGCCTTGGAAAATGATTCTGTTGACATAATTGGGGTTCTCAACTATACTTCACACTATTTCTAATTCATATGCAAGCAATCATGCATGAAGCAATTGGCATAATATGTATGTACCAATTCTGGGGCTTTTGATCCATAATATTTTGAAATTAAAGCAATCAAAATGGCAATAGTAAGCCAATTCACCCGTCCATGAATTCGAAGGAACTCATTTTCTAAAGCATTGCCAATGTTTCACAGGTATGCATGAATATCTATTTCAAGAAATTAGCACTAAAGAAGAAAAAGGATAATACTTGGATGCCTCTATATCATTAACTATCATCTTTATGACATGGATCTGGTCATTGGACATCATCTAATCAACAGTAATCAGAAATTTTCCATCAAAAACCATTAAATTGGAGACTCAACTGATATAATTAAAGCAGTTCTTGGTATGTGTACATTTAGGAAAAAAATAAAATGATCTAGTGCAACTCCTCTTTAATATATAGTGCAGCTATTTTCAACAATCTAATGCACATTAATACACACACAAATGTACATGTTTATAAACAGATAACCTTCTATTCATCCTACTTTGCCAACACCCTAAGAAAAAGGGTTTCCTTCTGAGTGTTTGAATATACGTGTTCACTCTGATTGCTTGCCAAGTGGGTCTGTCAGTTTTATGATGGGCATATCTCATGTCAAGAGTAGCCCTGTCCAAGAATATGGCAGCAGTTCATAAAAGGCTGCTCTCAAAGACTGATTATATGCCTCAATCAGCAAAGCCATGGATGGGACAGGGAAGGCTGGTTTTTCATTGAAAGAGAACATAGAAAGTGAAAAATCAGTTAAACCAACACAGAACAAGCCAGTTCTACTCCTACATGAACACACTCAAGACCATTGAGGTCCTATATTGACAAATAACATTGGCAGCGCAAAACTGCAAGTGATCACACATATGCCCAGAACAATAAACAGTCATCTACCATAAATCGATGGTCATAATGAGCTAATGACCTTTCAGTCTATCTCCTACAGTATTGGCAGATTCCACCAAATGTCAAACGCATGCCGTGCAATCAGAAAGGACCATCATATTGTTCTAGATAGGAGTCAATAATAAGTTTTCAACAAAAATCCACAAAGAGCAAAAATAAGTTACACTCAAGAACCATTTGGTTTGCTTTCTACTTGCTCTGTAGAACAAGCCAGTGTCTTTAACACCTTAGGCCCAGTAAAGAATGGCAAACATCATAGCGGCACTAATAGTTAAATTATGATCCATAGCTGACATGAACAATCTGAGAAATGAGGCACAGGAAATTCCATCATGCCATGAAATCCACATGAAATCCCAGGTTGCCCAAAAAGTCCCATCAAAGTTGTATTTTTTCAGTTTGCCAGTAATAGTGGAGTCCATAGTCTCTCAATGCTCACAATCACGCAGTTACAATCACTAGAAACCTTCATTGGCTTCTGACAAAGGTTTCTACAATATTAAGAACAAAAAAAGAGTATCCCAGAGGCTCACCCCACTGCAGGGTCTGGAGAGGATCATACAGAGTCTTATCCCTGCATGTGGAGAAGCTAGTTCCATATTTCAAAGTGCTATCTAAATTCCAACCATAGAGCATTTTGCCTTGGCCATCAGGCTTCTACTTGACCTCATAAAATCCCTCATAGACCAGCCAATTTATCTCCCTCAGAAATGCCAATAAATCTTGCTTTGGACGGAGAACCAAAACTGCTAGTATTTCAAGAAAAAGGGGTGAAGAAATGCATATTTTTGAGAAAATTAGGCAAAGAAGAGGGAATTGATAAATACATGAAGGAAGCACATACAACATGCTTATGTTGTAAAACACTAAAATCAAAAACTCCAATGTATGGAAGAACTTGTTGAAAAGTGATCATAGACTCATTTATCTGTCAGAGAAACCAAACAACAGTTTGTGAGGCAAAAATTTATGGTACTGATTACAAGAAGAATACTTCTAAGGTTATTAATCCTATGCAGGCCACACTATATTAAAAGATCATGTAATGTATAAAATAAATTTAGCTTTGGCTGTTAATTACTTGTGCAATAGAAACTTCATAATATACATCTAGATTACATAGGAAATGTGCTTTTGAGATGGATAAGCATGGGTAACGAAGGTCAAAAGATCACATGGATGAGATGGAAATGATAGAAATTGAGTCAGGAAAAACTTCTTAACAATGAATGGGTTTACAATAGATGGTTGTGACCATATGAATCATGAGCATGTGATTTATATTCACCATACAAGTAGCAGGATTTGACCCAGGCTATTCTTATCTTCAAGCTAGTTTTCTTCTCATTGCCTAGTGACTTTTTTTCTCCTTATCTATACAATCCATTTTTCTTTGTTCATGACTTCCTCACAACAGCAACATAGATTTCCAAAAACATGCTTCCTGTTTTACAATCCTATCACCTCTGCTTCTTTTTACCAGCATTTGAATATTTTAATTAGCAAATCAATAAAATTATTCACTAAAGGAATTTCTCTCCATTACCTAATTTAATCCTTCCATATCCTGCCTACCAGTACTTAAAATCTAACACTTTTGCTAATTTACTACAAAGAAAGGGATGGATCTTACATTTCTTGAGACAAAGGAACAACCTATCCACTAGTTTCTCTGCATCATTCATTTCTCTACTTGAATTATCCGCCCTACATTAGATGCACTCTTCTCTCCAACAATAAAATCTCTTAACCATAGATACATAACTAGCACTAGAAAACACTATTGATCAAGTCTCTGATATTTCAAGGTATGTACCTGGTTAAAATCGCCAGTATGGTAGAGCACCACAGCCAAAAGGCTATATGCTCCTGCTGTCATTCGGTGGTAAGAACCACAGACTGCCACAAGCTTTGAAAGCGCCTTCAAGATCAAAAAATTTAAAAAAAGTTTAGGATTTTTTATGAGAAGTAAACATATTTTTCCTTTCTTGGAAAAGCATGATGAAAGCATGGAAAGAACAATGGTTTTTATACCTTGCTGCCATAGTTAACAGCATCCTCTAGTTTGCCTTTATCCAAGGATGTCTTGGATGATTCCAACAGAGTGCGTCCATCTGCAGATGAACACGCAACATGCTGCCACACAAAGTAACAAGTGTCATAGTTTCTAATAATCAAGTCGAATTTGTCTCCTGGGAAAAAAGTGTGTTCTTACTTTGTATACAGGAACCATACTGATGATATCTGACCTCCTGAAAGGATATGGACTGTCCATGTCATAGTCTCTGGGAATTAGGTCAAGTCCGACCTGCATTGGGGAAGCTCCACTATAGCTTATAAGTGAAAACAAGGTTTAGGAACTAGGACCTTAGGTGATTAAATGATACTATGAAGTAAACAATAGAAATTAGGCATCCCACCTTGTGGCAAAGCCCCCGTAGAATGGCATACTTCCTCAAATCACGACAACCTTCATCTTTCCATCTCCATCCAAATCTCTTTAATAAAAAGATTTCCAGCCACTTTTGCCTCAGATTATCATCATTAGATAAGTTCATATCTACATTATCTGCTGGCAAAGATCCCAGCAAAATGTTCAAACAGGAGGCCACAGATCCTGACATGTCAGTTATATTATCAACTGCTGCAATAACTGCCTGCAGTATATGCTTAAATGCTCGAATTATCATCTCATGTATACAAAGGGACTGTACATGAGGAAGTTTGTCAGCAAGTTCAACCTGGTAAGAAAGGCAGAAACATATAAAGAGAAAAGGCTTCAGCAAGGGTTTTTTTTGTTACTCTTATTATTATACATCATAACCAGGAATGAAATGTTTAATAGTAGAACAATAAACAAAATAATTAAATATTTACCACACGTCCTAATGAACACATCTGCAGACCCCTGGTATGCATAAAATCCGTCAGTGTCCTCCCATCAACGGGCGAAAGTTCTAGTGAAGCAAATCTGCTACCTGAGGAATAATGAAGCATGATGTGAAGGCCTTGGCTGCATAATTACCAAACCCCATAAAGCAAACATCAGCAAGAAAAGCTAGCCAAGCTTACCAACTTCGGTAGAGCAGTATCCTCATAATGCTTGTGTGCCATCTCAATCAACTCATCAGGTGACTGCCATAAACAATTATATGAGATGAAGATGAAGTCCCACAACTATATTTCACAATAGGCAATAAAATTGTAAAGGCCAGATTCACTTGGTGTTACACATCTGGTCTCAAAAACATTAATCATCAGTATTGGTGGGCCAGATATGTAGCTAGACAGAAAATTACTTCCAGGGAAGCAAAGTGCCTGTGATATTCATTAAATTATTAATAGTGGCCGAAATATTTAAAAGAGATTAACAGCATGCCAAACCCTCTAACTAGGCATTTCAGAGAGGTGATGATCAGAACATGCAATTGCAAAAGCATGATTAAGCACCACAAAATATGGAAAAATTAAACAGACAAAACACTCGATTTGAGAATCTGAAATATTATAAATAAACAAAAGAGAAATCAATTATTGAGTCTGATGAGTTATTCATCCAGTTAAGTGTTGTTTCAGCGCAAGAAGAATTGATAATAATAACAGGAGCAGGACAAACCTTAAGATGAAGACCGGTATCAGACTCTTTCAGGCGCAAGAACGCTGCTTCAGGAAGCAAGTTCTGCAGCATAACTTCCTTGTTCTCCTTTGAATTGGCATCGCCTGCCACATGTGTCTTGTTTGCATCAATGCCACTACATGCAGAGCTCTCTTTTGCAAGATTGGTCTTGCAAACCCTTCTCATCTATCTTCTTCTTAATCTCTTTTAGCTGACCAAATTGTTTCCCGAGACCCTTTACAGTTGGCTCAACTTTGGTGTCTTCACTTTTCTTAGACTCCACTTTCCCAGAAGCCTGGTTCTGTAAATGTTGCACCCAACATGCTCCAGATCCCACCGGATTGACTTTCTCTGCTTTGTTTCCTCCCTTTGCAACTTTATCAGACTATCTGCTAGTACTTTTCGTACCAAGGACCTAGCAGATTGTAAATCTTCAAATTCCATACATTGCAAGCGCTGGCCTCCACCACATGACTGAGTGGATGGCTTGTGCAATAGCATTCTCAAGCTGAGATATAGACAGGAAATATCTCATCATTATCTTGCTAATTAGCAAGAAATAGTTTGATCACTGATCAAAACAGCCTAAAACCAAACACTTATGCATACAACCAAATTAACATGAAACAAATATAAACAACACATTTGGAAATATTTATTCTACATATATCTCAAATTCAACCATGGAATTACCTATTGACATTTAAAGCATTGCTACCTCCCTCAGGCTGATCTTCAATATTGATGTCCGACTGTGTTACAGGATTTCCAGCCAAGCTAGCTTCAACTGGAACCTGGACGACGGCAGTATATCCACAATGTCTAACAATAACTACACCAAGGGTAGCAGTATCCTGCAAGGTCACCATATTTCTTCAACACTTAACTAGCAATCCCACCATGGGTTACAAAGAAGATTCACTGAGTGAAATCAGTGGGGTAAATTTATTAGGGAAAGACAGCACTTACATTAACAGTTGCACTCTCATCAGCAGTGATTCCCTTTAGTAAATTTCTTTGAGCAAGCTCCTTAAGAGACATTCCTGGAGTCTGACTCCCATCTAATTTCATTTCCAACTTAGTACTAGCATCAGCTTTATCTCTCATAACTGTAATTTTTAAATCCCCAATTTGTTCCCTGTGCAAAATCGCATCAGCAGGACCATTTGGCATTGTGGTCAAATGTTCATGGCTAGCAACAAGTTGCTCAATAGCTCCAACAGCTTTCAGGACAGCAACATCAACAAATAGGCTGTGAAGAAGGAAGGCCTTCCTGTCTCGTATTTGTCTCTCTTCGGCTGTTTTGCAAGGCATGGCAGCTAGGATTGAAAATTCCTTAGCCCACTGCCTTTGATCATGCTTCCCATCTCTTCCCTGACCTCCACCATTTCCACCCCAAGCTGCATCCTCCGTCGGAAGAGGGGGAAAAAGTGATGGCAATTCTGCAACGATGGGAGGAACCACCCATGTGTTTGCTCGGAATCCATAAGGAAGATTTCCAAACTGGAACAAAGTGCATATAGACTGACCATAAAGTAATTACAGAAATCTAACATGTTACAATTAATTCTAGATTTATTTGAAGTTGATTTTTTTTATTGAAAAAAAAAAAGTCATTTGAGAAGAACTTGATGAGAGTCAAATACCAAGATAGCTATCATAAACTCCAACATGTTCAATCTGGTCCTACTTTTTGATTTATTTAAGTCTTTTTCACACAGCTTACGCTCATCGATTAATGGCACGAAGCAAGAATCATTATTTTTTTCAGTTGGGTAAAGATTGAAGATTATTGCTAATCATAAGCCATTACTTGATTTTATTTATAGCAACGAATAATTTTTTACTACATCAGAAGAAAGTGATTATCTTATTTGTTCACTGATGAGAAACCAATTGAACTGGGGACTAAGAGAGACATCTGATTGGAGGACTCGTAGAAAAGAGCTGAGAAATATAAGTTGATCATATTAGTGAACCTTAGAAAAACTAAATGCAAACTCGCTAAAGGTTTTGCAAAATACTAACATCGAAGGAACATGGCCCATGGAAATATTGGTATGACTCGACTCAACTCAACTCAACTCATCTAAGCCTTTTCCCAACTACATGGGGTCGGCTACATGAATCTGCTTCCTCTACTCTGCTCTATTCAGGACAAATATGGTATGACTGATGGCACAAATTCAATTAGACCGGCAGGGAATGCATAAAATCATATCACTTCAATGAAATGAAGAGTCAAAGAATTCAGTTATATTTCAGCATACATTCTGCAAGAGAAGACACATAAAATAAGATGGGCACACTCTATTGATCTCCTTTAGAACGAACTATAGAGCAATATGTCCATAGATCGTAGGGGCTGGTATCTATAAGGGAAAAAAATGAAGACACCAATTATTCAAAGAATAAGAAGTAAAAGCGCACCTTATTGTGCTCAATAAAAGCTTTCATGAGGGACTTGTACGCCTGCAATTGCAAAGGATTCTTGATCAAACAAAACCTTTTACATGTAAAAACGAAGGAAGTAGGGGGAGCTCATGAAGGTAAGCTATGAAGGAAATGTCCAAAATTTTACTCACACCATCAAAGGCGCGGCTAATTTGCTGCAGCAACCCCACCAACGAATGGCTGAGGAGCGCCCTTTTCCCAGCCGGATAGAACCCTTTCTGAGATGCTACGATCGTCACTGGCTTTCCGTTGCAAATTCTCACCTGCTCATTAATACCCAACTCCCTCTAGTCACTTAAGTCAACGAAAATATTCGAATTTAACGCTTATTTATTAAATTTCCAATGCAAGCTTCAATCATTCTTGGAGGGGGGAAACCCACATCAATCTGAAAGAAGTCGTCCTCCTTTTTGTCGTCCGAGAACGGTCTCGATGACCTCCTAATGTCTGAACGAAATACAAACAAGCAATCCAAGATCCAATATTTCTTCGTAAAAAACTGAACAAAAAAAAAACGCGAGATAAAAGGAGAAAGAAAGGGAGAAACCAACATTGGAGGGGCGGCGTGAGGTGAGAGAAGGAGAAGAAGTCGTAGAACTGGCTGAGCTTTGGCGGAGGATAAATCGGCTCATCCTTGTGATTCCCACCAGGAGCGGCGGTGGGTTCCGGTGTCTCGGACTCAGTGGAGGCCTCGGACGCCTTCGTGGGGCCGCTAGGCTGCGGCGGAGAACCGGAACGCGAGTCACCCTTGGGGCTGACTCCAGGCCGTGCCGCCATCGATCCGGCATTCTTTTCCGGAGGCAAGCCGAAGGCGGTGGTGCAGGCGACGATGTCGAGCAGGCGGCGGACGTGGGCGACGGCGAGCTCCTCCGTGTAGTCCTCTGCAAGAAAACAGACGGAGGGCGCGCTGTTTAGCCTCGGTCGTGGTAAAATAACTCGCGGAGCAGCACAGCGTGAGCACTAGAATTCCACTGGTTCTTTAGAGAGATCAAGAACCGTTCGTTTTGCGGGCCTTAATTCTTTATTCGTTTCAAAGGAACAGGAGTTGTTTTTTAAACCGGTGCATTGCAAAAAGAGTTTAAAGTAAAAAACGTCATTTCAAATAGTATTTTTTACTTTCACCTCTTCATTTTACATCAGCAAAAAAATTTTTTGCTGGCGTGAAAGAAAAACGATAAGAAATCATCATTTCAAGTGGCGATTTCGCAATTCACTTCTATCTCCCATACAAAAAAATGGATATGAGAGTAATTAATAAGAAGAGAAAAGATAAAAACTTATAGTTTCAAATCAAGTAGGAGAGTAATTAAAAATATTTTTATTTATCTTATTGTTATTTTTGAATTAAATAATATCTATATAGTTTCAAATCGAAGAGATAAATGATACGGTTCACGAAGAGTTCGGAAACTTGAAACGTGATCCCTTCATGGCGTACGTAGAGACAAGTCAATTAATTAAAAGTGATAAAAGAGTGATTTAAAATTCAAAGATTTGAAACTCTATAGATATTATTTAATTCAAAATAACAATACATATTATTCTAATTTTTTTGATTTATGTTTCTATTTAAAAATTCTTTATTTTTAAAAATTATTTTATTTATTTTTAATCTATAGTTTCAAATCTTTGAATTTGATTTGAAATTTAAAAAAATATCAATACATATATTTTATTTATCTAATTTTATTTTTAATTTAGAAAATTAATTCTAAAATTTAAATATAATAATATAGAATTAAATAATATTTTTATTTATCTTATTATTATTTTAAATTAAATAATATCTATACAGTTTTAAATCTTTGAATTTCAAATCACTTTTTTTATCACTTTAATTAATTGACCTATCTCTAAGTAAGTCACGAAGGGATCACGTTCCAAGTTTCCGAATGCTTCATGAACCATACCGTTTATCTCCTCAATTTGAAACTATATAGATATTATTTAATTTAAAATAATAATAAGATAAATAAAAAATATATTATTTAATTACTCTCTTAATTGATTTGACATGATAAGTTTTCATCTCTTCTCCGTACTGTTTATCTCCTTGATTTGAAACTATATAGATATTATTTAATTCAAAATAACATAAAATAAAAATATATTATTTAATTTCTTTCTTATTTGATTTGAAACAGAAAAGTGTCGATTTCTTATCGTCCTTTTTTTCTTGCTTTTTTGCTGATGTGGCGCAGCGAAAGTGAAGAGGTAGAAATAAAAAACGCTATTTAATGTGATGTTTTTCACTTTAACCTTTTTTTTTATAATAAAATTAATTCTCATGCCTTTTTTTTTAAATCGATGCCAAAAAGCATCGGTTTAAAAAATGACTCGAAGGAACATGGAACATCATTAATAATAATTCCTATAATTTGGCAATCAATGCCCGTATAAGTCGGCCAGCATTGAATGAACAGTTGTGATCGGTGACTCCCAGGCGACAAATCCCATTTCAGTGACAGGACGGGTGCATCTGAGAGGGATGCGGGTGATGTTACCTTCGACGATGGTGAGATGGCAGGGCTTGAGGGAGACGATGTCCACTGTGCCTTTCAACGTTGGTCCTCGTACCTGTTGAAGTACACCACCGGTTAACGTTGAACCAATAATAATAATAATAATAAATAAAGATAATGCTCCGGCTTGAATTAGCTGCTAGATGTTTTAAGGCGGTGTTTGTTAGTTTTTTTAATTATTTTTGAATAAATATATAGGATAATATTTATCTAGAGAAAAACTGAAGGAATAAATATCTTTTTAAAATTATCACTCTGTCATCGAAAAATAACTTTAATTATTTCTAGATTTTTTAGGAAATAAGTTTAGGGAATAACCCATGGTTAAACATGGGTTATTCCTTCTGGTTAAACTTTTTCAGCACTATTCCTTATAGTTATAGCATTTGGGGATAAGAAGGGATATTTAGGAGATATCCCTTCTTATCCACTATATCAAACACACCCTAAGGCAGTGTTTGATACGAAAAATATTATCCATGGATAAGTGTACGGGATAGAGTTTTATCCCCTGGCTATCCCTAGGGATATCCCTTGGCTATCCCATTGATCATATCAAATGCAAAAAGGTAAATCCATAGGATAACTTTTTTTTACTCTTATTTGGAGGGATAACCAGCTATTCCTGCATTCTCTAGGGAATAAATTGAGGGGATATCCCATGGTTAACCATGGTTAACCATGGATTATCCCTTTGGTTAATTTTATTCTCTGCTATCCCTTATAGTTATGGCTTTTGGGAATAAGAGGGGATATCCAAGGGATATCCCCTTATCCCCTATTTCAAACACTACCTAAGTGACCATCTTCCACTAAGTATAAGCTTGCTTGAATTAGTTGTTAGTCACTAATCACTTAAATGAATAACTAATCCAAATAAAGCCATCAAATAACTATTGATTGAAAACCAGTTCAAACGGCCTTAAATACCGCAATTGATTGAGTAACATCGAAGAGGAACCAACACCAATGAATAGGTATGTCAATTTTTTCGGTTTAGCTGTTTATCTCATTGGTATCATGTTTAATGAATCGAAGAATTCTCGATTTAAACAGCTTAATGAATAATGAGAATTATTCGTTAATCGCTAAATGGGTAAACGATCCAAAAATAGGATTTTTCACTCTATCTCCATTTACCTATCCTCATCTTTATTAACTTTAATATAATATATTTAAATTTTAAACATATATATATTAATATATTAAAATAAATAAAAATATATATAGTAAAACACATTTGAAACATTCTTTCTATTTTTTTCTTCTATCAAATAATTTTATTTTTTATGTAAACAATCAAACAGATATCCAGTGAGTACTCGATTATCCGACCGAGTATTTTATCCCTATTTCGTTAACTATAACGGTTTAACAAGATAAAGAACGAAAACATTTTTCTAATAGAATCGATAGAGACCGTTCTGGACTATTTCTGGACCGTTACCATCCCTACCAATGAATGAAACTTAAATGTAATTAATAGAATTTATCATTTAATTTTTTACTTATTAAATGGTACACATAAAATTATTACATATAATGTATAACAATTTAGGCAATGGTCAAACAATTTTTTTAAGAATACAATAAATATATTTTTAATGAGTAAGATATTTGTATATATATATATTATTCATTAAAGATAAATTAAAGTCGACTGCATCTAAGTTTTATCCATGGCAGCATATCTACCGGTGGAGAAATAAATAACAGCGAATTATTACAAATCTTGTACGCACGTGTCGGCAAAGCTTTATGCAGAACTAAATCGCATATAAAATGTATGCGGACGCGCGCACCCATTACTCAATGGAACGATCCGTTACAGTCCTGGATATTTGGATAATGCATGCAGAACTGTGCATAAAATTCCATGCATATGCAAAACCGCATAGAAAATATATGCCGACGTAAGCACCTAGCGTCAGTTAACACCCTTTTTTTTTTCTTTCTTTCTTTTTTTTTTTTTTTAAAGCAAGCGGGCATATGCTGGAGTATAAACGTTGGGCATGAGGAGGACGGCGCATAAACTTTGATAACGATTTTATGTATTCCCGCATAGAGAAATATATGAGGTTCGCCGTTTTTGAGTTTCGTCCCATGGAAACGGTTTGCTTACCTCGTGGGAGAAGGAGTAGTTGGTGACGTGGCATGTATCGACGTGTACGGCCAGAAGCTTACGGACGTCCAAAATCCTATCCGTCGATATCCCCTGTGTGCCTCGTGGCAGTCAGATGGAGCTGACGAACCCCTTAATCTTATCCTGGACCACAGGCTGCGGTGCATCCGAAAAACACAGAGGGGGAGAGAGAGAGCGAGAAAAAAAAAGAAAAATTCCCGTTACCTTGAGCGTCAGCTGGGCGTAATCCGGGGTCTCAACGGTGACGTCGAGAACGGTCGGCAGCACTGCACGTTTCCACAGAGACAAGTCCTCTTTAGATCCTTGGATTGCATTTAAAGAGAGCAATAGAGATTAGAATGGAGACGAAGAGAGAGCGAGAGAGAGATTTGGGGACCTTTTTCTTCTTTTTTCTTCTTGTCACCTTTGGCCTTGTGAGGCTTCGTTTTCCCGGCCTTGGGAGCCATCGAGCACCACCAGAGTCGTCTCAGAGACAACGAAAACCACCTTGCTTCTCTTTATAACTATTATTATTCGAATTCAAAATGCTCTGAGATTCCTTGTACGTCTCACATATGTAGTAGAGCCAAATGGGATTGGAGAGAGTAATTAAAGAAGATAAAAAGAAAAGACGCCAACTTTAATTATACGACATGGAGGATGGTATGAGCGAAAAAAAGGAGCTCTCTCAGAAAAGGGAAAGAAAAGAAAAAGAGAAGTAGAGAAGAGAGGAGAGGAGATTGGATGTGGTGGGAGACACAGAGAGAGAGAGAGTGAGAGAGAGAGAGAGAGAGAGAGAGAGGTAGGTGAAGGGAAGGTATAGAGTATAGAGGTGATGAGGAGAAAGGATAGGGGATAAGATTTTCGAGGTCTGCTCCCCTCCCAGTGGCTTAAGACTTGGAGACGGATATGGAGACAAAGAGGCAGGGGGGGGCGCGTGGGAGGGTGAGGGATTTGAGGCCTCTCGTTTGTGGCCGTGGCCTCATCACCAAATCTCTCCCTTCTAATCCATCCCCTTCTGGCTTCGCCTTCTCTCGTGCCTCTCCGCTCTATCTTTCGAGTCCAATCCATTCCCTTCTTTTGACCGGGACCGAGGCGGTCTTTGGAGTCTTCCGAGAGTTATCCGGGATAAATGACCTTGATATGCTTGGAATGGTCGGCAGGCCACTTGCAATATTTTCTTTTTCTTTCATTTTTGTGTCTTTCTACTTCCGGCTTAGATGTCGTTTGGATGGTGCAGGGAACGTTTGGGTGGCTTACATACGACCTTGTTTTAATTTTTATCTTTCCGAGTCAACAAATTGCTGAAGAGTTTCACGTTGTTAATTTGGAATATCTCGTTACAAAGTTTGGATATTCTAGGGATTTGTTACCTGTATATTTTATGGTTAAAAGATGGATTCTTTAGAAATAAGACTAGATAAATATTTGATGAACGATTGAAGAAGCATGAAAAAAATGAGTTTTGGTAAATGGTAAGGCAATTGAGTTTCAATTTGCATGTGTTTAACATATCAAGAGTGTTTGAATTGCTAAAATTTTATTTACCACAATGCCTTGTGCCAAGAAGACCAATTTCTTTTCAGGAGAAAGGGGGTAAAGGATTAGTTAATGATAAATTCTCTCGTGGTGCTATAAATAAATGAAAGTCTTGTCTTAAGAAATGATTTTTAAAAAAAAAACCATTTGGATAGAGCTTTGAATGGATG
This sequence comes from Calamus simplicifolius, assembly GCA_900491605.1. NCBI lineage: Eukaryota > Viridiplantae > Streptophyta > Magnoliopsida > Arecales > Arecaceae > Calamus > Calamus simplicifolius. The sequence continues at coordinate 57,437 of UESW01003924.1, read as the reverse complement.
GAATTCAGGCTCGATTTTAAAAAATAAAATAAAAAAGTATCTTAACTAAATCCTTATATAATGGGTAGCATGAAATATTGTACATAAATTATAACAGATGAAACTATCAGCTAATGAAATGACAGTGATTTTTCACACTTTTTGAATGAATAAGATTATTGTTAAAGTACAAAGTAATTTTTTGTAATTTGTTTATATATATATATATATATATATATATATATATATATATATATATATATATATATATATATATTGAATTAATATAAGAGAAATATCGGAGACACTACTTCTGGCCTCCCTAATACCTTGCTAGATAGTTGGAGTGATGCAAATAGCCACAATTAGAATCAAATTTGATTGATTTTTTTTTTTTTTTTTGGTACAAACGAGTGATCACACCACTCTAGGGTGACTCAAACTCAAACTATCATAATACAAAAGAAGGTTCAAAACTGGAGGACAACATCACCGGGCTTCCAGCACCAGAAACCAGAATGGTCAGCCACCCTAGCGGCGATCCAATCAGCCGCTGAGTTGGCTTCTCTAAAAATATGTCTGATCTGTATACTATAAACCCTGTGGAGAAGGGAACGAATATCAGAGATAACGGGTTGGACGGCAGCTGATTGCACTGATCCTGATGAGCCACCGAATCACCGTGAGGGCATTACCCTCGAGGATAATACGATGGGCGCCAAGACAGCGAATAGCACAGGCAATACCCGCCCAAGCGGCATAAAGCTCCGCAAGCGGCACAGAGGAATCGAGGAGACCAAATCCGTCAGCAGAAATCAGAGTTCCATCAGAACTCCGAATGATATAACCCGCTCCAGCAGATCTACCATGAACACTTCCATCAAAGTTGATTTTGACAAACCCTGAGGGGGGTTCCCAAGAAATAAAGATCGTTCTCCGTGCGCTGCTGAGACAGCATCGGAATCCCAGTGGCAGGGCTGTCAAAATTACAAGCCAAACGATGGGACGTGTACTCAGTAGATAAGGACAAGGCAATCCGCACAACCCTGAATGACGGAGTCGGCTCCTGGGTAAAGACAATCCGGTTCCGGGATAACCAGATTTGGTAAGCAATGTAAGCCCTTGTCGAGCCCTGCTTGCAGCTGCCTCTCCTAACATCCTGCCTGATCAAGTCAAGAAAGGATAGACAAAGAGAAGATGAAGCAACAACCCAAGGCCGGTCGCTAGCAATCTCCCAAATATGCCTAGCTTTAAGACAAGTGAAGATGGCGTGATCCACCGACTCCTCGTCAAGGCCATATATCGGACACGTAGGCTGAATCCCCAGGCCACGTCTAGAAAGCACTGAGCAAGTAGGAAGACAATTCCGTGCAACCTTCCATAGAAAGAGACGAACCCTGGGGTGAATGGGAAAGCGCCAAATCCAAGCCAAATCAAGCAGCGGGCGGGAAGGAGCTCTGTAAATCTAGATAATGTCCCTGATAGGAGCGCGCGGCAGACAAGATAGCCTCCAAACCCTGATGTCGAAGGAATGACAGGGGAAAGAGGGATAGCAGCTATACGACACATAAGCTCCTCCCCAAAGTAACGGAACAACAGAGGGTAGACCAGGAAGAATGATCGTGAGCCGTGAGATCACTCACATGCATGCCAGGAGGAATGTCAGTGCTGACAAACGTAGGCCATTGGGACAAAGGAAGATCAGCGATCCACGAATCAGAAGTAACATTCATGGAAACACCATTACCCAGAATCCAGGAGATGTTGTGAAGGATGGTCGGAGCATGAATGCAAACCTCTTTCCAGAAGAATGACTGACCCCGAGCAGGCTGCAGGTTAGAGGTGGAAGACCAATCCCCATACTTGGCACGCATAAAAGAACTCCACATACAGTGTGGATCAAGCAAAAATCGAGTAGCGTGCCTAGCAATCAAGGCCTCCCTCCGAACAGTAAGGGACTGGATCCCAAGACCTCCCTCGAAAATTGGCAAACAGACACAGTCCCAAGCTAATAGATGAACACCATGACCATCCTGAGATGAACCCCAGAGAAAATCTCTAAAGTAACGCTCAATCTTCCTTAGACAGGTCAATGGGACAGTAGCATTAGAAAAGATAGAGAGGAAGAGATGTGAGCACCGATCGAATAAGAGTAATCCTCGCCATCATAGAAAGCCCAGTGACCTGCCACCCCTCAAGCCGATCACGGATCCTCAGCTCAAGCTTACTAAATCCAAGATCCTAGGCCTTCTGCCAATAATAGGAATACCTAGGTAAGAGAGGCAATCCGACTACAAAGAGATCCCCATGATCTGCTTAATAGTCCCCAAAATAGAAGAAGACACCCTCAGACTAAAGCAAATCATAGACTTAGAAGTGTTAACTTTCTGACCAGAGGCAGAGCAGTAGATCTGAAGAATAGAAGCAAACCTGGCCACGTTGGCCATAGTAGCCCTGCCCAGGAAGATGCAGTCATCAGCAAAGAGCAAATGAGAAATCCCAGGTCCCTGAGGACCAGCCCGATAAGGGTCAAGAACATAATCCTGCTGAGCTTGACGAAGAGCCCGAGATAAAGCATCAGCCGATATAATAAACAGAAATGGGGAAAGAGGACATCCCTGTCTCAACCCAACCTCAGAATGGAAGTAATCAGTCCATCTCCATTGATGAGGATGGAGAAAGACGGACGTTGAATACAGGCCATGATCCAATCTATAAACAGCTACTGAAACCCAAATTCCTGAAGAGAGTGACGCAAGAAATCCCAATTCACTCTATCATAGGCCCTCTCCATATCCAGCTTAATAGCCATAAGCCCCTGACGGCCAGAAGCATGACAAAGGTCATGCATGAACCCTGAGCAAATAAGGCATTATCAGTAATACTGCGCCCTCTGAGGAAAGCACCCTGCTCCGGAGAAATGAGGCGAGGAATAACCCAACACATCCTAGAGATCAGGAGACGAGCACAAACCTTGTATAAGGTAGTGCATAAACTAATGGGCCGGAAGTGCTGGGGGCTGGAAGCATTTGGTCTCTTAGGAACCAAGGTAATGAAAGTGCGATTCCACTCAGAGGGAATAGATTTGCGATGGAAGATGAGCTGGATCGCCTGAACTAAGTCCTCCCCCAGAATATCCCAATAATGACGAAAGAAAAACGGAGGAAAGCCATCCGGTCCAGGGGCCTTATCCGCACCAAGCTCCCACAACGCCAACCGAATATCCTCCGAGGTAATGGGCCGAATCAGAGAGTCATTCTCAGCCGCAGTAACAGTATTAGGAGACAGAATAGGGTGAACTAGGACCCCATCACCAGCCTGCTCAGTCCACCTGCTATGAAAGAAATTAAGAAACTGAGCTTGAATCACCTGAACATCCTCCTGGAGCCGACCCTCCTCATCAGCTATATGTCTAATACGGTTTCCCGCCCTGCGTTTCTGAGTGGCCTGATGAAAAAATCTAGTATTACAGTCCCCTTCCTGAATCCACTGAATACGAGACCGCTGTCTCCAGAAAGTCTCCTGCTGCAACAGAAGGGAATGGTGGAATGCCAAGCTAGATCGTAGGGATGAAAGGTCGTCAAAAGAAAGAGAACCCTCCAAGTCCTCTTTAGCCTGGAGCGAAGAGATGGTAGACTCAACCTGCTCCACCTGTCTATCAATATCCCCAACCTCCAGTCTATGCCAGCTAGAAACGCGGCATCTAGCAAGGGCAAGACATCTGGAGAGCCGATAAATAGCATTACCTCTAACATGTAACCGCCAAACCTGAGAGATGATACCACGAGCAGCAGGATAAGAGGTCCAAAACTTCTCAAATATGAACTGCCTATGCCGCTGAGAGGTGATATCAGTAGAGATAAAGACAGGACAGTGGTCCGAGTCAATTCTAGGCAAGTGAGTGACAGTGACAGAAGGATAAAGCTGGAGCCAACTAGAAGAGGCCAAGGCCCTGTCCAATCTCTCCCAGACTCTAGCTGAACCCTGCCCCCTATTGCACCATGTGAACTGCGGTCCCTGAAACCCCAAATCCAAAAGACCAGCAGATGAAATAAAGTTCCTGAACTTAGCACGGCCCACAGAGCCAAAAGAAGCCCGGCCTCCTCTCTTCTTAGCAGCACCCAAAATACAATTAAAGTCTCCAGCAATGAGGGAGGGAAACCCCTGGTTAAGAAGAGACTGAATCTCAAACCAAAGTACCCGACGCTCTTGAAATCAGTGCTGGCATAAACACCCGAAAGAAGCCAAGGTCTAGCACTACCCTCAGAAATGACCAAGGCAACCTGCTGCCCATAGCTATGGAAAGCATCCACTTTGATACTCTCGTCCCTCCATAAAGCAACAATGCCCCCCAAAAGACCATTGGACTCAACAGCATACGAAACCCAAGCTTGTGCGATCTGTCTCCGAAAACGGGCTAGACTAGCCCCAGAAAGCCGAGTCTCCAACAATATACAAATATCAAAAGAATGAAGCTGCATAAGCCTCCCAAATGAGGAGCGAAACAATAGTTTCAATGCTCCTCTCACATTCCAGATGAGAATCTTCATTGTGATACAGGATTGGGGAGATCCCCGACTATCACCCCTGACATCTCCACAGAACAGTCCAAATTTCCTAAGCCTTTGCAATGAATAGCCCGGTCAGATTCCATCAAAACCTTCGTAACACTGGGATCACCTCAGTGCAACCCAGGGATCCCGTATCAGCACAATCAACTATCCGGACGGAGTCCATCAAAACAGCCGAGTCAGACAACTGAATGGCCTGCTTCAGCTGATGAACAGCTGATTCATGAGTGCCAGAGTCCAAGAGGGTCAGGAGATTTAGCTCAGAAGCTGTCCCCGATGGGGGCCCTACCCGACCCCGGGCCTTCTTAGCCCCAGGGCCTGACTGGACCGAAGACCCCCGGCCAACCACCGATGAAGCGACAAACGTAAAGGCTGCCTTATCCCCAGCTCTACTAATAAGAGAGGCTTTACCTTTAACTTTGGAAGATCGGGATGTCATCCTTATGGAAACGGGCTCCACTGGTCGGGCCCGCTTGAAGGGACCCAAGACTAAGTCTTTGCTAGTACAAATCTCAAGGGCCAATTTTGGAAAATTAGTGGCCTTATCACATTCAGACATTTTGGAATCAGCCTTAGGAGTTTCAGACAGAATAACCTCCTTGGCTGATTCCTGAAACTTGGCTACAGTGCCAACTGACACGCTTGAAGACCTCCTGGGATCAGCCCGGTTTTCATTAGCAAACGCAACGACACTGAAACCAGTGAAGATCCCTCTGCTAGAAGCTGCACCCCAAGCTCCCAGTGATCTCCTCAACTGACTCAGCGTCCGCCGACACATTCCTACCAACCACCTTGCCAGAAGACAACACCGAGAGCCAGAGGGAGGAAGCCGACGCCGAGCGATCTTCTTCGGGATAGACCAGCCGTCCTTAGAGACAGTGGAAGAACCAGGGGACAGCCGATCACCCACCGACTGGACTGGAATCAACGTCGAAGGAGGATGACGACGCCAGACTGTTGCCATCCATGGCCCAAACGATGGAGCAGCCACAGAAGAAGACCTCTCCCCCTCTTGCTTGCAAGGACCAGTGAGGTGCAGCGAAGCACACTGGTCACAGATGCCTTCCACGTTCTCAAAGGAGAACAGCTGCCAGAATGGGACACCGATTCCATGAACCCTGGCCCCTGGCCGGAGAGGAAGACCCAAATCCACTTGGATGCAAGCCCGCGCAAAACCACACATTTCCGGGCTCTTGTCGACTCGTCGGAGTATAAGAAATCCCCAGCCACCGAGAGGATGAAGGAGAGAATGTCGTCCGCCCAGAATTCCAAAGGAAGCAGAGGAAGCCGAACCTAGACCAGCACTTGCAGCAAAGTATCTTCCGCTGGAATAATTTCGGCACCCAATCGGCCACGGCTAGAACCTTCCCGTTGACTGCAAGCTTTGTCATTCGAAAATGAGTAAGGAAAGGTCGGAAGGATGGAGGCAAGGAATTCAGGATCGCATCTTTTTCCAACTGCTCATGTAAGGAAAAGCCGAGCTTGCTTAGGAATTCTATCTTCTCGATCATGTACAATACATGATCAGTGACAGGAGATCCATCCCTCATTCGAGCATTGAAAATAGCACAACTAGTCTTGTGCCTTTCAACATCGTCGGGTGTGCCGAAAGATTCATTCAACGCTTGAATGATTTTTTCTGGCTGAGCATTCTCGAATCGGTGGCCGAATTCATCGTTCATTGCTGCTAGCATGATACAACGCACGCTAGTTCTATCATTGAGCCACTTCTGATAAGTGTCTCTCTCAGAACTTTGGGTGTTTGCATCAGGTATCTTTGGTGCAGGATTATTCAGAATATATAGAATCCTCTCATGCTCAAGGACGATCTTAAGTTTTCTGAACCAGCTATTGAAATTGGAACCATTCAACTTGTCACTATCTAATAGGGACCTTAATGATAAATTAGTGGCCATGTTCTGCATAAGAAAAAACTAAAGTTTATTAGTATATAAATTGATTCAGTCTAAAGACTTGGACTTTAGTCTAAAGATTCTCCCACTATTTTATTCAAATTGGCAGCCTCTATACCCCAATTCGAAGAATTATTCTTAATTCTTTAGCGGGCACTAAGATCTACATAAACTACATACAGGCCCAAGTGAAGCTTGGCTAACCCATATGCATCTAAGAGTAGGTTCAAAACCAATTGTTTCCCAAACAATTCTTAGTGTTCAGTTTTGCCCCATATACCTCTTCAGCAGGCATGAAGTGCCTCCACTGAAAGTTCTGGTTAGGTCCAACCATTAAATGATATAATCAGTGTAACCTATCAATAGACAACCAAGCCCGAGTGAAGCTTGGCTCACCTGACTGTCTATGTAATAGTTACGCTGACTTATCATATAATGAATGATAATTCCGATGGTTGACAAGCACCAGGCATGGAGTGCCTCCAATGATTATCAAGACATCGGACTCATTATCACCCACCTTAATGGGAGGCTATGATTTAGTTATCATATAACTATTTCATTTTAAGGACCTAATAATTTTAGAGGATTTAATAATCTGTAGATAAATTGACTAATCAAGTTCTCCCACTGAATCTATGAAATCGATAGAATGAAACAAGATTAAGTCAGGTTAAGTGGCACCTAAATCAGTCAGACTGATTTCCTTACAGGCATGGGTCAACCCGAATCAGGTAAATGATCTGAATCATAAATGGTTCACCACATTGACCAGGTGAGTGAGATCGATGGGAGGGATATGCCATTAACTCGTTAAAGACGCATCAATACGAGTAGCTCCCAATTAAAAACCATTCGATCGTTGATCCTAGAGCAACTTGCCAACTCACCTTGACATCATATGGTTAACCAATTCTGATTTGACCATCTAAGAGATTCATGCTCAACCACGGAGCCTAATCTACTTCCATTTGGTTTAATCAAAGAGAAGGACATGATCAACTACAACTATTATTTGATTTAGAGCATTCTTAACCTAATCTAATTAGATTTGATCAAATACTCTTATAGTCCAGTTGATTTAAACCTTAGGGTCTAACCCTTTATGGACCCGATTTAGCTAACCCAAAGGATTAAATATATTTCATGTTTACATGTCATATATTTCAATCAAGCATCACATGTATTATGTTACTACTCATAATTCCTATATTTAGATCATATCTAAAGAGATTATGAATTAACATTTGACATTCAAATTAGACTCTCATAAATATTTGTATGTTTCATAACATAGACATCATGCCATCATATATCATATCTATGTTTTATACTAAACATGCAAATATCATGTTTTTATACAACATCAATATGTATCAAATATAAAACATATTTTGAGAGTGTGTGTAATCAGTGTTTTGAAGCCAAAGATCAATTTAAATTATCACGGCAATATGTCACAGAATACCTCGTTGAATGGGTAATTTGGATTTTCAATCCATCTGTGACCGAATAGACCTGTGATTTGTTTTAGCCTTGATTACACAATTAATAGGAGCATTAATTTATATGCAATAAATTAGATCAATACGAAACCATGGCTCTGATACCATTTGAAGGGAGAAACAATCTCCGAGGCATGCATGTTTTAAAAATTGATAACAATTATCAATGCGAAAATTTAAAGATTACATACTAATCTATCTAACATGCATCAAGATCATATCTTTGCCTTGTATATAGGATCGATTGATCCAAAATATGCATATAAATAAAACTATCAAGATCATGTCTTGATCTTCAAGGCAAGAAGTCATACTACTTATCTTGAAGCATGCCTTAAGATCTAGGGATCATATCACTTACCTTAAAGGCAATTGGTAAATCCTTTTATGCTCTGCAGCCGTTCAATCGTCCGGCCTCTAGTATCGTCCACGCGAAGCCCCGAATGATCGGATTCCCGGGAGTGCTAGCTCGCGGAAAATGACTTTGCTGATCTTGAATCCTCCCACTTGAATTCTTCTTCTAGATCCTCCACACTTCCGTTAGCACCAGAATCACCAGGATTTTCTATTCTAATTCTTTAGAAAATCAATTCACGACATATCGTGTGTGTTTTTCTCTTCTGTGTAATCTGGTGAGGGATGTCCTCTATTTATAGTCTCTTTTAGCCAGCCCATTAAATTCTAACATTTAGAATTCCCGCTTGGCGAAAACCAAGAGACGCCGAACCGTAGCGCTTGGTTAATTCCGACGTTCGGTAAAAAACCAAGAGTCGAACCGTAGCGCTTGGTTAATTCCGACGTTCGTAAAAACCAAAGAGTCGTC
>UESW01003924.1:27726-46962 GCA_900491605.1 Calamus simplicifolius | reverse complement strand
GCTCCATTGTTTGATTCAACGATTCGTATATGCTAAGACAAAAAAGCCTTATCCATTTGTAGATGGAACTTCGACAACAGCTAGGTCTAGAAGGAAGTTGTGAGCATTAAACTTCATGCATTACTTTCATACCAAGGTTAGTACGATTGATGATATCAGCCCAAGTGTTGATAAAACGACCTTGACCATCAACTACGGATTGGTTGAAATTGAAACCATTTAGGTTGAAAGTCATAGTACTAATACCTAAAGCAGTGAACCAGATACCTACTACAGGCCAAGCAGCCAAAAGAAAGGTAAGGAGAATTGTTGAAACTAGCATATTGGAAAATCAATCGTCCAAAATAATCATGAACAGTTATATATTATAAGTGTTTTCCTCTTGACCGAATCTGTAACCTTCATTAGCAGACTCGTTCTCAATGGTTTCCCTAATCAAACTAAAGGTTACCAAGGAACCATGCATAGCACTAAATAGGGAGCCGTCGAATACACCAGCTACACCCAATATATGAAATGGATGCATAAGAATGTTGTGTTCCACCTGAAATACAATCATGAAGTTGAAAGTATCATATATTCCTAAAGGCATACTACCAGAGAAACTTCCTTGACTAATAGGGTAGATCAAGAAAACAACAGCAAAACAACAACAGGAGCTGAATATGCAACAACAATCCAAGGACACATACGCAGACGAAAACTAAGTTCCCACTCATGACCCATGTAACAAGCTACACCAAGTAAGAAGTGTAGAACAATTAGCTCATAAGGACTACCATTGTATAACTACTCATCAATAGATGCGCTTCCCATATCGGATAAAAATGCAAACCAATAGCTGCAAAAGTAGGAATAATGGCATCAAAGATAATATTGTTTTCAAAATAGAGATGCAACCATACATCATAGGCGTTCTAGGAATAGCATTCTAATTGATCTTTCCTTTATTTCTTGAGACAAATTTGAGGTTATAGCCTCAAATGTTCGCAGCTAACTTCTGTATTTTCAAAGGCAACGAGCAAACATTTAAAAAAAAAAAAAAAAAAAGGCCGAGGACCATCAAGTAGAGAAAAGATTTGCTCATCACTCTCCGATGCAGTAAGTGCACATCAACCGCATAGATTGACTGCACATGCATGCTAAAGCCTTGTTGCATACCTCATGCGTGACGTAGATGCGGATGACCAATTCGCGTGATCGATGCGCGTTTACTGTATTAAAAATGCAGCAAGCCCGCTCTATCGTTTTTTGAGTACCATTAGTGAACTTGGAAAAGACTTGCTGCACTATCCTCTGGTGAGCAAGCAAGCACTAGGGTTGCGGATTGGCAGTGCACCCATGTCACCACACATGCCAAGGCCCAATGTGCGCCTACTGGGCCTTGGCACACTTGGCACTCGGTGGCATGGGTATATGATCAATCCGTATGTTCAATGCCTGCTTGCTGCACTAGAGTGTAATGCAGCAGCAAGAGTTTTCCTAGTGAACTCTCCCAGGTTGATGCGGCCTACCCATAACTCCAAGGCAGCCAGGAAATTCTGGGCTTGCTAGAGCCCAAGAACATCTATGACAAGTTCGGGCTCCAAACCCAGCGAACCATGCATGCATGTAGGAGTCCAATTTTAAAAACCTGGTGATGAACATTTTAACTCAAGCCCATAAATGATAACCCAAAATTAATCCTCCCGAGCCTCACAAGTCAAACTTTCATATAGAGATTTTGGCACTTAAAGGCTCTTGACATCACCTCAATCTGAACATCTTGACATGCAGCAATCCAATTTTGAAAACCCGGTGATCAACATTTGAACTCAAGCCAGTCAATAATAATCCCAAAATAAATCCTCCCGAGCCTTACAAGTCAAGTCAAATTTTCAAGTAGAGATTTTGGCCCTTGAAAGGCTCTTGAAGTTGTCCATACTTGGAGCACCCTGACTCAGATTTGGTTTTCATTATCTGAACATCTTGACATGCAGCAATCCAGGTTTGAGAACCTGGTGATCAACATTTGAACTCAAGCCAGTAAATGATAATCCCAAAATAAAACTCCCGAGCCTCATAAGTAACTTTCATATAGAGATTTTGGCACTTGAAAGGCTCTTGAAGTTGTCCATACTTTGGAGCACCTGACTCTCAGTTTGGCTCTCATTAGAGGAGAACCCAACCGAATGAAAGTTCTTGACTCAGGATATCACCTCAATCTGAACATCTTGAGCAACCCAAAGCCGGATTTCCAGTATTGAATGAATATTGGCTCTGATCGACCTATAAATTGCATCTCAAATTCAACCAGAAAAAAAGTTATTGGCAAGATAACACACTTTTATCAATTCAACATCTCAAGGAACGCAGCTGCTTTATCCACATTAACTTCAAATAATAATTCAAAAATATAAAAGGAATATACATATTCTGCTATCACTATTTAGGTGGTATGGTTAACAGGATTTCCAGTCCATAAGAACGCATTCGTTACATGTTGAAGACTCTCAATAGCTGGAGCAGCAAACATAATCTTGTTTCTTAACCGTCAGCAAATGCTCAGAGTTGCCATACAGGAGTTATTTTTGGGGTGGCTGGGGTTCTTCCAACCATTTGGCACGGAAGCCAGTACCTTTGCAATCAGGACAGCAAGCAGAACCCTGGATGGAAACAAAATCAAGTCCATTAATGTGATATTCAGCACAAACATGTGAAGGTTATCAAAGTCACACTACATTTCATCACCTTTCCCGTGCATATAACACAGGTGGTGTTTCTTGAAGGCACTTCACACAGCATGTTGTTGCCAAGGATGAAGAAACCTGTGCCCCCACACCATTTGCATTCAACGTAGCCATTTGATTCACAAGATGAACAAGCAATTGGTCTTGGTTGCTGCTCAAAGTAAATATATGAAAAGAATATCACTGATTCATTCCACCAAAAGAACATATAAAAAACGATGGGGGCGGGAATGTAACCATTCTCAGCATTAATTGTATATAACAGACTTTTTACCACGGGGGTAAATAAGCTGACTCTATAGTTCTGGACCACATGGAATGGGCTTTCAACTGTTCATTAAAGGAAAATTCACTCAAATCTTACACTAAATATCTAGTACAGCACAAGTTTAAAAAGCATACGCAGATCTCATGGAAAAATGGTTCAAAATAACGTAGGTAAAGAATTGAAGAAATCAAGGTCATCACAACAGAGATTATAATTGCATACCCTGCCTGTGAACTATGTCCATACTTGTTAATAAAATGATCAAAATCCCTTGGTTTTTCTTTTTAGAAGTATGGAGTTTTAAAACTTGATGGATGCCCCTGGATCATCAGCAAAGGACTGTGCCCTCATTGATTCCAATATTGTGCCAGTGTCCATTTGCAAACACAGAGAGTTTTCAATCAACTGCCCTCCCTCAATTTCTCTAATATTCCCATTTTCTTGAGACCAAAAAAAAAAAATCATCTTCTATATCTGCCAATTTCCTCTGACAAGTTATGAAGCCAAGTAGGACAAGAAGCAAAATTAAGATCCACCAATAATATCTGTGCAGGATATCGAATAAGCATCAAACATCCATGCTTTCCCTGGAACAACCCTCAGCCATTCATCTCATAATAGAGAAATTAGAGTAATAAACAATGACCTTGTGAAACAAGAGAAATTATACAAGAATCTTACTCTTCCTGGGTGTTCAATTAGATTAAGATACTTTTTTATCATATATAAAGCAAACTCTTGGTGGATGTCTAACGGATCAATCAACCATCTAAAGGTATTGAGAATATACATTTTTACCAATGCACTCACCTTGGCCTAACTCTTTCTCTTCCATCTTAACAGAACAAAACGTGGAAGTTAAAAGCGGGAGTGCATGTAGTATCTGACATAAAATATCTTTATATTACTCATCTATATTGCTCTCACATGCACCATATGTGACCAGTGCTAGTCCTATAACAAAATCAGCCATGTTAACCAGTGCACCCTAAAATTTATATTGAGATTTGAGGGAAAGAATTTAAAAAGGTAAAGCAGGTGAGCATATTGAGACTCCTAGTTTAATAGATTTTACAAAAGAATTGACCAACCTAAGCAGATATTCAAAAATGTGAGAAAACCATTCATTCAGAATAACATTAGAAGGCAAACAATAATAAATTTAAAAGGCAAACAGTCTTGATAAATTTCATGGCTGCTATGAGTTCTTTCCTGATCTATAGTGCTTAACACCCACGCAAAAAGAGCACCCACTGAATCTCCCATGCTATCTCTAGCCTTACCCTTCATTGGTAGTGCATTGCCTTTTTTCTCCCCTGAAATCCAATATAAATGCCTCCTTTTTTCTCTCTTTTTTTGAACATATCTTTTGCATCATTAAACATTAAACACAATGTCCTATCTTGGATTGCATTTACACCCACAGAGAAAAAATTAGTTTTTGATTACCGAGAGGAAGTTCCCTTTCTGGAGCATCTTTCCTTTGATGCCTCTTTGAATTCTTCTTTCAACAACTCCAACAAAATGGCATGCAAGATCAGACATCGAAGGTTATATTTATTATTAGGTATCTTCAGGTAGAGTGAAGCTTAGAAAAGATCTTAATGAGAACTAGGAAGTTCACCTAATGTCCTAAACCTACATAAAGCACGCACATGATCCTACAATGAATATGAAGGTGCAAGGTCTCTCCTCTTCCAACAATCAAAGCAGGCATCACAAAAGAGGGTCCATTTAAAAGACAATGTTTCTCCAGAAGACTCTCTAGAAAACAGAAATTTGAACTCTTACAGGTACAATCTTTTTCTAAACCATATGATGCTCCAAAGAATAATAAAACAACAACAACAATAACAACAAAGTCTTAATCCCAAGCTAGTTGGGGTCAGCTACATGAACATTCTTCTCCATCAACTTTGTTCTGAGTCATATATGATCCAAAGAGTAATATTCTCTAAAAAAATATGCTTCATTTCTTCCATATTTCACATTCTTTCCTCCACTGCATACAGAATGTTGGTATTCAAAAGCTCCAAATACATAGGACTGAATCCTTCATCCTGTCCTTAATCAACTATAAAAAATAGCAACTTTCTCTATCATGTCCAATTGGAGTAAAGTGCATGAACAGTACCTCTTAATGTAATCATTAGAACATGCCTTGTATAAAGCATCCAGCAGAGCAGGATAAGACATCTTCAAATTTTTAAAGGCCAACATAACTTACATTCAGAAGCAGATTATCAGCCCCATAGACAAGGAAAGTTGAATGCCAACATCTAAGCATAATGATAATGAAAGATGCCTCATTAGTTAGAAAATCAGTCAACTACTAGCATTCCACTTAACCTATAAAATATCTAACATTAACAACTTGAAGAAAGCATCTTATAGCTCAACCAATGTACCAAATGTTAAGATTAGACACTACTTCAGCCATTAGAAGGTTTGTGACTTTCAAACTAACATTAAAGCAAAGGGGAAAAAAATAAATTCGACATCTCAAAGGTTTCAACCAAATACTAGTTCCAAAAAAAGGGGTTTATAGCACCACATATTTTGTATGTTGATCAAATATCAACCACTAAAACAATGATACTAGTCTATCCATTCAAAGAGTAAATATAAAATATAATAGAAGCGAAATCAACAGAAAGAACAGTGTGAAAACTATCTACGATGACTCCATGAGAAATATTGCCAAAGTGCTAGCTCAAGCTCTCAATCCATTTTATTTCCACCTACTGGCCACTGTTCCTATCAAAAGCAGATGTCAGCTAAAATACCACAAAAGGCTGGTGCTCTTACCATTACTCTTAAAGCACTGGAAAACAAACAGCAGAAAGTGTAATTCAATCATTCCAGTAATCACTGCAAAACTAATTGCAGAAGGGAAGAAAATTATATGACTAGCTCTTATTGTGTATAACGTTCAAGTGATTTTTCTAAGTCTTCAGTAAAAATAAATTCAGGTGGACAATACCTTATTCTAATCTTTGATCAAGAACTCATCATTCATAACCCTATTATTTAATGAAAATAAATATTTTTCCATTGACTGACACTCTCCTACATGTAATCAGCTGACCTGAATGCGTGACGCTTCTTAAGCAACCAATAGGAGATATGGCGTTCAAATATTGATTGAATATTTATGATATTACATTACAATGCATAAAGCGGTTCAACCTCCCAATGACACTAAGGTGCTTTGTGGCCACCATAAACTTAGACTTTGTCATATCCCTAAAAGTTTATGTAAAGCAAAATGATTGTTCCTATATAGCTGTTTCTCAATTGTGGGATTGATATTGAATAAAATGGTACTGATGATGAATGCATGACACTTTCAAGATAGATTATTGCATGATTGGTTTGATAGGAGGAAAAAAGAAAAAAAGCCTAACAGGGCCATATGAATGCTGCTTACCATCTCTTTTGGCCTGTGGGGTTTCTTTTTTCCTTTCCTTTTCTTTTCTCGTTCTTGAATGTCCGGGAGGTATTAAGTGAAGAGTTGAATATTTGATATTAGGTGATGGGATGCTCTGTAATTTAATTAATTTGATCTTTATGAATTCAAGATCAGCAAGCCACCAATCAACATCAGCAGTAGAGTAGCTGGTTGGCCATATTGGAGCCCATCCACATCTTATAGAACAAAAAAGGGGAAGAGACCAACCTTCCCATAATTCACGGACAAATAGAAAGGATCAGCTGCCCTTACTCATGAGAAAAATATGGAGGAAAGAAAAAGGAGGGAAGGAATAAAAGGAAAGGAAACAAGAAGAAAATGATACAAGAAAGATGGATGAGGAAATAACACAAGGCAAAGGGGAAAAAAAAGGAACCATCAGCCTCCTTCCACTGCCCCCTCTGTTCTCTTCCTTGTCTATATTTCTTTTATCATTTTCTTTGAGAGAAAATTGTGGTCATGTTTCCTCAACTTCCTTCTCATTTTCTTTAGTTTTTCTGTATTTTGATCTTGGGAAAGCACCTTTTGATTGTGGGACTCCATACCTGACCTTTTTCTTCTTCCCAAATCTGAGATATTTTCAGATTTTAACAAGTTCTGATCCAGCTGCGAGCATAAATTTATATCTCAACATATTTCAAGTTGCAACATTTGACACCAAAGCACGTCAAGCAGTCAAGTATCCAAATCCCATTTCAACAGCAGCAATTCTATCCAATAGCACAACTACTTAGAGATAATAGAGCCACATGGAATCCAAAACTAGCATGGAATGAAAATAGTGATTCAAAATAAATTGTTGAAAACTATGTCTCTTGAATCTGGTGATGCTAACCATGTCAAAATTAATTACCATATAACAACACCGATAAAAAGAACCTACTAAACTACATAGTCATATGATTTGTTAATTTGCTCGGTTCCAGTTTGGTTTCATCAGTTGATAAAAGTCTTTTTTTTTTCCAAATCAATAGGTTCGTACATGTGACAAATTTCATTTCAGTCTGTAAATTTTTTATCAAGAAATTGATTTGTAAATATCAATATGGAGATAAATAATACAGCGACATTTCAAGGGAGGCTTGAGATAGAATTCATTTAAATATTAATCAATGAACCTCCACATGAACTTCTCAACCTGCTTATATTGTTTCACCAGACTGGATAACACCACAAATTTTTTCCTTAAAATTCCAATCTAATAGAATTTAACGAATCAGGTGCCCTAGATCTTCCCATCAAGATATAGAAAGTATTAAAAAGCTTGGTTTCTGCACTCTAACAGCATAGCTTGTGCCCCTCAAAGTGGCCCAATTGCATCCTTTTCCATCTCACCCATATAATGATCTCCATCCCTCGCCCGAGTCAATTCCGCCTCTCAGGTTAAAGAGTTAATTTCATAAATGAAACACTACCCTAACCTCCTAAATTCGAATCAAATTAGGTAAACATCACCGAATAACAGAAGAAAAAAAAATAAAAGAGAAAAAATAAAACTAAAAGAAATCCGTTCACAAATTCCACGAGAGGTCCCGAATGCAACGAACTCGATCAAAAATCGGGGTATCAAAAGCCACCTCAGACAACGTAAGAATCTCAACTTGTTCCAAGAAACACGATCCAAACAAGAACCTTAGAACTGTGAACGAGACAGAAAAGGCGGGAGCTGGTACCTGAGAGATGAGCCACGCCCGCTCCATCCGCTTGGCGAAGCCGGCGGAGCTCTCGAAGGAGTCGACAATGGACGCCCTGACAGCGAGCTCGGGAGCCTTCCAGAGGATTATGGAAGGGGCGGCGCGGCCCGTTCGCCCTTGGCGCCTTAGAGCGAGAGACGGGGGAAGGGATTTGGGGAGGTAACCGCAGGAGATCGCCATTGGGTGTCGTCTGGGCTTTCGCTGCTCTCGGGCTTCGCTCCCTTCTTTATTCGCCTTCTACGAGCCGAATAGCCGATAGACTCGCATTCCACTCACCCGCGAAGGATGTATCGCGGGGCGGCTCCAGCGGTGGAGAGACAGAATTGGATGTTCGATTGGCCAAAAGAGTGGGAACAGGATACTAGTCATTCTATGGACGGACCATGATAACTGGGGCACCTGCCCCGCACTCAGAAAACCTCTAGTCCCGGTAACTCTATCGCCGGGACTGTTTCTTTTAATAACTTTGATGTAATTACCAATAACACCCTACCAATTCACGTACCAGAGTCCAGATGTTATACGTTCAGCGGAGAATTTAGAGGTTATAAGTTCTTGGACGGCAAGAGAATTTAGACTTTTAAGAGCAGTAGTCATGAACTCACAATGCGAAGAACACAGCTAGGCCAAGGAATTGAAATTTCAAAAAGAATGTTATAAAGAAATAGGACATTTTAAATCAAAATATCGCTTTTAATTTCTTTTATGGGAAAGTCATGCCTTTTTCTTTCTTTTTTTCTTGGTAGACCTTTCAAAATGTTTAATTTGCTCATGGTCATCATAATTCAGAAATTTTACAACATCATACTTTAGAAATTTACCACCTACCCTTATTGAAAAATATTGTCAAAATTATTTTGAAATTTATATGTGTTTACAAAAAAACTAAATGCTACTTGAACCTTCTACAATTAGGTGACTTTAATTCCTTAATGTTTTGTTTATAAAAGAAAATATTGAAAATAAAAATAAAGTGTATTTAAATTAGAATATTATTCTTCATAGGCTATTTTGTGCCATTGCTTATATTTATCCTCCATATTTTAAGTGCAATTATAAATTGATTATTTGGTTTGATTATAAGTAAACAAAGAATCAAATTAAAACAAAATAAAGCAATTCTACTGTGATTTACTCTAGCCAATATTAAATTAGAGATAGAAATAGAAGTTAAAATATCATGGGATGAAGGTCATTTTTTTTTCAATTGTTTTATGATAGTTTTATTTTTTTCTATATAAAAAAAATAAAATCAAACACCAAATAAGGTTGGCATTGATGAAATAATCGAGGGGGATCCCCTAATCGGTATCCGTTGGCTTTACGCAATAGAACTCGATAAAATAAAATATTCATAAATACATAAATAGTGTGCTCATGTAAATACATAAATGCAATAACATATTTCAAAAGGTAACTTTTTGAGCTTTTTTTTTCTATTTTTTTGAAAAGCTAAAATTTTTACGGCATTATCACAACCTCTATTGACCTAGGACGTCTATTAGAACTATGACTGACATTGATCATCTCAAGCTACCTCTTTAGAGCCAATGTTTCTGTGCACCATAATGCAGACAAATACATTTCTAGAGTTGAAGGAGTAGGAAAGAGAGATACCCCCAGATAAACTTATCGGCAAGTCCATTGTTTAAGACTGGCATGTTTTAATTTTGTGAATTGGTGAAGCTTGATGAAAGCACCAGGTTGGATAAGGACGATGCACAGTGCATGAAGCCAATTGGAGAGGGTCTAATTTAATATCACGAAGTAGGTTCTTGTCAATGAAAATTTGATGCTCTTCATGTGGACTTGGTATCTAGTTTCCGCCCCTTGATTGCTCCGGAGCCAGTCATTAGCGATCTTCCCAAAAAATAATAATTCTTGATGAGCCAACTAGTCCACAGAGATTCCATGGCCATAAATACCAGCATCATTCATCCATTAAAAGTATACAAAGAACAATCCGTAATTATCTTTTTTTTTCCTCCTGAGGTGCAACGAGAACTGTATGAAGGATGAGCGAGGGAAACTTGGGCTTCTCGTCCATAATGGATTCATTTGAATCAATGCAATTAATTCCTCAAGGTTATTTATAGCGGGCTTGTTCTTCTATTCTAGCAACTCAGTCTACTTTTCTTAGCCTGTGTTTGGACAAAGAAAAAAAAGTAGGAAGAAAAAAAAATTAAAAGAAAAAATAGAAAGAAAATAAAATTTACCTAGTTTGGATGAAGAAAAAAGTAGAAGAAAAAAATTAAAGAGAAAAATAAGAAAAAAATGATGGATTCACTTAAAAGTTTTTTCATTAAAATTGAAGAGATTTCGAAGAAAAAACTAAAGTATTTTTTTATTTTTTTTTATTTCGATATTAATCCTTTCAATGAAAAAATTAATATATTTTTTAATTATTTATAATAAAATATTATTATTATTATAAATTATCAATTCTTTTTTTTTTTTTCATTCATTCAAATAGAAAAAGAGAAAAAAAAAATTCACTTTTTTTCATGTTGGTGGGTATGCCGGCAGATGGTGGCTACCTAATGAATTAAACTGAGGCTAGAGTTTCACTCTATGTCCTTAAGACAATTTCGTCCCGCAATGGTGCTTACGGTCAGTATGACGATTGTCTCCCAGGATACAACAGTCTCCTTTTGATGAAAGCAGCACTACAATTCACCAAAACTTTCGAACCAAGAATGCTACTCTCTTTTCAATGCACTATTGCTATACTATCCTTAGGAAAGTATGCAAATGCCTAAGAGAGAAGAAGACTAGAATTGATTCAAATTGAACTCAATTCGGAATGGCTTGGGATCCTTGAAATGAGAGGGTCTAGGGTCCTATTTATATGTTTTTAGGTGCCCCTTGGAAGCAACCCTACGAATTTAATTAAATTTAAATTCTATTATCAAAGGATGTGAGGGTTAAGGGCTTATCACCCTTGATATGCCCTTTAGACATCGTGATCTTCAGATCAGGCGATCGGATAAGCCTTTTCATGGCTGTGATCTGAAGATCAGCCGATCAGATAAGTCTATCCTTATCCTGATAAGCCTTTTCATCATCGTGATCTGATGATCATGTTATCAGATAGGCGGATGCCTATCACAACCGTACGATCGAACGGACACCTTATCATAACCGTCATGGTCAACCAACCGTCCTGTTGACTGGTCAACCAACCGACCTGTTGACTAGTTGACTAGTCAACTGACGGATGTCAGCCGTTGGATCGTGATCAAGATTGCGCCCTCAAGTGCAAAGTGCGCCTACAAAGCGCCCATTGCGCCCTTCGCACATGCGCGTGCGCGTGCGCGGGTGATGCTGCATCACCCTCAAGCTCTCCACTTGTGGTGAGCCTAAGGAACTTAAGCTTCAAGGAAGTGGTTTCCATATAAGTGAACCTTCCTTTCTTGATTTTTCGATATGGGACTAAATGTCCCCGCAATTTCTCATTCACACACATAAGGCGGTAATGGGCTTTCAAGGCCCATTAGGGTATTTAGGGTCTATTTTGGCCCATTACCCAACAATCCCCCACATGAATGGAAATTGGACTTAGATCAAAGATCATCAGAGATCAGCAAAGGCAAACCCCCACATAAAAGGATTTTAATGCAAATGAATATGCAGACACACTAAAGAGAGTATAATGGGATGAAGTTGTATCGGGATAGGTAGCTTGTGGCTTTGAACCTTCCTTAGTGAGTTGTTATCGAGTTTACTTGCTAAAAGGTGAACACGATGTCTTGAACCTTTCAGCGTTTTGTGTAAACTAAGACAATAACAATCACGCAACTTCTTCCCGAGCATTCTTTTGGTTCTCATGGTTGTGTTCATTTTGGCCCCGAACAACTCCTGGTCTCATGAGTGCTTCAGAGAATTAAACCTTAAAATTCTCATAGAATTGGCCCAGTTCACACTCACATAGGTGATTCTTATTAAGAGTATCCTGCTATACCCCACATGATGTTCATGTCATAAGAATCATTAAAAGCAATGCTTATCCTAGTACCTTTAGCAGGTAGCACCAATTATCATAGGAATGAGTAGGATTGTACATCCTTAGTGCTATCAAGTCTCTTCATAATTTAGTTGTCCCTTTTGAACCTAGATCTTGGGATCTCCAGTCAGCTAGGTTGGGTATCCACTATGAAGATTTTTTAGTTATAGGTTTTAAACCCATTCCCCTCGATAAACAGTTTACTTGATCTCTTGGTAACCCCTTTGTTAATGGATCCGCTAGGTTTTTCTTTGACTGAACATAGTCAATAGAAATTACACCAATTTCAAGTAACTGCTTAATGGTATTATGTCTACGACGTATATGTCTAGACTTACCATTATACATCTTATTCTGTGCTTTGCATATTGCCGATTGACTATCACAATGTATGCATATTGCAGACACAGGCTTTGGCCAACATGGAATATCTTCTAAAAGGTTTCGAAGCCATTCTGCTTCTTCAGCTGCCTTTTCTAAGGCAATAAACTCAGATTCCATAGTGGATCGAGCTATACAAGTTTGTTTAGAAGATTTCCACGACACAGCACCTCCTCCTAAGGTGAATACATATCCACTTGTGGATTTTGTATCTTCTGTGTTAGATATCCAATTTGCATCACTGTATCCTTCTAATACAGCTGGATATCTTGAATAATGTAATCCATAACTTAGGGTATATCGCAGATATCTTAATACCCTTATTAGAGCTGTCCAATGATTTGGACCTGGATTACTTGTAAATCTACTCAACTTATTGACAGCATATGCTATGTCAGGACGAGTACAATTCATGACATACATTAAACTGCCAATTATACGTGAGTATTCCAATTGAGATATGGGTTCTCCAGTATACTTAGCCAAATGTAGATTAACATCTACAGGTGTTTTCACCGGGCTAGTATCATACTTTTTATACTTATTTAATATTTTCTCAATATAATGAGATTGAGATAATATTATTTCCTCAGATGTTCTAGTGATTCGAATTCCTAGTATAACATCTGCAACACCCATATTTTTCATATCAAAATGTTTGATCAACATTTTCTTAGTCTGTTTAATCATTTCAGTATTACTACCAATGATTAACAGGTCATCTACATATAAGCAGATTATCACATACCCTTCAGATAGGGATTTGGCATATATGCATTTGTCACATTCATTTATTTTGAATCCATTTGATAACATTACATTATCAAATTTATATGCCATTGCTTAGGTGCTTGCTTTAATCCATATAAGGATTTAACAAGTCTACACACCTTCTTTTCTTGTCCTGGAACAATAAATCCCTCAGGTTGTTCCATGTATATTTCTTCATCTAATTCACCATTCAGAAAAGCAGTTTTAACATCCATTTGATGAATTTCAAGATTGTTAATGGCTGCAAAAGCTATTAACATTCTTATAGATGTTATTCTACTTACTGGTGAATAGGTATAAAAGAAGTTAATACCTTCTTTTTGTTTAAAGCCTGATAAACGCATAAATAATTATCATTAAACCTATTAATTAATAATTTAACGTACCTATTTTTTATTTAATATTTTAATATTTATATATTTTAGATAAACCTTATCAGTTTAAAGAGCTCGATTTTAGGGATTTAATGACGTAACGGCACTCAAATGGATTTAAGATGAGCTCGGAATTGATTTTATAAGGATTTAGCACGGATTTCAAAGCAAAAACGACAAATACGTTGCAGACTTCATCGTTATCTCAGCCAGTTCCTCTGTTTCCGCCGATTCTTCTCTAAATCCAATCTAATCGTTTCCTCCATTAATTAAGGAATAGATTAGATTGGAAGTTATAAAATTAGAAGAACTTTTGAATGAATTTGAATTTTATTGAAGATTTCTTACGATTTTCTCACTTGATTTCATCGCTTCCGCACGGCTCTGTTTTCTTAAACGATTCTTCTCCAAATCAATTTTTAACCGTTTCCTCCACCAATTAAGAATAGATTAGGTTGTAAGTTATCAAATTGAGTGAATTAAAATCCTCTAGAAGAAATTTAAATTTTATTGATTATTTATCTAGATTTATCTTGTTATTTTCCTTGCTTCCGTTGCGTTGTCTCTGTTTTGAAACAGACTCCTCGCCGCGTCAAGGCCGCGTCCGGGGCCTCTACAAATAGCGCAAAGGGAGTCCAAGGAAGCATCGATCCAGCACGCTGCATCCGAGAAAGTTTGGGGCGGTGTTCATCCGTGGAGTTATCTGCTCGTGCTCTGTAGGTTCCAGCCGTTTGAAGAGTTCTGTTTCAGGAAAGACTTCTGTTCCGTTTCCATACCTCTGTTTCAGCCGTGGGAGGCCCAGTTCATCTGTTCATCCATAGGCGTGGAGTTCTTGGATGCTCTGCTTCGAGGCGTATGCAGAAGAGGGCCCGGTTTGATTTAGGAATTTATTATAATCTAGGAGTTTATTATAATCTGTTGCTTTGTTAATGTCATAACTCTTTACTTTATATGAAATAAAATTTCTATTCATGTTAAATTGTTATTAAATTATATTTAAGTGAAAATAATTTAGACTGATTTATTCTTAAAAGAGACGGGCCTTCTACGGGTACAAGCCGTGCTCTAATAAGATAAACCATATCTTATTAATTTTTCACTATTAATTATCTACTTAGTTATCTATTTAGTTAAGTTTATAAAAATATTTCAAGATAATCGCTAAAGTCCCTGTGGAATCGATCCCTTACTCTCGCTATTCTAGTAGTGAAATTAAGGTGTTTAAATCGTTGCGCTACGACACGCATCAGGTTTTTGGCGCCGTTGCCGGGGACTTAAGTGTGTTATTTGAAAAAAAAATTAAAAAAAATTTTAAAAAAAATTTTAAAAAAAATATAAATATATATAAAAAAAATTAGATTAATTTTCTCTTAATTTTTGAATAGTTATTATCTCTTTATTTTATTTCTTTAATTGTCAGAATTCTTATTTCCTTTTTAACATAAAAAATTATAATATAAAAATAAAATATAAAATAAAATAATTATTTTATGTTTAGATTGACTTAGTGGATTTATTTTCTGCAAAACTCAAAATTCTTCCATTGACATCTCATAATTTATTAGGAAATTAGAAACCTAATCACAAAAAAATCTTTTTTTTTAAAAAAAGTAATTAGATTAATTTTGGTTTGATAATTTCAAGAGTTGGACATCTGTTTGTTGCATAGCATTATCATAATTAACTTTAAGGGCACAAACCCCTAATTAAGATAAGGTGGGATTTCATCACCCTTCCTTGGCCCACAAACCACATCCTTCATTCTACATTAACCCAAACCTTCAATTCTAAAATTAATTAGACATCAGCCCCTAAGGAACTCGAGCTCAATAGGACAAAGCACCCAAAAGAGTTGGATCGGGTCGAGATTGACTGCTTAACTGGTGTCTAGAAAAGGAAAGGAAAGTGGTTACTTAATTGGTTCCGTTCGCTTACCTAGTAGGCAACGGGGGGACCCCCACCACCTTATCCTCAACTGGCTAGTTGATCAGCTAATTTTTGACTTGGAGGGCTCCAAGGGTCTTGGAAGTTAGGAGCTGTCTAGATCTAGGGTAAACCTAGAATAGAGAGTCTAATCTTTGCTAACTTGATTGCTAAGAATTATTAAACCCTAATTATTCATTGCTCTTAGTTTTAGGAATCTTTAGGATATTTTCTTTAGAATCTTTTTTTTTCTTATTATTATAATAAATAAATAATAAATAAATTGTTTGCTTTAGAGTCATTGGTAGGGTGTATGCTTGGTCGCCGATCGTTGCAACCCAACCTTATACCCTTAGATCCTGAGATAGAAAGAACTATTAGAGCAAACAGACTTAGAATTATGGATCATAATAACGAAAATAATCAACCAAGACAGTTGAAAGAGTATTTCACTCCTTCAAGGTATACCTACTCTCCCTGCATTCAAGTGCCTCCAGTAGAGGCTGTCCAATATGAAATTAAGTCAAGTGTAATCCAAATGTTACCATCTTTCTATGGACTTACAAATGAGGATCCCTACAAACACTTAGATGAATTCTTAGAAATTTGCTCAACTGTCAAGATTCAAAATTTCTCCGATGATGCACTTAGGCTTAAGTTATTCCCTTTTTCCCTAAAAGATAAAGCCAAGTATTGGTTAAATTCATTAGACACTGTTATAATTTCAACTTGGGATCATCTTCAGAGAGAATTTCTTAAGAAAATTAGAAAAGCCATAACAAGTTTTTCCCAGATAGATGGAGAAATGTTCCATGAGACATGGGAGAGATTCAAAGAACTAATTAGAAAATGTCCACATCATGCTATACCCAAATGGCAACTGGTTCAGTGCTTTTATGATGGTTTATCAGAAAAGCATAGGCAAATGGTTGATGCTTCGTGTGGTGGGACATTTATGTTAAAAAATGAACATGAGGCTTGGCAACTCTTTGAGACATTGAGTGAGAATTCATTACATCATATGTCAGTTGCTCGTCGAGACCCTCCCGTAGAACCTAAAAGAGGTGGAATATATGAAATAGGTCATTCTACAGATATCTATACTAAGGTAGATGAATTATCCCATAAACTTGATCGGATTCTACAAGTTGGAAACATCTCTTCCCCATCTACTCAATTACATGAGGTCTGTATAATTTGTTCGAGTCCAACCCATTCTGTAGGTGAATGTCCAGCTGCATACCAATTTCCTGAACTTGTTCAAGAGCAAGCCCACCAAGCCCAAACCCGATTAGCTCCTAGAACAGGAAATGATCCATTTTCAAATACTTACAATCCTGGCTGGCGAAATCATCCAAATTTTTCTTGGAAACCTCAACCTGTAACCAATTCATCGATCAGACCTAATTATCAAGAAACCAATTTTAGAAGCATGCCATATTCACAATATCCAAACATCCCCCAACCTCCACCGAATAATCAGCCTACTTTTGAAGACAAAGTGTTACAAGCATTGAAAGGGCTAGAAATGAATACTCAAATCCTTCACTCCCACACACAATCTATTGCAAAACTAGAAACTCAGATAGGTCAATTAGCCACAGCATTCAGTAGAAGGGAGGAGGGTAAGTTACCTAGTCAGCCTATCGATAACCCAAAAGGACAATTCATGGCTGAGGTTCCAATAGTCCTGACAAATTCCCAGAACATGCTAAATCAGTCATGACTCTCAGAAGTGGAAAAATTGAACCCACCTGAACCAACCCAGAAATTAGAAGTGGCTAAACCAGAAGAGAGAAGAAATGAAAAAGAAAAGGAATTCAATGATCAAGCAATCATACCTAAAGCCCCATTCCCTAGTGCTTTAGAATCTCCTTTGCCTTCAGATAAGAAGAATATAAAAATGAATGAGATGCTTGAGTTATTTAAGCAAGTCCAAATAAACTTACCTCTTCTCGATGCTATCAAGCAAGTTCCGGCTTATGCAAATTTTTGAAGGATCTATGCACACAAAAACGGAAAGCCAAGACACAAATACCAAAAAAGATACATTTGACTGAGCAAGTTAGCTCAGTTGTTCAGCAAATAACCTTCCAACCCGAGTGTAAAAAGTTCTAAAAGATCCTAGGTACTCTTTCCTGTCGACTTCCTTGTGTTAGATATGGAATCTAGTGGTAATCCTAACCAAATTCCCATCATCCTTGGAAGACCTTTTCTAGCTACTGCTAATGCATGTATAAATTGTAGAACAGGTGTGATGGATGTATCTTTTGGAAACAAGAAGATGAGATTAAATATTTTTAATGCTTCCCAAGGACCACCTGTGTATGATTTAAATGAAGTAAACATGATAGAGGAAGTAGTAGATAAGAAATTCCAAAGTTTGATTGATTCGGATCCTTTACAAACATGTCTTACACATTTTGGAATAGATGACTTTGATATTGATGAGTATACCAAAGAGATAAACATGTTATTAGAACCACCTAAGTTTGACACCATCCCGCCATGGACTATAAATATGAACCACTTCCAACTAAACCAAGTCCTTTAATACCATCCTTGGAAGAACCACCCCAACTAGAATTGAAACCTCTTCCAGATAACTTAAAATATTCATTCCTTGGACCCAATGACACCCTTCCAGTAATCATTGCATCTACCCTAACTCTGAGCAAGAAGATAAATTGGTAGATGTACTTAAAGAACAAAAGAGGCGATTGGATGGACAATAGCTGATATTAAGGGAATTGATCCTTCCATTTGCATGCACCATATTCATAGTGAAATTGAAGCCAAAACCACATAGAGACATGCAACGAAGGCTAAATCCAAACATGAGGGATGTTGTTAAGAAGGAAGTAGTAAAATGGCTTGATGCTGGTATCATTTATCCAATTTTCAGATAGCCAATGGGTTAGTCCAATCCAAGTAGTACCTAAAAAATTGGGTATTACTGTGATTAAAATGAAAAGGGCGAATCAATTCCTTTGACCATTGCACCCATTATCAAGCCCCCAGATTGGACCATACCTTTCGAAATCATGTGTGATGCTTTTGATTATGCTGTAGGGGCAGTTCTAGGACAGAAACGCAATCGAGATCCCCATGTAATTTATTATGCTAGCAAAACTCTTTCAGATGCACAAATGAACAAATATGGAATTACTCATAAGGTAGCTACACCTTATCATCCTCAAACTAGTGGCCAAGTTGAAATATCAAATAGAGAAATTAAAAATATCCTTGAAAAACGGTGAGACTGATAGGAAAGATTGGTCAGAACGTTTGGATGATGCATTATGGGCTTATCGTACTGCATTTAAAACTCCCATAGGAATGTCTCCTTACAGGCTCGTATTTGGAAAAGCCTGTCATTTACCTGTAGAATTAGAACACCGTGCATTTTGGGCATCAAGCAATTTAATTATGATATGAAAAATGCAGGTGTCAATAGAAAACTTCAATTGAATGAGTTAGAAGAGCTACGAAATGAGGCATATGAGAGCTCAAAAATTTATAAAGAACGAACCAAAGCATATCATGACAAAGTTATTAGTAGAAAAACTTTTGAACCAAATCAAAAAGTATGGCTTTACAATTCAAGATTACACCTTTTCC
>UESW01003924.1:0-27641 GCA_900491605.1 Calamus simplicifolius | reverse complement strand
TTAGACTTTAGTAGATACACATAGCAGTATCTTGTTGAATCATCTATAAATGTTATAAAATACTTTTTACCTCCTCTAGTTTGAATTGACTTTAAGTCACATAGATCACTGTGAATTAAGTCAAGAGGTTCAGTATTTCTTTCAACTGATGGAAATGGTGTTTTTGCTAACTTAGCTTCAACACACACTTCACACTTGTAATGTGGATCGATTTCATGATTAGGTAATAATTTCAATTTCATTAATTTTCGTAATGAATTAAAATTCGCATGTCCTAATCTATCATGCCATAAACAAGAGGAGTCAATCATATAAGCAGAAGAAGAAGCTTTATTCATTTCAAGGTTTCTGTGTACAGTCATTACATTCACCTTGAATAATCCATTATTCAAGTAACCCCTTCCAATAAATATCCCCCCCTTAGTGAGTACAAATTTATCAGACTCAAAGACCATCCTAAAGCCATGTTTGCTTAGGAGGGAGCCTGATATGAGATTCTTCCGGATGTCAGGGACATGTAGCACATCATTCAGTAGAAGCTCCTTGCCAGATGTCATCTTCATAACGATGCGGCCAAGTCCTTCTATCTTGGATGTAGCGGAGTTACCCATGACCAAATTTCTACCATTGATAGGAGTATATGATGAGAACATACTCTTATCAGAGCAGACATGTCTGGTAGCTCCAGTGTCGATGTACCACTCATTTGCTTTGTCAACCATGTTTGCTTCAAATACAACAGCTGACAGCATCATCTCGGATACCTCTTTGGATAGGGTTTCAGTAATGTTGACTTCTTTCTTTTCTTTATCCTTGAAACGGCAGTCCTTGGATTTGTGTCCTTGCTTTCCACAAACAAAGCACTTTCCCTTAAACTTGTATTTCTTTGGATTGCCCTTCTTCTGTTTAAAGCCTTCGCCTGGAAACTTGCGTTTCTTCTTCCCTTCTATGAGGTTGGCCTTTGGCTCAGCAGGTTGTCCTCCTGCCTTCTTTATCTTGGCTCTTATTGTCCTCCTCGATCCTTAGGCGGACAATTAGGTCTTCAAGTCCCATCTCCTTCCGCTTATGCTTCAGGTAGTTCTTGAAGTCCTTCCATAGTGGTGGTAGCTTCTCTATGATGGCAGCTACCTGGAATGACTCGCTGAGAGACATTCTCTCTGCATGTATCTCATGCAGGATAATCTGGAGCTCTTGGACTTGCTCCATAACTGTTTTGTGGTCGACCATCTTGTAGTCTAAGAACCTTCCAACCACAAACTTCTTGTGTCCAGCATCCTCTGTCTTGTACTTTTTATCCAGGGATGCCCATAACTCCTTGGCAGTAGCAATACTGCTGTACACATTGTACAGGGTATTGTCCAGACCATTCAGGATGTAATTTTTGCAAAGGAAGTCCGAGTGCTTCCATGCCTCCACCGCAGCAATGACTTGCTTGTCGGTCTCCCCTTCCTTTAGGACAGGCGGATCTTCATTCAGCACTCTGACCAGGTTCAGAGTTGTGAGGTAGAACAGCATCTTCTGTTGCCACCTCTTAAAATCCGTGCCAGAGAATTTCTCCGGTCTTTCGGCTTGAATGGATGTCGTCATAGTAGCCATCTGCAGCAGCACTTCCGTGGTAGCAGCGAAATTGTCTTAAGATTGTTGGTGGGTATGCCGGCAGATGGTGGCTACCTAATGAATTAGACTGAGGCTAGAGTTTCACTCTATGTCCTTAAGACAATTTCGTCCCGCAATGGTGCTTACGGTCAGTATGACGATTGTCTCCCAGGATACAACAGTCTCCTTTTGATGAAAGCAGCACTACAATTCACCAAAACTTTCGAACCAAGAATGCTACTCTCTTTTCAATGCACTATTGCTATACTATCCTTAGGAAAGTATGCAAATGCCTAAGAGAGAAGAAGACTAGAATTGATTCAAATTGAACTCAATTCGGAATGGCTTGGGATCCTTGAAATGAGAGGGTCTAGGGTCCTATTTATATGTTTTTAGGTGCCCCTTGGAAGCAACCCTACGAATTTAATTAAATTTAAATTCTATTATCAAAGGATGTGAGGGTTAAGGGCTTATCACCCTTGATATGCCCTTTAGACATCGTGATCTTCAGATCAGGCGATCGGATAAGCCTTTTCATGGCTGTGATCTGAAGATCAGCCGATCAGATAAGTCTATCCTTATCCTGATAAGCCTTTTCATCATCGTGATCTGATGATCATGTTATCAGATAGGCGGATGCCTATCACAACCGTACGATCGAACGGACACCTTATCATAACCGTCATGTTGACTGGTCAACCAACCGACCTGTTGACTAGTCAACTGACGGATGTCAGCCGTTGGATCGTGATCAAGATTGTGATTTGATCACCGCATCTCGACCCTTCATCCGATCGATCAACGATCAATTGATCTCAGCCCCTTATCTTGATCCGATCAATCTCTACCGTCGGATCATCTTGATCTATAAAAAATTTAAAGCCCCTCAAGCTGCGCACGTGCGAAGTGCAAAGTGCGCCTACAAAGCGCCCATTGCGCCCTTCGCACACGCGTGCGCGTGCAAGCTCTCCACTTGTGGTGAGCCTAAGGAACTTAAGCTTCAAGGAAGTGGTTTCCATATAAGTGAACCTTTCTTTCTTGATTTTTTCGATATGGACTAAATGTCCCCGCAATTTCTCATTCACACACATAAGGCGGTAATGGGCTTTCAAGGCCCATTAGGATATTTAGGATCTATTTTGGCTCATTACCCAGCATTTCATTCTTTATTTTCTTTTCTTTCTGCCTTTCTTTCCACCCAAACAAAACATTAATTTGGCCGGTGGTAATTAAAGTCCTGGTAGGAGACCATGCAGTCATATCTGTCCGCATCCCACCACCTGTTGCGTTGAACTTCAAATTTGGAAACGCTTGGAACAATGGGGTCTTCTGCTCCGTTATGCCGTGCGTTCCTCATGTGGAGAGTTGGTGAGACTGACTTTTTGGGCCACTAAAGCTGGGCGTGGATTGGATTCCCCAGAGTGGGAAGTCAGCATGGGAGGCTCTATTCTTCTTATTTCCACCTACCGATTACAATGACATTGCATGTCCCTATCATATGAGTTTGATTGCGAATAACCAAAGAGCCTTATTGATTGATGGTACAATGGATATATCATGGCATAAGAATATTTGGTTGAAAAGCTACTATCATTTAAGTTCATATACTATTCATTAACTTTCATTCAAATGTTTTATTCATATAATTTTAATCTTAATTGAACCGATAAATAAGCTTAGAGTGTTATAAATAGTGTGAAAAATTTGGTAAGCTTTGAAGTGTTTCAAACATATTAAAGACGATCTAAGTATGTAAAAGTTAATGAACATAAGAAAAAGGCTTTACTCATTAGAAGACGAAAGTTAATGTGCAGTAACACATAGACTATTTTCTATCAAATGCCAAACTATTTTTAGGTGTTACATACAGTATTGAGCAAAGAAAAAAAGTATTAATTTGGTACAAAGATGTCTAGATACGGAGCACTCTTGAAAAGAATCTGGTTGCAGCATAAAGGTTCATACAAGCGCTGTGGCTAATCTGAATATTGGATTACTTGCAAGCAGTTGAGGGTATTGCATGAGTTTAGTTTATTAGCCTAATGGAGCATTAAGATATGAGCTTTATCTTGATATGTGACATGCTGAGGAGCGACACTGGAGTTAGAGAGGACACCGGAGTTAGTGGAAAATATGTTTAGTTGTGGCAAATGGTACCAGTATACCTCATCTTGGATCTTGGCACAGGTCATCACCATCCAGTCTTAGATCTCAAAATGAAGGCCGTTACAAGAGCAACCAAACAATTGGTTCATGGTTTTAATGAATCGGACTTGGAGGATAAACTCGTCAAACTTTTCTCAAGAACAATTCCTTGTTGCTGAGCCAAAGTCTCTGAGACTAAAGGTATTATAGCTCACATGAACCTGCTCTTCTTTATTTTGTTCTATTTAGAACTAAGCCGGCACTCAAATTATAACTAGCTATATTTTTTTTAATTATTTTTATTTATGTTATCTTAGATTAATCTTTATTTTTATCATTGTCATGAACTATTAAAAGATTATTCTTTCTAATTAAAGTATTTAAAGGTCTTCTTTGATACTAAGTATGAAAAGTAATTTTATGAGATGCAGCTAAACCCTTCGATGACCAGTAGGTAGGGGCTGAGAGAAGTATTGGGCTTGCTTTTGATTGGATAAGTGATACCATCGGTCAAAGCTAACTAATCTTGGATTAATGTTATACTTAATCTAACTTGCAGAAAAAGTCATCCATGGTCAAGCATACTTAATCTTGGATTAACGTTGCCAGTTATTGCTGTGTGTTGGCGGTTTCGGGATAGAGAATTCCTGTCGTTGGACTTCTAGTCGGGTTGAGCTAGATTTCTTGCGTACAAATCGGTTAGGCTACTTCTTTGCAGTATTTTAAAAATTGAGCTTCAACCTCTCTCCTTGAAATTGGGCTTCAAACCCTCCCTCTCCTTTGAAACCTTCAAAACTTGTACAGTATTTGTACCATCTCTTGAGCTCCCGTTAAAAAAAGGATAGAAAAAATTGCAATCGAAAAAAATTTGCTGTACCACCTTCGATATAGTAAGCTCGTATCGGTCATAAGATTTAACAGTTCATGCGTGTTGCCGTACGTGAGATACGCATAAGGCTCGTTGAGCCTTGGCACACGCAGTGATATTTGTGTACGATCAAACCATATATCAATATGCATATGCTGCACTGAAGAATGATATAGCAAGACACTTAGTGCATCGCCCTCGATGTACTAAGTCATGCATCGGCGTGCGGTATTGGTCGCGCGCCCGTGCAAGCGTATGAAGCGCGCCACGGCCCAATGGGCCGTGACACGCACGTCCGCACGGGCGCGCGGCATTGGCTGCATGCGCACCGTTGCAGGAAGACTATGCCAACTTTTGGGCCTTGGTACTTTGGGCCTCCTAGGTTGTCTCTTGACTCTTGTTTTTGTTTGGCCCATGTTTGTTTGGGCCTGATATTACTATTAATGGAGAAATCTTTAGAGAATTTCTATTTGCACCGCTCCATATGCTCAGTACACTCTTCGGATTAAAAAAAAAAAATCCTAAACTACTCTTATCACTCCCATAACCCATCTCCTCCTTCCCCCTCCCTTCCTTCCCTAGCACCGAGGCACCCCCCTCTTCTCTCTCTCTCTGGCATCGACCCCCACCCTTCCTTCCCCTTCGGCCCCGTCTTCTCTCTTTCTCTCTTCGGTAGCCCTTTCTTTCTCTCCTTCCTTCTTCTTGGCACCGCCTCCTACTCCTCCCTTCGACACAATGCTAAGAAGGGGGAAGAGGTATGGAGGGCGCCAAAGCTGAAAAGTGAAGAGGAGACTGGAGCTGAGAGAAGGGAATGAGTGAGGGGTGGTGCCAAGAACGGAAGAGAAGGAGACGAGGGTCGAGAGAAGGGATGAAGAACGGTGCCAAAGAGAGGGAAGAAGAGGGAGGGTGTGCCGGTATCGGAAAATAGAGAGAGAAAGGAGGAGGAGACGGGTCAAGGGAATGATAAAGATAGTTTAGAATATTTTTTTTTAATCTAAGGGGTGTACTGAACATATAGAGCAAAGCAAATAGAAATTCCCAAAGTGCATCGGTAGAAGTTGCGCATATATATATATATATATATATATATATATATATATATATATATATATATATATATATATATATATATATATATATATATATATCGTCTCATATACGTATGGATATTGGCAGGAGAGCTTTTCCTACTGCCAATATATTGTTTAGTTGAGCTTGCAGCAAACACGAGGGTGCCCGCAGCAGTCAAAGAAGCCTGTGGCTAGGGACAGTATTTTGGGCATCATCCGTTTGACCTATTAATTTATATTTAAAAATTATTATATATCTTTATCCAATATATAAAATCAATAAATAGAATGGATAGAAAAAAAAATTAATTTTAAAATTTTGATATTTTACTCATGCTGCTACATGTTGCTATTGATTTAAATATATTTGCAGTGATATTCCTCATGAGAAAAATGCTGTTAAAATACTATAATAATTTATTGTAAAGATAAATGATGACTCATTTGTATAGGAACTATATTTATCTGCCTCCCCCTCTCTCTCTCTCTCTCTTTTCTATCTTTTTTTTTTGAATGAAAACAATTATTTATTATACTTTAGTAGTATTTTTAGATATAATTATTTTATAATTAAATTAGTATCAAATGTGTTGTATGGATTTATATGAGTTAGACAGAATAAAATTTGATTTCAAGTTATAAGAAGTTGAAATAGATTCTTCTTTTGTGTCAATTCGAATCCGATCTCTTTAGTAAATAGTTTATGAATCATTTCATATAATTTCTATACACAGGCTACATGAATAAATTTTTATATAATTAATAATGAAATGCGTTTAAATTATATTGATGACGCCAAGCCACTTTTCACGAACGTCGGGGAAACAGACGTCTCGCTTCTGGAAATCCTGCAAGAAAAGTCCCCAGGGACCGGAAGCTCCGGTGGGGACCCTCCGACGACCAAGTTAGCGGCTTGGGTTCAGACGAAGAACCGCTCCAGCGAAGAGGAGCTGAGGCGGTTAGGGTTTTTGCTGGGAGGAAGAAAGCTCAGAAAAATCAGAGTTCGGATCCCACTTACCGCGCATTCCCGTCTTCTTATCATTGTCCTAATACCTCATCTTTCGTCTAGGAGAGATTGCTTTCGTACTGCAGCTTTACGTGCCGGAGCTATCCCCCGTACCCCCCGTTAATGTGACGTCACGCGTGTCTGGTGGCCGTGAAGGTAGACAGTGCGCGCCGCCGGCTGATGGGACAGAGTGCAGCATGCCGTACGCCGTAGCAAGATATGGTCATACACAGGGGCATGCAACGCGCCAAACTCGTTATGAGGCATGGCCCTCCGTAACAGGGCACAATCACGGAAGTACCGAAAGGTATGCTGCGGCAAGGTATGGTCATGTACTGAAAGTTACACGCGAGCGCCGTGCAACCTGGAGGTTACCGCGCTCCGTGGCAGTTGTCGCATGTTGGTCGCAGATGACCCCACCCCGAAGGGGTATTGGAGATGGGAATGATAACTCATCCCGGGGCCGGTGAGGGCCCGGGGTTAAGGAATGATGACCCTACCCCCGACCCAGAGGGGGTGCCGGGGTGAGGGGATGATGACCCTACCCCCGACCCCGAGAGGGTGCCGGGGGTGAGGGATGGTGACCCTACCTCCGACCCCGAGGGGGTGCCGGGGGTGAGGGGATGATGACCCTACCCCCGACCCCGAGAGGGTGCCGGGGGTGAGGGGATGGTGACCCTACCCCCGACCCCGAGGGGGTGCCGGGGGTGAGGGGATGATGACCCTACCCCCGACCCCGAGAGGGTGCCGGGGGTGAGGGGATGGTGACCCTACCCCCGACCCCGAGGGGGTGCCGGGGGTGAGGGGATGATGACCCTACCCCCGACCCGAGAGGGTGCCGGGGGTGAGGGGATGGTGACCCTACCCCGACCCCGAGGGGGTGCCGGGGTGAGGGGATGATGACCCTACCCCCGACCCCGAGAGGGTGCGGGGGGTGAGGGGATGGTGACCCTACCCCCGACCCCGAGGGGGTGCCGGGGGTGCGGGGATGACGACCCTACCCCCGACCCCGAGAGGGTGCCGGGGTGAGGGGATGGTGACCCTACCCCCGACCCCGAGAGGGTGCCGGGGGTGAGGGGATGGTGACCCTACCCCCGACCCCGAGGGGTGCCGGGGGTGAGGGGATGGTGACCCTACCCCCGACCCCGAGGGGGTGCCGGGGGTGAGGGGATGATGACCCTACCCCGACCCCGAGAGGGTGCCGGGGGTGAGAGGATGGTGACCCTACCCCGACCCCGAGGGGGTGCCGGGGGTGAGGGGATGATGATCCTACCCCCGACCCCGAGAGGGTGCTGGGGTGAGGGATGGCTGCCGTTATCTTTTCTGACGGCGCTGGGATTAGTCATATCAGGCTGACGGTGCTGGGATCAGTCATATCAGATGCCCCCTCGCCCCTGGGGCGAAGCGGGTTCCACAGCTGAGGCTCAAGGGGCGTTCTCCACGTGGCTGATCCCTGCCCTTGAGTCCTATGCGGACGGTGTGGGGAATGTAAGGAGACGGCTCCCGTACACTGCGCCAGCCACGATCGCCCTCGAAAATGAAAACGAGCTCTTCGAAGTCTGCGCAAAAAGGCGTATCATCATTTCCTTTCATTACGGCGACGTCAGCGAGGTCCCATCGCTGGTCGAGGGCGTGCCGCACCACGCGCCGGGGTGATCCTCGAGGCGAACCGACGTATAGCGAGAAGCCGCGTGGTTGATGAATCATGGCGGGACATTTTGAAAACTCGATAAATCCGGCCAAAAGGAGGCGGGCTGAGGCTTCATCGCCATCGTCTTCTTCCCGTTGCTCCCCAGCGTTCCTTCAACCTGCAAGCTTGTGCCCAGCCTTTCTTTGTTCTTCCAGGTCAGCTTTTCGTCTGTCTTTTTTGTTATGAGTTTACCTTCTTGGACCTTGGAGGACGGTTCTGAGGACCGTTCTCCTTCTGTGAGGCCTCCGACCCCTTCTCCTTCCCCTCCCTCGAGTGGTCCTCTGATTCGGAGGACCACATCCCTCTGGCCCGGCGACGGGCCACCGGTGGGGCCCCATCAAGGGGCCACCGGTGGGGGCCGGGACCTCATCGAGGGTGGAGTCCCCAGAGGGGATAGCCTCCGTCCTGAAGCGACTGGACCTGGAAAGGATCCGGGCTCGCTACAGGATCCCTCGGGAGGTCGAGCTATTCTTACCAACACCCGACGACCGGGTCATTTCCTCCCGACCCGGTCGAGTAGCTCTCTATGAGACCTGCCTGCAGGCAGGTCTCCGCCCTCCCTTTCATCCCTTCTTTGTTCGCTTGCTTGATTTCTACTCTCTAACTCCTTCTCAACTAGTCCCAAATTCCTGCCGTGTAATTAGCGCTTTCGTCATCCTTTGCCATCGTCTAGGCATTACTCCTAGAATCAGCTTGTTCTGCAATTTCTACTCTCTCCGAGCTCAAAAAGGGTGGTGGCTATTCCAGCCCCGACCCAATAGAGTCCTTAAGCTTCTCTTGCCTACGTCAATCAAGGGGTGAAAACCCCGTTTCTTCTTTGCTAATATCGGCCAAGTCCGGTCTCGGTGGGGGGACCCCGACCTCCGAGGGAACGCCGCAGTTATTCATCCTGGGGACCGGGAGGCGATGGGGGTGTTGCTGACCGCCGAGATCCCCCGGTACACCCTGCTGTTGGCGGAGGATAACTTTGAGCTGGCGGGCCTCATCTCCCAGCGGGGTAAATTCTTCATACTTAGAAATTTCGCTCTTCCTTCTTCTTTTTCTCTCCTTTTTTTTTTTTTTTTTTTTTTTACCGTTTTTGAAAATCTAATGTGCCATGCAGCCATGAAAATTCCGACCGCGAAGGTGGTGAAGGCTGCGAAGAAGAGGGCCCGAGAAGGGCCACACAGGGACCAGCGGGCCCCGGCCCCGAAGCGTCCAGCGGTCAGGGTCCCCCTCCCGGCGCTCGTCTCCCCCTCCCCGGCTCCACCACACGCCCCATATGTTCCGGAGGTCGACCTTACGGCCGACACTCCGCCGGAGGTGGGGGCGACCGCGGGAGCCACCGTCGAGGAACCGGAAGCGGGGGCGGCCGCGGAAGCCGTCGTTGAGGAACCAGAAGCGGGGGCTCGGGTGCCAATTGGTGAGTTCCCAGTTCCCGGGAGGACGACCCCATCAGGTGCCGCCAGGGACTGGGGCGAGGGGCCATCTGGCCCTGCGAGCCCATCCCCCGAAGGGCCACTCGGGAGCGGTCGCACGTAGAGCCGGGGCCTTCAGGAACAGCAGAGGAAGCCGAGCGGGCCTTGGGTCCGATTTTTGATCCTCGGATTATAGAAGATCTCAGCCACCTGGGAGCGGGCGTGTTCTTCCGGGATTCCTACGCTGCAGTGGTCAAGGTAAGTTATCTTCCCGTTCCTTCCCCCTCACGTTCCCGCATATGTATATACCCTGTTGACCTGGGGTCATGTGCAGATTGCTCACTCCCTGAGGGCCGCCAGGGAGGTTATCCACGGAGGAAAAAAGGTTCTGCGGGAGGCGCAGAAAGAGGCCGAGGAGGCCCAGCGCCGCGCAGAAAAGGCAGAAAAGGCGCTAGAAGCGGTCAGAGATGCCTGCGCAAACGAAGTGAAGGCCGCCGCAAGCCGGGCGGAAATGGAGGCCACTCGCTCACGCGCGGCGCTCTCTCAAATGGCGGAGGCCGAGAGCGCAGTCATGGCCAGGGACATGCACATCTCTGAGCTGACTCGGCGCTCCGGGAGGCCGAGGACCGCGCGGGTGCGGCGGCGGAGGAAGCTGGAGCGGCAAGGGAGGAGATCCGCCGCCGTGAGGAAGAGCTGAGCCAAGCCCGAGAGGAGACACGCCAGGCTCGGGAGGCTGAAAAAACCACGGTGGAGGCCCTCGCTGCAGAAAGAGTTCGGGCTGCTGGACTTGTCGAGGAGTACAAGGCATCTGAGCGTTTCGCAGATGACCTGGCCGAGGCTTCGGCCGCCGTATACCTCGATGGGTTCCAGCACGCTAAGGAGAGGGTGGCTAGGGACTTAAATTTCCCCCAGGCTCTGGAGATAGAATTGTCAGACCAGACTTCTTCCGATGATGAGCCCGCACCGGCGGAGCCATGAGTCTGTTCGTGACTTTGTTTTTCTTCTTTCTTTTGTAAACCCGACTACGTCGGGATTTTGTAACTCTCAATTAATCAATGAAGATACTTTTAATGATGATCTTGTTAATTTCCTCACGATTCCTGTTCGTCTCGACAATTTTGAGGGACAACCTCCCACCCGCGTCACTGCCTTGGTTACACAGACCCGCGGATTAGAGCTAGGCAGGGTCGAATCTTGGAAGCGGGGACACCGCTGATCGGGGATTAGGCCGGCGGGCTCCCTCGAACTTATAGGTGTAACATCCGGTCAAGTATCGGACCCGGTGTCAGTCTGGCGTGCAGCTTGATGCCCGCGGGACTTAGCCTTGCTTTGACCGGTAGGACGTCGGGCGAAGGATCATTGGTGCACCGCTCCGCTAGCGGTTAGCCGAGTTTCATGCCTGATCGGTGTAGGGCTTTGGTGCCGACGGGTGCCGGGCTTTGGTTGTTGAGAGCCAGTGGTACACTGCTCTGCCAGTGGTACACTGGGCTTTATGCCTGGCTGGTGCAGGGCTTTGGTGCCGACGGGTGCCGGGCTTTTGTTGTTGAGAGCCAGTGGTACACTGCTCTGCCAGTGGTACACTGGGCTTTATGCCTGGCTGGTGCAGGGCTTTGGTGCCGACGGGGTGCCGGGCTTTTGTTGTTGAGAGCCAGTGGTACACTGCTCTGCCAGTGGTACACTGGGCTTTATGCCTGGCTGGTGCAGGGCTTTGGTGCCGACGGGGTGCCGGGCTTTGTTGTTGAGAGCCAGTGGTACACTGCTCTGCCAGTGGTACACTGGGCTTTATGCCTGGCTGGTGCAGGGCTTTGGTGCCGACGGGGTGCCGGGCTTTTGTTGTTGAGAGCCAGTGGTACACTGCTCTGCCAGTGGTACAC
Source organism: Calamus simplicifolius (assembly GCA_900491605.1). Lineage (NCBI taxonomy): Eukaryota > Viridiplantae > Streptophyta > Magnoliopsida > Arecales > Arecaceae > Calamus > Calamus simplicifolius. The sequence goes on along the minus strand of UESW01003924.1, from coordinate 15,995 downwards.
TGGGCTTTATGCCTGGCTGGTGCAGGGCTTTGGTGCCGACGGGGTGCCGGGCTTTTGTTGTTGAGAGCCAGTGGTACACTGCTCTGCCAGTGGTACACTGGGCTTTATGCCTGGCTGGTGCAGGGCTTTGGTGCCGACGGGGTGCCGGGCTTTTGTTGTTGAGAGCCAGTGGTACACTGCTCTGCCAGTGGTACACTGGGCTTTATGCCTGGCTGGTGCAGGGCTTTGGTGCCGACGGGGTGCCGGGCTTTTGTTGTTGAGAGCCAGTGGTACACTGCTCTGCCAGTGGTACACTGGGCTTTATGCCTGGCTGGTGCAGGGCTTTGGTGCCGACGGGGTGCCGGGCTTTTGTTGTTGAGAGCCAGTGGTACACTGCTCTGCCAGTGGTACACTGGGCTTTATGCCTGGCTGGTGCAGGGCTTTGGTGCCGACGGGGTGCCGGGCTTTTGTTGTTGAGAGCCAGTGGTACACTGCTCTGCCAGTGGTACACTGGGCTTTATGCCTGGCTGGTGCAGGGCTTTGAGTGCCGACGGGGTGCCGGGCTTTTGTTGTTGAGAGCCAGTGGTACACTGCTCTGCCAGTGGTACACTGGGCTTTATGCCTGGCTGGTGCAGGGCTTTGAGTGCCGACGGGGTGCCGGGCTTTTGTTGTTGAGAGCCAGTGGTACACTGCTCTGCCAGTGGTACACTGGGCTTTATGCCTGGCTGGTGCAGGGCTTTGAGTGCCGACGGGGTGCCGGGCTTTTGTTGTTGAGAGCCAGTGGTACACTGCTCTGCCAGTGGTACACTGGGCTTTATGCCTGGCTGGTGCAGGGCTTTGGTGCCGACGGGGTGCCGGGCTTTTGTTGTTGAGAGCCAGTGGCTAGTGGTACACTGAACACTGGGCTTTATGCCTGGCTGGTGCAGGGCTTTATTCAGATAACTAGAATTGAATCCGTTAGCATTGAATAAGGGGTGAACACCCAAACAAATACGGAGATGACTTTTAATGAGGGATACATTACTGATATACCGGCGGAGGTTATCCGCATTCCACGTCCTAGGGAGTGGTGTCCCATCAAGTTCTTCAATTTGTAAGCTCCGTGGTGCAGCGTCTCGGTGATCGGTAAGGTCCTTCCCAGTTAGGGGCTAGCTTGCCTCCTTCAGTTGGCTTTGAGACTTCAGCCCGTCGAAGGACTAGGTCTCCTGGTAGGAACGTCCGGGGCGCACACGAGCGTTGTAGTATTTTGCGGCCCGTTGCCGGTAGGTTGCCATTCGAAGCCGCGCCCGATCTCGCATTCCTCCACCAGGTCGAGGTTGGCTCGCAGTTGGTCAGGGTTACTTCTTCACTGTAAGCTTCCACCCGAGGGCTGGGCGCGCCGATCTCCACAGGAATAACGGCTTCAGAGCCAAAGACTAAGCTGAATGGCGTCTCGCCAGTGGGGGCTCGTGGCGTTGTATGATAGGCCCATAGCACGTTGGGGAGCTCCTCTACCCATCGTCCCTTGCAGCCATCCAGCCGAGTCTTTAGCCCCTGGAGGATGATCCGGTTAGTCACCTCAGCTGCCCCGTTGGTTTGAGGATGCCGACGGAAGTGAACCTCTGACAGATGCCCAGCTCGGAGCAGAACTCCCGGAAAGGCGCATTGTCAAACTGCCGGCCATTATCAGTGACTAAAGTGCGCGGCAGCCAAACCGACATATGATTGACTTCCAGAAGAAAGATCTCACTTTGCTCTCGGTAATCTTGGCCAGAGCCTCAGCTTCAACCCACTTGGTGAAGTGATCCACCGCCACCAAGAGAAACTTCCGCTGCCCGGAGGCCGGGGGAAATGGACCCAAGATATCCATGCCCCACTGGGCGAAGGGCCAGGGTGCCACCAGAGGGTTAGGTGAGACGTCGGCTGTCGCTGGATATTGGCATGACGTGACAGCTATCACACTTCTTGACAAGCTCGGCCGCATCCTCCTTCATTGTCAACCAGAAGTACCCTTGGCGCAGGGCCTTGTATGCTAGGGCTCTGCCCCCCAGGTGACTCCCGCATACACCTTCGTGGATCTCCCTAAGGATATAATCTGATTCATTGGCCCCACACACCTAAGGACCGGATATGAGAATGATCTCGATAAAGCTTCCCGTCCATCATCAAGAATCTCGGGGCCCTTCGCCTGAGCAGCTTGGCCTCCGCGGGTCCCCTGGGAGAGTACCGTCGGTCAAGTACCGGATGTAGGCGTCCATCCAGGAGGGCTCCGGCTCCACTGGCAATGCTTCATCCGCGGCCTCAATGCTTGGGACTTGTAGATGCTCCACGTATGTTCTCCCCAACGTCCCGTCGACCGAAGTGGCCAAGCGGGACAGCGCGTCAGCCCTGGCATTCTCCGCTCTGGGGATATAGCTGACACGGAAGTAAGAGAAATGAGACGCCTGGGACTGCACCTTGCTCAAGTAGCGGGACATGGTGGGGTCCCTAGCCTCGTACTCCCCGGCAACTTGTCCAGAAATGAGTTGAGAGTCCGTGAAGGCCCTCAAGCGCCCCGCGCCTAGCTCCTTGCTAGCCTCATCCCCGCCAGCAGGGCTTCGTACTCCGCCTGGTTATTGGTCGCCGGGAACTGGAATCTGAGAGCATACTCCACCACGTCTCCCTCCGGGCTTGCGAGAATGAGTCCGGCTCCACTCCCTTGAGAGTTTGCCGCTCCGTCCACATGCAGGATCCAGTCTCCCACCTCCCCAGATGAGGGGGGTCCACAAACTCCTCCGGTCGCGCCTCCTCCACATCCTTCTCAGCCCAGGAGCACTCGACTAGGAAATCCGCCAACACCTGAGACTTCATGGCTGATCTTGGCCGGATGGACAGGTCGAACTCGCTTAGCTTGATGGCCCATTTAGCCAGCCGGCCGGAGGTGTCGGGGCGAGACAGGATAGCTCGCAGGGGCTGGTCCGTAAGCACCACGATGGGATGAGCTTGAAAGTAAGGCCGAGGCGTTGAGTAGAGACCACCAGGGCGAAGATAATCTTCTCAGTTTTTGAATATCTGGTCTCAGCGTCGTGGAGTACCTTGCTGGTGTAATAGATTGGCTTCTGAGCTCCGTCGGCATCCATGCGCACAAGCACAGAGCTAACGGCCTCCGGGGAAGCGGCCAGATATAGAAAGAGCTCCTCTCCATTTTCGGGCTTGGACAGCAGCGGCGGAGTGGAGAGAAACTGCTTCAATTCTTCAAAGGAGCCTTGACACTCTTTCGTCCACTCGAAGCCGTTAATCTTGCGCAGCGCCTTGAAGAAGGGCAGGCACCTCTCCGCCGACCTTGACATGAAACGACTCAAGGCCGCCACCCTCCCCGTCAGGCGCTGCACCTCCTTCTTGCTGACCGGGGCCGCATCTCCAGGATGGCCCTGATCTTGTCGGGGTTGGCTTCGATCCCGCGCTGGGTCACCATGAAACCCAGGAACTTGCCAGCCGCTACTCCGAAGGCGCATTTGTGGGGGTTGAGCTTCATCCGGTACCGGCGCAGATTGTTGAAAGTCTCCTCGAGGTCCACCACATGGTCTTCCGCGCTGGTGCTTTTGGTCAGCATGTCATCCACATATACCTCCATGTTGCGCCCTAGCTGATCCTCAAAAACCTTGTTCATTAATCTTTGGTAAGTGGCCCCGGCGTTTTTCAGTCCAAAGGGCATCACCCTATAACAGTAGATCCCCTTCTCCGTGACAAAAGAGGTTGCTTCTTCATCCGCCGGGCTCATCTTGATTTGATTGTACCCCGAGAACGCATCCATGAAACTGAGCGTCTCGTGCCCGGAGGTGGCGTCCACCAGCTGGTCGATTCGGGGGAGCGGGAAGCTGTCCTTGGGACACGCCTTATTGAGGTCGGTGAAATCCACGCACATTCTCCAGCTTCCACTGGCCTTCCGAACCATCACGACATTCGCCAACCAGTCGGGGTAGCGCACCTCACGGATGTGGCCAGCCGCCAACAGCTTCCGCACCTCCTCATCAACAGCCTTCTGCCGGTCCGGGGCAAACTCCTTTTCTTCTGCCTGATAGGCCGGCACTCCGGTCGGATGTTGAGCTGATGTGTAATCACCTCCTCCGGGATCCCGGGCATGTCGGATGCTGACCACGCGAAGACGTCGGCGTTGGCCCGCAGAAAGGTGAGGAGCCGGTCACGGGCTTCGTCCGGAAGTGAGGCTCCGACTCGAACCGTCTGCGCGGGGTCCTCCCCGAGGGGGAAAGTGAGCAGCCGCTCGGCCGGTTCCCCCCTCCTCTCCAGGTCCCGCGGGTCAAGGGTCTCTGATGTCGATGCAGATGGTGGTGCAAGCGCTGCCCCCTGGGGACTGGGGGCCAAGTGATAGCATGGCGCCGGCAGGTCCCGCTCTCCTCGCATCTCGCCGATCCCGTTGGTGGTTGGGAACCTCACCAGGAGCCGCTTGGTGGAAATGACGGCATCCAAGAGGTTGAGCCCGGGCCTCCCAAGATCGCGTTGTACGCCAGGGGCACACGGACTACCAAGAATTTTATGAGGACAGTGCTCTGGCACGGAGCCATTCCGGCTGTCACGGGAAGAGTAATTTCCCCCTCGACCCTCACAGAATCCCCCGTGAATCCCATCAAAGGCGTGACGACAGGCCGAAGTAGATCATGCGACAGGTTCATGCGAACAAAGGCATCGTAGTTCAAAACATCTACTGAACTTCCACTGTCGACCAGGATTCGTTTTACAGGGTGCTTAGCAATCGTCATGGATACGACGACGCTATCATCATCTTTATTTACAACCCCCTCTAAGTCTTCTTCGAAAAAGGAATTACAGTTTCCACTCCTCCCTCTCCCCTTGGTCTCTTCGACGGGCCTCCTGCCCCCCAGGAAATCATCGCTACTGTCTTCTCCGTCGGGCATTATCAATCACCGGCGGTGCAGGCGCTGACGGGCCGGGAGCTCCTGGGTTGTTCCTTTGGACGAACTTCCTCAGGTGGCCTGTTGAATGAGGTCTTCAATGGCCTTCTTCAGCTGTCGGCAGTCGTCGGTGTTGTGGCCATGGTCCCGGTGGTAGCGGCAGTAGAGATTTTTGTTCCGGGGGATCTTCGGGTTGATGGGAGGAGGGCGTTGCAGATAGGGCTCCCCTTCGATCTCGAGCAGGATCTGGGATATCGGAGCAAGCAACGGAGTGTAGGGCCCGTCTCTCGGTGCAGGAGGTCGAGGACGGTTGTCTGGCCGGCGAGGAGGCTCGGGCCTCCTGGGGCGGGCTTCCGCAGGTTCTGGCTGGGTTGGCTTCCGGGGTATACTCCGCCGGCCTCCCGCCGGGAAAAGTCAGCTTCGTCCGCCCGGATGTACTTCTGGGCGCGGATCAGAAGTTCGGAGTAGGAACCCGGCGGCTTTTTGTCAGGGAGTAGGCGAAGCGGGAAGGGCGAAGCCCCCGCTTCAGAGCCAGAGTTGCCACTGAGTCCTCCAGGTTATAGACTTCCAAGGCGGCTTCCTTAAACCGGGCGACATAGTCCCGCAGAGACTCGCCATTCTTCTGCTGCACGGCAAACAGGCTGTCCGCCACCCTGGGATCTTCCGGCAGGCGTCAAAGTGGGCCAGAAAAGCCCTCTCCAACTGGCGGAAAGAGTCGATACTTCGCGGCGGCAGACGTGAATACCAGGCCCGGGCAGCTTTTTTCAGGGTAGCCGGGAAAGCAATGCACATGAGCGAGTCAGTGGCCCCTGAACTTGCATGAGTACCTTATAACTCTCCAAATGGTCTAGGGGGTCCGTGGTCCCGTCGTAAGGGTCCAGCTGAGGAAGGCGAAACCTGGTGGAGATGGGCTCTTCCATGATGCGGCGAGACAGAGGGGCCGACTGTCGTAATCAGTCTCCGGCAGGTGAGTGATCGACGGCTGAGCTCCTCCAGCTTCTGGTTGCACTCCTCGAGTCGACGCTCAGCTCGACGAGGCATCCGGCCATCAAAGGAGCCCTCCCCGAAGACTCAGAAGAAGAGCGGGGGCGGCGATGCCGGCGCGTGCGCTCCGCCTCCTTTCCGTGCCGCCGCTTTGGAGAGATGCTGGCGTGGCGAGAGGGAGACCGGGGCCTTTTGGACACCTCTCGATGTGGCTTGGCCGGCTCTGCAGGGACCGGCGATCTCCGGCGGGAGGAGTGCTGGCTAGGCTGCATCACTCCGGGGACGGACGGGTTTGGCTCCGGTTGCCGTAAGGCCGCTTGCTGCTGCTGCTGCATGTCTTTGATCACCGCCGCTAGCGACTGGACCTGAGCGGCCAGGGCAGCGAATCGATCTTCTTGAAGTGGCTGTGGAGCAGGCGCAGGAGCGTCATTCGGAGCAGAAGGCCCTGCCCCCTGGAGATCCGGAGGTTCTGGATAGATGGATGGGAGAGTCGGGGGGGCCTCCGCGGGTGGACCAGCCCCGCAGCGCTGCCCCCCAGCGCGCCGGCTGAAGCTCCCTTCGTCCGAGTGGTCACCATAGCTTCAGGGTCTTGAAGAAGAAGGCAGCTGGTTCGATGTCTTTCTTGCACTCCCCCTTCCTGGCGCGCCAATCTGATGACGCCAAGTCACTTTTCACGAACGTCGGGGAAAACAGACGTCTCGCTCCTGGAAATCCTGCAAGAAAAGTCCCCAGGGACCGGAAGCTCCGGTGGGGACCCTCCGACGATCAAGTTAGTGGCTTGGGTTCAGACGAAGAACCGCTCCAGCGAAGAGGAGCTGAGGCGGTTAGGGTTTTTGCTGGGAGGAAGAAAGCTCAGAAAAACCAGAGTTCGGATCCCACTTACCGCGCATTCCCGTCTTCTTATATTGTCCTAATACCTCATCTTTCGTCTAGGAGAGATTGCTTTCGTACTGCAGCTTTACGTGCCGGAGCTATCCCCCGTACCCCCCGTTGATGTGACGTCACGCGTGTCTGGTGGCCGTGAAGGTAGACAGTGCGCGCCGCCGGCTGATGGGACAGAGTGCAGCATGCCGTACGCCGTAGCAAGATATGGTCATACACAGGGGCATGCAACGCGCCAAACCTCGTTATGAGGCATGGCCCTCCGTAACAGGGCACAATCACGGAAGTACCGAAAGGTATGCTGCGGCAAGGTATGGTCATGTACTGAAAGTTACACGCGAGCGCCGTGCAACCTGGAGGTTACCGCGCTCCGTGGCAGTTGTCGCATGTTGGTCGCAGATGACCCCACCCCGAAGGGGTATCGGAGATGGGGAATGATAACTCATCCCGGGGCCGGTGAGGGCCCGGGGTTAAGGAATGATGACCCTACCCCCGACCCCGAGGGGGTGCCGGGGGTGAGGGGATGATGACCCTACCCCTGACCCCGAGAGGGTGCCAGGGGTGAGGGGATGGTGACCCTACCTCCGACCCCGAGGGGGTGCCGGGGGTGAGGGGATGATGACCCTACCCCCGACCCCGAGAGGGTGCCGGGGTGAGGGGATGGTGACCCTACCCCCGACCCCGAGGGGGTGCCGGGGGTGAGGGGATGATGACCATACCCCCGACCCCGAGAGGGTGCCGGGGGTGAGGGGATGGTGACCCTACCCCCGACCCCGAGGGGGTGCCGGGGGTGAGGGGATGGTGACCCTACCCCCGACCCCGAGGGGGTGCCGGGGGTGAGGGATGGTGACCCTACCCCCGACCCCGAGAGGGTGCCGGGGGTGAGGGGATGGTGACCCTACCCCCGACCCCGAGGGGGTGCCGGGGGTGAGGGGATGATGACCCTACCCCCGACCCCGAGAGGGTGCTGGGGGTGAGGGGATGGTGACCCTACCCCCGACCCCGAGGGGTGCCGGGGGTGAGGGGATGATGACCCTACCCCCGACCCCGAGAGGGTGCCGGGGGTGAGGGGATGGTGACCCTACCCCCGACCCCGAGGGGGTGCCGGGGGTGAGGGGATGATGACCCTACCCCCGACCCCGAGAGGGTGCCAGGGGTGAGAGGATGGTGACCCTACCCCCGACCCCGAGGGGGTGCCGTGGGTGAGGGGATGGTGACCCTACCCCCGACCCCGAGGGGGTGCCGGGGGTGAGGGGATGATGACCCTACCCTCGACCCCGAGAGGGTGCCGGGGGTGAGGGGATGGTGACCCTACCCCCGACCCCGAGGGGGTGCCGGGGGTGAGGGGATGATGACCCTACCCCCGACCCCGAGAGAGTGCTGGGGGTGAGGGGATGGCTGCCGTTATCTTTTCTGACGGCGCTGGGATTAGTCATATCAGGCTAACGTGCTGGGATCAGTCATATCAAATATATTTCCTATTACACATTCAAAGGAATATTTCATGACTTATCATCATAATTTGCTATCTTTATTTGCTAGGGTAATTTTTGATCAAAGGAATATTTCATGACTTATCGTCATAATTTGCTATCTTTATTTGCTAGGGTAATTTTTGATCAAATAATAGTCGGTGGTCGTTCATTAGGGTTTTGATGGTATCATCGGCCGAGTTGTGGCTGTGAGTTTTATTGCTGCCAAATCACGTTCGATGAGCGCCAGACAAGCTGGGATCTCCGCAGACCTTCGAGGCTGTAGAAGGGTCACCGTCTCCTTTCGGGGGCCTGCAAGAAAAGTCCCGAACCGGTGATTCCGGTGAGAACCCTCTGATGCTCAAGTCAGCGATTTATGGAACAGTAGAATTTTTGTTAATAAAAGAGTAGAGATTGAGTTTTCTCCCCCCCCCCCCCTCCACGTTGGGGGATTAGGGTCTTTATATACCTGTTCGGGGGTCCCTCTTACCCTTCGTTGATAACAGCCGAGTAATAACGTGTCATAAATACGCCTCTTGACCTTTTGGAAACCGTCCGCGACCTTAGAAGTTGCTGGTTCATCATATTCGGTGACCGTTCGTGATCTTGGAAAAGTCAGGTGGAATTCCTTGCAGCAAGCGGACGCTTGTCGGCCACTACCGCCGAGACCTAGACGGGCGGAATGCGCCGGACCGTGTGACGTTGGACTCGCGATTTCTCGTCTCGTGGGTCGTGCGGGTCCCAAAGTACAGCTATTGCGGGGAGAAGGATGATGTTGAGTTAAAGCCAGCTGTCCCTCGTAGTGTCGAGTATAGAGTGCTTGCGTGGCCCTGCTCAAGTCCTTGGATGGGCTTGCATGGCACTGTTCACGTACAAGGCTCTGTTCACTTGCATGGCACTGTTAACGGCGAGGGAGCTTGGCAGCTTTGAGGTGCCGATCTTCGAGGTGCCGGCCTTGGAGGTGCTGGCCTTGGAGGTGACGGTGCCAAAGGCCAGTGCTGGGGGCCGACGCTAGAAGCCGGCGCTGGGGGCTTACGTTAGAGGCCGTAGCCAAAGGTCGGAGCCAAAGGCCGTTGCTGAAGGCCGACGCTGGAGGCCGGAGCCAAAGGTCAGTGCTGGGGGCCGACGCTAGAGGCTGGTGCTGGAGGCCGGCGCTGGAGGCCGTAGCCAAAGGCCGTCACTGAAGGCCGATGCTGGAGGCCGGAGCCAAAGGCCGTCGCTGAAGGCCGACGCTGGAGGCCGGAGCCAAAGGCCAGCGCTGGGGGCCGTAGCCAAAGGCCGGAGCCAAAGGCCGTCGCTGGGGCCGACGCTGGAGGCCGGAGCCAAAGGCCAGCGCTGGGGGCCATAGCCAAAGGCCGGAGCCAAAGGACGTCGCTGGGGGCCGACGCTAGAGGCCGGCGCTGGAGGCTGGCTCTGGGTTCAACTGTCACATCATTTTTGAAAATCGCGTAAAAAATAATATCGCCCAGAGAAATCGGCCAGCCGTATCAGATGTCCCCCCGCCCCTAAGATGGGTGAGCGCATAATCACCTGCGAAAGGGGTGTTAATATCCTCTGGGCGGCCGATTTTCACGCCATCACTTCGCCTATTCAGGCTGTTTGAGATTATAGAGGATTTCCTTCGAGCAATGAGCCACAAAAGGTGAGCGTTATCATTGTGGCAAGGCCAATGTCGTCCCTTTAGTTGCCGGTGTAGAACCGGTCTTTCATGCCAACGCGGAGCCGGTCTTTAGTGCCGACGCTGGGCGCCGGTCTTTAGTGCCGACGCGGAACCGGTCTTTGGCGGTTTTCCTGTAACGCATCCAGATACTAATGAAAAGGACTTTTTTCTCAGTGTAGTATACTTAGCTTTTTCGCAGCTGTTTGCCTTCGCGGGTCTTTGGTGCCGACGCAGAGCCAGTCTTTGGTGCCGACGCAGAGTCGGTCTTTAGTGCCGACGCGGAGTCGGTCTTTGTTGCCGACGCGGAGTCGGTCTTTGTTGCCGACGCGGAGCCGGTCTTTGGTGCCGACGCGAAGTCGGTCTTTGTGCCTGGCTGGTCAGGGCTTTTTGGTGCCGACGCGGAGGTCGGTCTTTGTGCCTGGCTGGCCAGGGCTTTCTGGTGCCGACGCGGAAGCCGGGCTTGGCTGTGCCGGTGCGGAACCGGTCTTTGTTGCCGACGCGGAGCCGGTCTTTGGTGCCAGTGCGGAACCGGTCTTTGTTGCCGACGCGGAGCCGGTCTTGAGTTGCCGATGCGGAACCGGTCTTTGTTGTCGACGCGGAGACCGGTCTTTGGTGCCGATGCGGAGGTCGGTCTTTGTTGCCGACGGGGAGCCGGTCTTTGTTGCCGACGCAGAGCCGGTCTTTGGTGCCAATGCAGAGCCGGTCTTTGGTGCCGACGCGGATCCGGTCTTTGGTGCCGGTGCGGAACCGGTCTTTGTTGCCGACGCAGAGCCAGTCTTGAGTTGCCGGTGCGGAACCGGTTTTTGTTGCCAACGCGGAGCCGGTCTTTGGTCTTTTGAGACGCTAATGCGAGGTTGGTCTTGAATGCTAATGCAGAGTCGGTCTCCCCTACATGACATTTTTAAGCATCAATAAAAGAAAAAGTCAGTGCAGCATACCTCTTGCAGCACCCTTGTTTTTCTTCTACGGGCTTGAACGCTTTCGCCTGCTGGTGGTCTGCCCCCTAGGGAATCAAGTTGGTTGGTAAGCTGGCTTTGCTGAATCTTTAGCTCCTTAAGGAGAAATCTTGCACCGCAGCCACTTTTATGGCTCTCCAGCTGCTAGAGCTGACTTTGAAACTAGGCTTGCTCGCCTTCTCTTTTCTCTCCATAGCGTTGCAGCGATCATTCTCCATGTTGTGGACATCATTTCCTTTTCCTTCTTCTCTATAGGGAGTTAATTTAGAAGGCTGATCAAGCCTTCCCACGGTGAGATCTGTAGTGCTGATCCTTTTGGTGATGGAATCTTTACAGGGGATGGCGAGAAGTGGTGTCACCGAAGAAAGGATCTTCAAAGTGGAGTTCGGTGCTGAGCTAGACACTCTCTTGGGCTCCGATGAGTTCGAGACACACTTTAGCAAGGCTTTTGGTGACTTTAACTCCATGGTATTCTAAATATATGTCGATATGTTCTGGGACATCAAGAAGCTTCTGAATATCGGACTGGAGGTTCAACTGAAGAAGAACCTCGAAGTGATTGATAACTTTGTGTACCAATTGGTTCTTCCTAACATTATGGCAAGCATCCTCTGATATAGGAGAAGATTGCCATTAAAATCAAAGAGATTAGCTGCCGCTTCTGCATGGGCTCGGGAGCCAGAGGCATCGTCGCTCGTTGATGCGAGATATGTGGATCCGGCCAAACGACCATGGCCGGGATGGTGGTCACAGCTGGCGATGTCCGTGGGAAGAGTCGATATGAGCATAGCTTTGGAAGACGATCATTGCAGCAGCCATAGCACAGACTTCCATCGCGTGCACACAACCTCGTGCATGCAATCCACCTTCCTTCAATTATATTACGTGCATGTAAACCTTACATAGCCAAGGTGGAAGCAAGAGTTGGGGGGAAAAGGAGTTGAGTGAGACGGCTGGGAGCCTTGTCCTGGCAATTGCGAAATTGGCACTCGTTTGGTCACTGCGGGGAGAGGCCGGGGGCCGCCTAGAGAGTGAGGCCGCTGTGAAGTCTGGGGCCACCGTGGCTGTTGGGGAATGCGGCTGCTGTGGAGGACCTGGGGCCTCTGTGAACATCGGGGGCCGCCGTGATCTGGGGTCACTGGGCGTTACTTTTGCAACTCATGAACTGCTGCACTTAAGGCTTGGACTTATTGATTGAGGATGGTCAGCTGGTTAATTAGAGCAGCTGAGGCTGGTGGTGAGGGAGGAGCATAGCGATAGAGTGGTCCTTTGCTGCTCAGGGCTATGCTGATGCCCCCCGGCATGATTAGTGAGGACCTTCGGCACGCGCGTCACCACCATGGCTATCTTAGAGGGGACAAAGACTTATAGGTCAGGGAGACAGAGCTCTCTTTCCTTCAGCACGTCCCCCCTTCCTGGCGCGCCAATCTGTTGCTGCCAAATCACGGTCGATGAGCGCCGGGCGATCTGGGATCTCCGCAGGCCTTCGAGGCTGTAGAAGGGTCACCGTCTCCTTTCGGGGGCCTCCAAGAAAAGTTCCGGACCGGTGATTCCAGTGGGGACCCTCCGACGCTCAAGTCAGCGATTTGTGGAACAGTAGAATTTTTGTTAATAAAAGAGTAGAGATTGAGTTTTGTCCCCCCCTCCACGTTGGGGGATTGGGGTCTTTATATACCTGTTTGGGGGTCCCTCTTACCCTTCGTTGGTAACAGCCGAGTAATAACGTGTCATAAATATGCCTCTTGACCTTTTGGAAACCGTTTGCGACCTTAGAAATTGCCGGTTCATCATATTCGGTGACCATTCGTGATCTTGGAAAAGTCACGTGGAATTCCTTGCAGCAAGCGGACGCTTGTCGGCCTCTACCGCCGAGGCCGATGCTGAGACCGACGCCGAGACCGAGATGGGCGGAATGCGCCGGACCGTGTGACGTTGGACTAGCGATTTCTCGTCTCATGGGTCTTGCGGGTCCCAAAGTACAACTGTTGGGGGGAGAAGGATGATGTTGAGTTAAAGCTAGCTGTCCCTCGTAGTGTCGAGTATAGAGTGCTTGCGTGGCCCTGCTCATGTCCTTGGATGGGCTTGCATGGCACTATTCACGTATAAGGCTCTGTTCACTTGCATGGCACTGTTAACGGTGAGGGAGCTTGGCAGCTTTGAGGTGCCAGTCTTCGAGGTGCCGGCCTTGGAGGTGCCGGTACCAAAGGCCAGTGCTGGGGGCCGACGCTAGAGGCCGGCGCTGGGGGCCGACGCTAGAGGCCGTAGCCAAAGGCCGGAGCCAAAGGCCGTTGCTGAAGGCCGACGCTGGAGGCCGGAGCCAAAGGCCAGCGCTGGGGGCCGACGCTAGAGGCCGGTGCTGGAGGCCGACGCTGGAGGCCGTAGCCAAAGGCCGGAGCTAAAGGCAGTCGCTGAAGGCCGATGCTGGAGGCTGGAGCCAAAGGCCGTCGCTGAAGGCCGATGCTGGAGGCCGAAGCCAAAGGCCAGCGCTGGGGGCCGTAGCCAAAGGCCGGAGCCAAAGGCCGTTGCTGAGGGCCGACGCTGGAGGCCGAAGCCAAAGACCATCGTTGGGGACCGTAGCCAAAGGCCGGAGCCAAAGGCCGTCGCTGGGGGCCGACGCTAGAGGCTGGCGTTGGAGGCTGGCTCTGAGTTCAACTGTCACATCATTTTTAGAAATCGCATAAAAAATAATATCAAAAAATCGGCTAGCCGTATCAAGTTTCTTACGTGTTGGATGCCTCAAAGTGCTCAAAATGCCCTAGCATTGACTTAAGGTACGTAGCAAAATGAATGAATGGGAGATGCTTACGTGTTGGTGACGAGCCAATTGGTCAAACCGTTATCTTGGTGGGGATCAAATAAACCCTCAAACCACACTTGATAGGTCAAAGGGTCTGAATGCTCTCTCGCTCAAGCACGCATGTACACATAGAAGACATCTAGTTATGTTGACTTGCTCCAGAATTATTTCAGTGTTTAAATTAAGCTTAATTGCAGGATTTATTAAGCTAGTTGAGCCTTCATGGGCTTGCAACTAGCTGTTAGAATTATCACCTAATTAGAACATGATTTAGGCTCTCAACACTACAACGCGTGAAGCTTCCGGAATAACAATCTTCTCTCTCTCTCTCTCTCTCTCTCTTTTACTGCTTCTCACTCTTTGATTATTTTATTTTTTTAAATTTAAAACGTTGATTTAAGATAATCGGAAGAATGAATCTGGTTTTTAAAAAAAATTGATAATATTTTTTAAGTTTTTATTTAAATTTTTTTTATTAATTTAAAATAGAATAATTAAAATTTTAAAAATCAAATAAAATTTGGGCGAGATATTGAGCCATAAAGATGTAACGCCAACCGTTTCAGAATTATATATATATATATTTAAAGAATATAAGAGTAAGAAAATGTTAAGAATGGTACCAAGCGGTGATGGGACCACCCAGCTCACACCAAATCCCTTCGGCCCCAGCGCTTCTTCACACAAACCAAAACCCTACCCCAGGTCATCATTCTTTCCCTCTTCAATGCTCGCTTCTACCCCAAGCCCACGGAAAAAAAAAAAAAGAAAAAAAATCCAAAATAAGACCCCTCTTTCCAACTCCAACCTCTCTCTCTCTCTCTCTCTCTCTCTCTCTCTAATAAAACTCTTCGGCCTTGAGTTCTCTCCGATCACTATATAAACCTCTCGCTCCATTCCACCCCTTTCTATATATATATATTACATAACTCCAAAGCCCAAGAGAGAGAACGATGGAGAAGCCGGCAAACACCAACCCCGCTACTGCGGCGGCGGCGGCGGCGGCGCCGTCCACCACCTACGTCCAGGCAGAGGCCCACACCTTCCGCGAACTGGTCCAGCGCCTCACTGGCGCCGCCGCCGGCGACGGCCTCCCCACCGCTTCCCAAGCACGGACAACGCCGGCCGTTGCTCCACGCCGGCAGCCCTTCAAACTCCAGGAGCGCCGCTGCCCGAGCGTCCGCACGCTCGAGATCCAGCTCGGCCTCACCTCCCTCCGCTCACCCCGATCCCCCCCGCCCCACCTTCACCACCACCTCCACCATCACCACCATCCTTCCTCCTCCGGCGCCTGCTCGAAGTCTCCGTTCCCGAGTCCGGTGACCCCCCTGGGGTCTGACCCGCTATTCTCGCCTGCTTCTGAAGAGGAGCGGGCGATCGCCGAGAAGGGGTTTTATCTCCACCCGTCGCCGCGGGGCGGCGGCCCCCCGCCGGAGCTCCTCCCGCTCTTCCCGTTAAGCTCCCCGAGGCAGCGGCAGCCGAGCACTGAGGAGAAAAAACTTCCATAATGAGGGGTATTTTAAGAATTTCGGAGCTATATATTGTTGTCCTCTTTGGGAATTGTCCAAGCGGCGATGTCCTAAGCTCAGAAAACGTCTTTTTTTTTTTTTGGATTATTGGATTTAATGGGGTTGATTTATGGCTAGAATTCTACGTGGTGTTCGAATCAAAACTTCTTTATGTAGCTCTTGTTTTCGTTAATGGATTATATTAAAAAGCCAAAAAAAAAAACATATTAATGAAGAAAATTGATGAAGATGGAGGTTTTAACTATTATTAAAGTTTGGTCAAATAGAAAAACGTTTTTTCTTTAATTTTGTTTTTTTGATTTTGAGAACCGTCCTTTTTTTTAATTTTTTATAAAATAAAAAAATACTTATAAAAATATATTTAATGATTGAAAAAATACTTTTTTAAAAAAAGACGGTAAAATAGAACGAAATTAAAAATAATTTAAAGATTTTTTATTAAAATAAAAAATAGAAAATAGAAAACTTAAAATCAATGGAATGATTAATGTTATCTTTAATTTCTTTTGCCTATCATTTTGAAAAATAATATTTAAAATAAAATAAAAAATATTTTCTTCTCATTTATTAAACACAATTTTTAAAGATTAAATAGTAAAAATAAAAATAAAAATAAAATCAATAGATAATTTTAAAAATTAAATGCAGACTAGAGCTTCTACTTGTTTGAGGTTTGACATGAATAATTAATATTGGATTGTTACTATAGAAATCAATGGAAAAGAATGAATAATTTATAATCTTAATCAAATGTAGAGAGAGAGAGAGAGAGAGAGAGTCTTTTATTCTTTACTCATCCCATCTTAATGACCAAATATAATTAGAATTGAGCCTCTATCTACATGCC
>UESW01003923.1:1675818-1708746 GCA_900491605.1 Calamus simplicifolius | reverse complement strand
CTCTGGTCGGCCCCGCTCGGTCCCCGGCGTTTTCAGGCCGACCGAGTCGGTCCCGACCTTTCTTGGTCAGCCCTGCTCGGCCCGGCTCTCTAGGCCGGCCGATCGGCCCCGACCTCCCTGGTGGTCCCTCGCCCCGGCGTCTCCAGGTTGGCCGAGTCGGCCCCGAATTTCCTTGGTCGGCCCCTCGGCCCCGGCGTCTCCAAGCCGGCCGAGTCGGCTCCGACCTTCCCTGGTCGGCCCTGCTTGGCCCCGGAGTCTCCAGGCCAGCCGAGTCGGCCTCGACTTCTCAGTCGGCTCCGCTCGGCCCCCAGCGTCTCCAGCTAGCGAGTCGGCCCCGACTTCTCAGTCGTCCGCTCGGTCTCGGCATCCCCAAGAGAGCCAAGGCGGCCCCGACTTCCCCGAGTCATCCCAGGACGGTCCTGGCCGTTCAAGCCGCCATCCTTCTGACCCGCGCATCTGACATCGCCAGGCCCAACTACTCACTGGCCATGCCGCTGATGGGACCAGACCTAACTACCCGCTAGCTCCGCTGACTGATGGGACTTGGCTCACCAACCGTCGTTTTTCCCTCTCCGATGGGACATGACCTACCAACCGACCCAGATTCACGCAACCCCCACGAACCCCACAACATTCCTTTCTCACGGAACTCCACATGGTCATGTAGGTGTCAACCACCTATAAAAGGGTAAGTCCACTCAAGGATCAGGTACGCAAACTTACACGCTTGTTAATCTATCACCCAGAGAGGGATCCCCCTTTTGCGGACTCCTCTCGCCCCTAAAGAGCTCGCTTGAGCTCTTCCTCAGCTGTGATCTCGGTTGCTGACTTGAGCATCGGAGGGTCCTCACCGAGTACCCCTCCGGTCTTGAACTTTTTGCAGGCATCCAGCTCGGCGAGGATCCACTGATTAAGCAGTTCTCTTTTCCCAACGTTCAAGACCGGCGATCGGGTGTCATCAGATTGGCGCACCAGGAAGGGGGCAACAGGAGAATCGGAAGCGAGGTTCTGTGATACCTAGCCACGAACTCTTACTCCCTCTTCTTTTTCGTCAAGCCATGGTGGTGACACAAGCTCAAGATGCTTCCATCAGTTGTCGATGGGGCTTCCCCCGCCGGTTAGGTAGCAGGAGGCCAATCCCCCTGCTGCCGATCCGCCCGTCACCTGTCGCCACCGAAGGCAGCTACCTTAGTCGAGCAGCTGGCGTCCTAACTAAGCAAGTTCAGGCTCTCACCGCCGTGGTCCACGGACTCAGCAGCAGCAGTTCTGGCCACCCAACATCAGACCGCTCCCTCGCCTGCTAGTCAACAGTCTGCAAGGGGAGGCTCTCCTTAGCGAGAGGCCGGTCGTCGCCAGGCTCCCTAGAAGACCCCGTCGTGAGCCCCTCAAAAGGCCACGATCCCCTGCCATGCCAAGAGGCCTCCCCACGGCCAGGAGGAGCCAAGCGGAAGTCTCATCTCCCCTTCCCTTTCTTCTTCTTCTTCCTCGTCCTCCAAGCCATTCAGAGGGCCCCTACATCAATCGCCAGCGGAGGATCGCCTGGATGAATACCACCGGCGACTGGACGAGCTTACCAGGAAAATCAATAACCAGCCGAGGAGGAGTTCATACTCGCCCTCCCTACACCCACGGATATTGGAGGAGCCAGTACCTTCTAGATTCCGTTTACCTCAGATGGATATGTACGATGGCACGACGGATCCTCTCGACCACCTCGAGAGTTACAAGGCCATGATGCAAGTTCAAGGAGCCACGACGCCCTCTTGTGCAAGGTTTCCCTGCCACCTTAAGGAAAGCCGCCCGCGCCTGGCACACCCGTCTGGCTCCCCACATCATCGACTCTTTCTGGGAACTGGAAAGAGCCTTTCTTGGCGCACTTCGACACCTGCCGAAGGATCCCAAGGGTCACCGACAGCCTCTTCTCCGTGCGACAGAAGGAAGGGGAGTCGCTCCGGGATTTCGTCGCCCGGTTTAAGACCACGCCCTTGAAGTCTATCACCTGGATGATGCGGTGGCAACGCTAGCACTGAAGCGAGGACTCCTTCCATCCCGCTTCACCTTCTCTTTGGACAAGAAGCCTCCCGGCTCCTACTCTGACCTTCTCCTCTGAGCCCAAAAGTACATCCGTGCGGATAGGCCGACCTCACCCGCCGAGAGTCCACCCGGTCTCTAGCCGAAAGCCGGCCCGACCCGAGCCAAGTGGACCCCCTCACCACGGCGGCCCGATCCGCCTCGCTGACCCGACAACAGGCGTTGAGCCTCTCCCTCGAGAGCGAGCTCACGCCCCTTCTCGCCCCTCGATCTCACATCCTTATGGAGATCGAGGGCGAGCCTTATCTCCAGCGACCTCCTCCTATGAAGAAAGGTCCTCCTCGCGATAAGAGCCATTATTGCCGTTTCCATCGGGATTACGGCCACGACACCGACAGCTGCTACAGCTGAAGCATGCCATCGAGGAGCTCATCCAGTGGGCTACTCGGAAATATGTCCAGAAGGCCACTTCCAGTGCCAGCCTCATGGGACCCTACTTGTTCAGGCCGCCGTCGATAACACCCCCACGGAGCGAACGGTCGAATGGTGTCCTGGGGGGCAGCTCCTTCCCCAAAGCGGCCCAGGAGGAGGGGGCAGCTATTGTTGAAAATGTAAATAATGAAGGCGTCGTCGTCTCTATGACGATCGCCAAACACCCTGTAAAAAGGATTTTAGTTGATAGTGCAGCTCAGCTGACATCCTTACTTACGATGCATTTGTTAGGATGGGTTTATCTGTTGACTCCCTCCAGCCCGTGGTGGCTCCCTTAGTTGGGTTCACCGAGACTCGGTGAGGGTCGAGGGCAAAATATCCTTGCCTGTGACGGCGAAACACCACCATGCCATAGCACCGTTGTCGTGAAATTTTTGTTCGTGAGGGTCCCCCTGGCGTACAATGCCATTTTAGGCGACCATGCCTCAATCTTTTGGATGCAGTCATCTCCACCCGGTGTCTACTCATGTAGTTCCCCACTAGTGGAGGAGTCGGTGAGATGTGGGGCGAGACCAGCCCGGTCTTGCCTTGTTACCATGCGGCATCAAGTCCCCAGGAGGCCGAGCCGGCTTTAGAGGCACCTGACCCCAGGGATTTGCAAAGGAGGAGAACGGCCGAGCAACTCCTAACCTTTCCCCTCGGGGATGACCCAGGCAAAGACCGTGCGTATCGGCGGACTCCTCCCCCGGAAGACCGTGATCGCCTCCTAACCTTCCTGCGGGCCAACTTGGATGTTTTTCGCTTGGTCAGCATCCGACATGCCCGGCATCCCTCCAGAGTTGATCACCCACAAGCTCAATATCGATCCAAAGCACCGTCCAGTCCGCCAAAGGAAGAGAAGCTTCGCTCCCAGCAGCAAAAAGCTATCGATGAGGAGGTCAACAAGCTGCTCAGCGCCGGCCACATCCGAGAGGCGCATTACCCTAGTTGGCTAGCTAATGTGGTCATGGTGCGAAAGGCAAACGGGAGCTGGAGAATCTGCATCGACTTCACCGACCTCAACAAGGCGTGTCCGAAAGATAGTTTCCCCCTGCCGAGGATAGACCAGCTAGTGGATCCACCTCCGGTCCACGAGCTCCTCAGCTTTATGGACGCCTTCTCCGGATATAACAAATAAGGATGGACCCCAGCGATGAAGAGCACACCTCCTTCGTGAGGGAGAAAGGCATTTATTGCTACAAAGTGATGCCCTTCGGCCTCAAGAACGCGGGGGCAACCTATCAAAGATTGATGAACAGGGTCTTTCAAGATCAGCTGGGCCGAAACATGGAGGTCTACGTGGATGACATGCTGACCAAGAGCGCCGCGCTTCTGACCACGTCTCTGACCTAGAAGAGACTTTCAACAACCTCCGTCGCTTTCAGGTCAGGCTAAATCCAAGAAGTGTGCCTTCGGGTTATGGCGGGCAAGTTCCTGGGTTTTGTGGTGACTCAGCGAGGGATCGAAGCAAACCCAGAGAAAATCAGCGCCATCCTCGATATGAGGCCACCATCCAGCAAGAAGGACGTGCAACGCTAACGGGGAGGGTGGCGGCTTTAAGTTGTTTCCTCTCCAAATCATCCGAGAGGTGCTTGCCCTTCTTCAAGGCCCTGCGGAAAGTGAACAGCTTCGAGTGGACGGACGACTGCCAGAAAGCCTTCGATGGGCTGAAGGCGTTTCTGTCTTCCCCACCACTCCTGTCTAAGCCAAGGGACGAAGAGAGTCTTTTTCTCTACCTCTGCCTCTCCAGAGGCCGTTAGCTCAGTCTTGGTGCGTCTCGATGCTGACGGGACCCAAGGCCTGTTTATTACGTGAGCAAGGTGCTCCACGATGCGGAGGTCAGGTACTCCAAGACAGAAAAAATCATCTTCGCCCTGATTGTCTTCGTCCGACATCTCCCCGTAATTTCAAGCCCATCCCATTGTGGTGCTCACAGACCAACCCGAGCCATCCTGGCTCGTCCGGACACCTCAGGCCGACTCACCAAGTGGGCCATCAAGCTGGGAGAGTTCGACCTCTCCTTCCAAGCATCCGGCTCTGAAGTCCCAAGTCCTGGCCGATTTCCTAGTCGAGTGCACCTGGGCAGATGGGGCGACCGAGGAGGCTCCAGTGGAGCAGCATGAGCCTGGGCCGAGCGACGATGGAGAGACCTGGATCCTCCATGTGATGGCACATCAAACTCTCAGGGAAGCGGTGCTAGCCTCATTCTTGCCAGACCAAGTGGAGAGAGAACGGAATGTGCCCTGCGGTTTCTATTTGAAGCTACCAATAATCAAGCCAAGTACGAGGCCCTGCTGGCAGGATTAAGGCTGGCCCAAGAATTCGGAATAAGGCGTCTCAGAACTTTCACCGACTCGCAACTCATCTCCGGACAAATCAACGGAGAATATGAGGCGCATGACCCTGCTATGACCCAATACCTGGGCAAGGTTCGGCTCTTGGTCTCCCCGTTAGTTTATTTCAGCATCAGCTACATTCCCCAGAGCGAGAACGCCAAGGCCGACACCCTTTCTCGCCTGGCTACCTCCACCGACGGCATCACAAGGGACGCTTACATCGAATACCTAGAAAGACCCAGCATAGAAGACAGTGAGGAAGTCCTCCCGCTCGCCTAAGAGCCGACATGGATGGATGCCTATGTCCGCTATCTCATAGATGACACCCTCCCCGATGATAGCAATGAAACCAGGCTACTCAAGTGGAGGGCTTCCAAATTCATCCTCGTAGACGGACGTCTATACAGAAGGTCGTTCTCCTACCCCCTGCTCAAATGCGTAGTACTCGCCGAGTCGCCCCTCGGGCGGCTCACATGATGCTGCCACCCTGCCAGCGCCAGCACAGCAAAGGAGCATCCTCGCCGAGCATTCAGTCGCCATCGACTACTTCACGGGAGGTCGAGGCGTTGGCTACCGAAAGTAAGGTCGGAAGTCCCCGGCCTACCTCACACCCTCGGGACAACGGTTCAACAATGCATTCCCTGTGATGAGCTAGGTATTCGGTCGTTAGAGGACCGAGGTCATGAACCAGAGCTCTCGTACCCGACCGATATGGGCTCCACATGTCTCGGGGTCGGCATCCCCGTCGAGATCAAACCAACTAAGGTGAACCTTCTAAGGCACATGACCGAGCTCGTATGGCGGCCAAGCAGGCAGCCCAAGGATGGAGATCTGGCCGACCAAGCCTCGGTCCCAGGGAGGGTCACGAGAGGTCCCCCCGACCTGTCGGTTAAGACCCTAAAGGCTCCATATCTCCATCGCGAGTTGCCCCTCGGATGGTACAGTCACGGCACACAAACCCCGGTTCTAAAGGAGCTCGCCGGCATCGCGTTGGCCTAGCACGGAGGTGCCCCTGAGTCGGTTAAGACCCTAAAGGCTCGTACCCACCGAGTCGCCCTCGGGCGGCACACAAACCCCCGAGGCGTTCTAAAGGAGCTCGGGCATCGTAGCCCACGGGACACCACTCGGCCCCGACATGGAGGTGCCCCGAGTCGGTTAAGACCCTAAAGGCTCTATACCTACCGAATCGCCCCTCGGGCGGCACACAAACCTCCGAGCGGTTCTAAAGGAGCTCGCCGGCATCGTGGCCCACGGACACCACTCGGCCCTGGCACGGAGGTGCCCCCGAGTCGGTTAAGACCTAAAGGCTCTGTACCCGCCGAGTCGCCCCTTGGCAGCACACAAACCCCCGAGGTGGTTCTAAAGGAGCTCGCGGCATCGCGGCCCACGGGACACCACTCGGCCCGGCACGGAGGTGCCCCCGAGTCGGTTAAGACCTAAAGGCTCGTACCCCGAGTCGCCCCTCGGGCAGCACACAAACCCCCGAGGTGGTTCTAAAGGAGCTCGCTGGCATCGCGGCCCATGGGACACCACTCGGCCCCGGCACGGAGGTGCCCCGAGTCGGTTAAGACCCTAAAGGCTTCGTACCCCGAGTCACCCCTCGGGCGGCACACAAACCTCCGAGCGGTTCTAAAGGAGCTCGCCGGCATCGCGGCCCATGGACACCACTCGGCCCCGCACGGAGGTGCCCCCGAGTCGTTAAGACCCTAAAGGCTCCGTACCCACGAGTCACCTCTCGGGCGGCACACAAACCCCCGAGGTGGTTCTAAAGGAGCTCGCCGTATCGCGGCCATGGGACACCACTCGCTCGGCACGGAGGTGCCTCCGAGTCGGTTAAGACCTAAAGGCTCCATACCCATCGAGCCGCCCCTCGGGCGGCACACAAATCCCCGGGGTGGTTCGGAAAGACTCCGCCAACACCGCAGCTAACAGAGAGCCATTCGGCCTCGGCACAAAGTTGCCCCCGGATCATTCCAAGTCCTTAGAAGATCCGTGCGCGGATGAATCTCCCTTCAAATAGCCTGCGACAATCCAAGGCATCTTAAGCAGCCTTCCACACGGCTGGCTTAGCTCTCGAAGACGCATTCAAACATTGGCGAACCTAAGACTATGATTCAGGCCACGGCATCATCAACATGTGCAATGCTCAGAAATAGAAAACATCTCAGAAGGAAGGTCCCTCCTCATTAACAGGTACGGGGCCCGCTTATCGTTAGTTGCAAAAGAAAATATTTGATTCAAAGGAAGGAAGAGACGAACGAGACAGAGCACAAAAACATTTTTGCAAAAAGCTCTTCTTCATTAATAATGAAGGTGAAGTACAAAATTCGGCTGAGGCCAGTTACAAAAAAAAAAAGAAAAAACAACAACTCTTTAGGGCTCACTCGGGCCCGGCTCTCCCTCGTCCTCCTCCTCCTCCGCCGGCCCCTTCGTCAGGTTCCCCGGGTGGATCCCCTCGAGCTCGGAGCTATTGATTTAAGAGCCGCAGACACCTTGGCCTTGCACATGTCGAAGCCCTTAACGTAAGCATCGAGGCTGGCCTCGATGACTTCCTTCTCGACTCTGACGAGGACTTGTAACTGGTGATGGCTGCCCCACCCCGGCCTCGGCCTGCTGTGCCCTGGCCTCGGCCTCCTTGGCTTGCACCTTAGCCTGCTGCGCCCTGGCTTCAGCCTCCTTGGCTCGTGCCTTGGCCTCCCAGGCTCGGCCCTTGGCCTCTTCGGCACGTGTGCTGGCCTCATCAGCATGGGCCACTGCCCCAGCCTTTTCATGGCCCGCCTCGACCGCCGCCCTCTCCGCGACGGTGGCTCTCTGCGCAGCGGTGAGGGCCTCATTTTGCGCCGCCTCGCCTGTCCCTCGGCATGTTGAAGCTGGCGAACCAGCTCCTCCGACCGCGCCACGACGGCCTCCAATCTGGCCGAGACCAGTGCCAACTTGGCCTCGGCCGTGGAGGCCCAGCCACCCTCGGCTTCGGCCCGGCACTCCGCCTCCCTTATTTGGCTGCCCAGATTTTCCTCGGGCCTTGGCCTCATGATGAAGTCGATCAAGGCTCTAGGACTGCGCCATGCTCTCCTTCTTATATTTGTCGGCCCGTGCCTTGGCCTTCACAAGCGCATCCGCGGAGTGGGACAGTGCTTCATGAAGGGCCATCGCACCGTTGGCCATCTGCAGCAGAAGAATGTTTAATCACAGAAAAACTGGGGCATCACAAAGCATGTCCAAAAATGAAGAAAATTCAAAGGGTTACCTGGATGACGGAGACCATCACCATGTCCATAATCGCGGAGTGGCTCTGCCCCCACATCTCCTCGTCAGACTCGGCAGTCTGAACCCTTGATAAGAGACAGGCGGCCCGCCCAGCATCTGCCATTGAACTGAGCCTGGGTGCTGGCCGGCTGGCCCCTCCTGCGGCCCTTCGACCCGAGGATGAGTCGGGCGGCACGCCGATCGCCGAGATGAACTCCTCGGCTCATCCCTCTGCTTCCTGGCTGCTTCTTCCCTATCCTCGGACCTTCTAGCGACTGACTCCCCCCTCTCCGGCAGTCGGGGAGCCCTCTTTGCCTCCGGCTCTGTGGCAGCCGGAGGGCCGATAGCGATTGTAACCTGCCCCGCCTCGAGCGCGTCAGCGGCGGCAGGGGCTTCCTCCTCGAGATCCAAGACCACCACCGCTGCTTCAATGGTGGCCGGGATCTCCCCTTCCTCTACTTTGGTCCCGGCCAGCCCCAGGACCACTCCCCCAGCCGGCATTTCCTCCGCCGGCTCCTTCGCGGGCAATAGAGCCATGGGAGCTTCAACAACTTGAGTCGGCTCGACCTGCTCCCTTTTTTGAGCCTTCTTCGCCAGCCTCGCCGCTTGTCCTGCCGCTTGCCTCTTTTGCCGCAGGGTGGCTTCAAACTTGCCGGTGGAAAACCTCATCACTGCACCAAAAAATGATAAACGTTAGCAATAGTGTACAATAAACTTCGGGTTGAGACAGGAAGAGTCGAACGTCGTGCTCACCAACCGCCAGGGCCAACTCGACCTCAAATAGGTTCTCCTCGGACAGGAGTTCCTTATAGCCAGGGACTTGGCAGGAGGACAACTGGGCAAAGAGTTCCCTATCCTTCTCCCCCACAGCAGCATTATCATTAGAACTGGTGTTCGGCTCTCTCCAATCAACCCTCACCCCCTCGACATGGGCAAAAAAGAATTGAGATTTCCACCCCCTAATCTTGAACGAAAGACCTAAAGGAAAGGCTCTACCCGGCCTGGCGGTGAATGCCCACCAGGCCCCCTCACCTTGGCGGCGGAGCTTATAGAAAGCTCGGAATAGTGGCAGTCCTACCCGGGTGCCCTGGAAGCAGCAAAGAATGACAAAAGCGCAGATGATCCGAATCGAGTTCGGAGTCAACTGCGCCGGCACTAACATATACCTATCTAAAAGGTTTAGAAAAAAGGGATGGAAAGGGAGTCACAGTCTGCACCAAAAAAACTCCTCATATAGAGCGACCCGACCGAAGTGGATGGATGTCACTCTATCTTCGGGCCTCGGCGCAAACAAGTGGATGAAACTGGGAACTATGTACCTAGCCCTGATGGCCTCCACATCCTCAGGGGTCATGGTTGAGGCCACTCCCATGCGGACCTGCTGGATCAAGGCCCACTGCCGGAGGCAGTGCCGGACAACGGGAAGGCACAGGAACCGCCCTAAAGGGGGAGTTGAGGTGGACGGAGGTTCGGTCGCCCTCGGTTTATCGCGGATGGTAATGCCACCCACCGGCTGAGGCACCTAGTTGACTAAGGGGATTTGGTCTTCACTATCGGAATGGGAAGACTCTACTATGGGCCTCTTATCCTCCCTAACAGCACGACGGTCCATGGGTAAGACGAAGGATGAAACTAACCTAGGAATCAAAAGGAACCCGAAGACAGAAGGACTCAGGTCACAGTGGAACTCAGAGAAGAGGAAGCTGGAAGAAAGCGATGGCAATGTAAAAGCTTTCCCCAGGCCCTCAGGGTGCTTTTATACCCCTCATTTCCGAACGGCGATGCCCGAGGCCCCGCCATGTGGCACGCTTCTATTGCGCCACAGGCTGTCCGCCGGCAATCTCGCATGCGCCCGAGACGTGCCGCTTTAATTCGTCCCGAGGAGCGTGATCCCCGACCAATCGCAGAGCATAGAAAGTGGAGAAGCAATGATAACCCCCACCTTTTTCCCATCCTTCGATGGGCGGCCTCCTCAAGGCGTCCAATGCCAACGTCAGCTCTCACCTACAGCATGATTGTGGAAGATTTTCAAAGCGACACTACCTCGGAAGAATGCGCCAGCTCACCAGTTATTGAAAGCGCACTGAGGAACAATCATTTTTGAATTTTTGCGCCCCTTTCGCCCAAAGGACAGCAGACGCGTGGCCCTCTATGCTCAAGGGCGGAGGGGCATCTGATGTGGCTAATGCAGTCATGAGGGCAATCATGGCAAAATCAAAATCTTAAGGCGGCCCCGCCCCAGCGTCTCCAAGTCGGCCAAGTCGGCCCCGACCTTCCTTGGTCGGCCCCGCTCGGCCCCAGTGTCTCCAGGCTGGCCAAGTCGGCCCCGACCTTCCCTGGTCGGCCCCGCTCGGCCCCAGCATCTCCAGGTCGGCCGAGTCAGCCCCGACTTTCCCTGGTCGGCCCCGACGTCTCCAAGTCGGCCGAGTCGGCCCTGACCTTCCCTGGTCGGCCCATTCGGCCCCGGCATCTCCAAGTCGGCCGAGTCGGCCCCGATCTTCCCTGATCGGCCCCGCTTGGCCCTGGCATCTCTAGGTCGGCCAAGTTGGCCCATACCTTCCCTGGTTGGCCCCACTCGGCCTCGACCTTTCTTGGTCGGCCCCGCTCGGCCCTGGCATCTCCAGGCCGGTCGAGTCAGCCCTGACCTTCCCTAGTCAGCCCTGCTCAGCCTCGGCATTTCCAGGCCGGCCGAGTCGGCCCCAACTTCTCAGTCGGCCCCACTCGGTCCCCGGCGTCTCCAGGCTAGCCGAGTCAGCCCCAACTTCTCAGTCGGCCCCGCTCGGTCTCGGCATCCCCAAGAGAGCCAAGGCGGCCCCGACTTCCCCGAGTCGGCCCAGGACGGTCCTGGCCGTTCAAGCCGCCATCCTTCTGACCCGCGCCGTCTGACATCGCCAGACCCAACTACCCACTGGCCATGCCGATGGGACCAGACCTAACTACCCACTAGCCCCGCTGACCGATGGGACTTGGCTCACCAACCATCGTTTTCCCCTCTTCGATGGGACAGGACCTACCAACCGACCCAGATTCATGCAACCCCCGCGAACCCTGCGGACATTCCTTTCTCACGGAACTCCACGTGGTCGTGCATGTGTCAACCACCTATAAAAGGGTAAGTCCACTCAAGGACCAGGTATGCAAACTTACACACTCGTTACTCTATCGCCCAGAGAGGGATCCCCCTTTACGGAATCCTCTCGCCCCTAAAGAGCTCGCTTGAGCTCTTCCTCAGCTGTGACCTCGGTTGCTGACTTGAGCGTCAAAGGGTCCTCACTGGAGCACCCCTCCAGTCTTGGAACTTTTTGCAGGCCATCCAGTTCGGCAAGGATCCACTGATTGAGCAGTTCTCCTTTCCCGACATTCAAGACCGATGATCGGGTATCATCATATATATATATATATATATATATATATATATATATATATATATATATATATATATATATATATATATATATATATATATATATATATATATATATTGGACAAATTAAGACTCATTCAAGGGGTATATTTTTAATAACCGGACTTACAAAATTTGGAACTGGACACGATAAGCCACAAGTCCATAATCAATTCATGGGCACACTCGGATACCTCAAACTATGTCAAATCCTTTTATCATGGGGCGCTGTAGTTACAAACTCGTCTTGTGATCCGGTTCTCGTTTGCATTTATTTCTAGCCTTATTTGATCTAAAAATAAAATTATTTCTAAATAAAACTATAGTAAGTGATGCGGGATAAAATTATCACCTCATCGATTGATAAACGTGGCAGTCGGCAAGACTCACTTCTGGGCTTTGATCCTTTAATTACCACAATCAGAAAAAGACAAGCCTCATTGCATGTAATCTCTGTACAGGACCGAGCCTTCCATGCCTCGACAGGACCGAGTCATCTTCATGCCTTGGCAGGGCCAAGCCTCATCCTCTCAATGTAAGCACTATTACCATCTCAATTCACGCTGGATATCTTAGAGGATAAATCACTCCGATCACAAAGATTTTGGGGTAAGATTCCCAAAACAGAAATAAAAGCTAAATACAACACTCCGTCCATGATCAACGGGATTTAAGATCCCCAATAATGCATCCATCAGCTTCATCAACTGCCAATCTCCATAACTGCACTCGGAAAATAAGGTAACTACTTATAACCCGATAGCGTTCAGATACTAAGTCCCAAGACCTCTCAGGTACGCTTCCAAGACCCAAGAAAACCCTAGAAGAGGCCATTGCATTCCAAAGACCTTCTATGAGGCGTCCTTCTAAAACAACCTTCTCCTTTCATCTGATTGCTTTGGGTTTCAATTGACTTGGGCATCGGAGGGTCTTCCGCAGGAACAACCCCCACACTCCCTACGTGAGGACTGTCTTGTAGGTCGATCAGGATGGGAGAGAACTATCCGAATTTTGACGTGCATTGTCACCAAGCCGGAGAACCAAAATATGCAGCAACAGATTGGCGCTAAAGGAAGGGCCCCAAGTCCCTCTAAAAACTTAAAATCAAGAAGAAAAGGTTTACTCTAGAAGGACATTCTCTCAATGGCCAATTATAAGAGAGCAACCACTAATGCTCTGGATCAGGCCGCTTCCCAGAGGCCTGATCCCATCAACAATATGGCATCCTCACAGCAACCACAACCTAATGCTTTGCCGCCACTTGCGGCCCCGGTCACCCAAAACCAGTTTGGCGCATTATTCTAACAGGTCCAAGCTCCGACACAGTTGGTACAGGGACTTCATGGAGTCCTTCCCCAAGCTGCGCCCACTCAGCAACTTCCTGGTGAAACAGCTGCACCGGCAGCTCCTCTGCCCAACCCACCTGAGGCCATAAGCCATCCACAATAACCCATCTGCGAGGAGGAAGTAGAGTCGATCCCACAGAGGCTGAAGACAAAAGTTTGCCCCAGCCCTGGAGGGCTCACTCTCCCAGTAGCTTCCTGCCATGATTCTACATTACGGCCACGATCCCTTCGTCCAGCCTCTTCGACTGTTTGGAATGAAGCAATAGAACAGGAGATCTAAGAAATATGCCTGCAGTTGGATGCTGTCAAACACGCGTCCCATCCCCAGCCTCGGGTGGAATAAGGTCCACCCTTCATCGACATGATCATGAAGGAGTTGGTTCCATCACACATCAAGCTCCCCGCCTTGAGCCATACAATAGGACCACCAATCCCGATGACCACCTGAGCAGCTTTCGACCCATCATGATATTTCATGGAGCATCAGATGTGATCTTATGTCGGGCCTTTTTCTCTCTCAAGGGGTGCCAGAATATGGTTCGACACTTTGAAGCCAAACTCCATCAACTCATTCGACGAATTGGGCAGCTCCTTCATCAACCAGTTCATCATCATCCACCATCATCAACGAAGATCTGACTCTCTTTCTGAAGTAAAGCAAAAAGAGAGAGAGAGAGAGTCTTGAGAAGTTTTCTATGTCATTTCAATGTAGCTATGCTGGTGGTCGACCACCTTAACCACAAGGTGGCTATGTCTGCCTTAGTAGGCGAAGTATCAAAGGAGAAAGATTTCTACCTTGCCACAGAGGTCAACTACCCCAAGAATCTCCCCGACATGATGGCCCTGGCGGATAAATATGCTAGGGTCGAAGAATCTAGAAAGTCAACCCAAGCCAAACAATCCAAGAAGAAGGAAAAGAAGAACTCGGAAGGGAGCCAGTTAGCTTGCCCTGCGAGCCCACCTCGTCACCAAGGGGACCCCCGCCAAGGCAGCACACCAGAAGCCCGGTGCAACCAATTCACCCCATTCACCGTACTAAGAGCCTAGATCATGATGTAGATCGAGCATCAATTCTCTCGGTCAAAGCCCCTTCAAGAAAACATGACTCGAAAGGATACAACAAAATACTATCGATATAACCGTGACTATGGTCACGATACCAAGGAATGTTGGCAACTGAGAGATGAAATCGAATAGCTCATTCGTCGAGGGAGACTGGAGCGATACAGAAGGGCCCCCAAAGCAGACAACAGGGCAGAGCTTCCACCTGAGCCTCGGCAACAACCTTCGCCGAACCCACCAGCTACTAGCAATGTTAATATGATTGCCATGCTCAGCTCATCCAAAGTTGGTTGAATGAAGAAGAAAACCCACCCGAGGGAATCCGATGCGAAGGACTCGCATTCTTGAATGAAGACTTCCAAGGGATATGATATCCCCACTGATGAGACCCCTTTTTAGAGTGGCCTTTAGCACCGAAGCTGTTATCTCGGTGAAAATAGGTCTACCTTCGCCCTGAGTTGAAAGCTACTCGAAGGAGTCAAATGACAAGTAGCTTTGGGCCAACCTTGACTTGATCAAAGATGTTAGAGAAAAGGCCCGAGTTCAAATAGCTGCGTACCAATAGCACGTTGCCAGCTATCATTCTTCCCGAGTGAAAGGGAAGCTGTTCATTCTCGGCAACCTGGTACTTCGTAAAGCATCCATCTCCAAGCCGACAGAGCAAGGGAAGCTGGCTCCTAACTGGGAGGGCTCTTATCAAGTTACGAAGGTATCAGACCCGGCACCTACAAACTCCAAGACCTCAATGGAAGAGCCATCCCTCGAATATGAAACTCAGACAATCTTCAAATATATTATCAGTAAAGTACATCTCAATCGAGCCATTATACTCACTGTAATAAGCTTCACCATCAATTGAAATACTTGTTCTTTGAATAACCATCTTTTTTAAGATGTTTAAAAGCATGTCTTACCCAATTATTAACCCTATGGGCCCTTTCTCCATACCTTGGCTAGGCCAAGTAAAAAATTTCTTCGTACCTCAGCACGGTCAAGCATCCTTCGACCATCGACAAGGTCGATCGAAGTATCTTGGCAGGATCAAGGCGAGCTTTCTCTATACCTCGACATGGCTGAGCATCCTCCGAACATCGACAAGACCGATCGAAGTGCTTTGGCAAAACCAAGGGAAGCTTTCTCTGTACCTTGGCATGGCCAAGCATCCTTCGAACATCGGAAAGGCTGATCGAAGTACCTTGGTAGGACTAAGGCGAGCTTTCTTCGTACCTTGGCACGATTGAGCATCCTTCGAACATCAGTAAGGCCGGTCGAAGTACCTTGGCAGAACCAAAGAGAGCTTTCTTCGTATCTCAGCATGGCTGAGCATCCTCAAAACATTGGCAAGGTCGGTTGAAGAACCTTGGCAGGACCAAGGCGAGCTTTCTCCATACCTCGGCATGGCCGAGCATCCTCCGAACATCGGCAAGGCCGATCGGAGTGCCTTAGCAAGACCAAGGAAATATTTCTCTGTACCTCAGCACGACCGAGCATCCTCTGAACATCGGCAAGGCCGGTCGGAGTGCCTTGGCAGGACCAAGGCGAGCTTTCTCTATACCTCAGCACGGCCGAGCATCCTTTGAACATCGACAAGGCCGGTCGAAGCACCTTGGTAGGACCAAGGAAAGCTTTCTCCGTACCTTAGCATGACTGAGCATCCTCTGAACATCGGTAAGGCCAATCGGAGTACCTTGGCAAGACTAAGGCAAGCTTTCTCTATACCTCAGCACGGCTGAGCATCCTCTGAACATCGGCAAGGCTGGTCGGAGTGCCTTGGCAAGACCAAGGGAAGCTTTCTCCATACCTCAGCACGGTCGAGCATCCTTCGAACATCGACAAGGCCGATCAGAGTACCTTGGCAGGACCAAGACGAGATTTCTTCGTACCTCGGCACAGCCGAGCATCCTTCGAACATTGGCAAGGCCGGTCGGAGTGCCTTGGTAGGACCAAGAAAGGATTTCTCCGTACCTCGGCATATCCAAGCATCCTCTGAACATCGGCAAAGCCAGTCGGAGCACCTTGGCATGACCAAGAAAAGATTTCTCCATACCTCAACATGGTTGAGCATCCTCCGAACATCGGTAAGGCTGGTCGAAGCACCTTGGCAGAACCAAGGGAAAATGCTCTTTATAACTTGGCAGGCCTAAGACACATGTCTTCGAGCCTTAGCAAGGCCAATCAGAGCTTCCTATGACTTAGCAAGGCCAAGTATTTATTTTTTTTGAGCCTCGATATGGCCGATCAAAATTTTTCGTACCTCGGTAAGGCCGAGCCTTCCCTATGCCTTGGTCGGACCAAGTATCCCTACATAACTCATCAAGACGGGGTCATATTCAGCCCTCGATTGAGTTGGGAAAGCTATGGTTTCATCTAATGAGGCCTAACTAGCTAAAACAAAAATGTTCGACACAAGAAATGGGCAATTAAAAAAAGAACATTTTTATTTATTAGAAATTCTTATTACAAAGGGATTACAAGTACACTATGGCATAGAAAATACAAGAAGATCTCCTATGTGTGAAGGAACGCTTGCAGCTACTACAACGTCTTCTTCCACTAAAGCATGGCAACGCTTCGACTTTAGAAGATCACAAAGATCGCCCTCGAACTCTGTGGGATGGCAAACTTTGGATCTTGAAGCAAGGGATGGAAAGAAGCTAAAAAGAAAAGCATTCCCCCTTTACCAGGAAGATGCCCGACGCATCTGCAAGCATCCCCTCTGATGAAGTAGCAACAACAGCCATATTTAAATAATTCTATTTATGGCTAGAGGCAACCATACAGAGACGCTTTTTAGCGTTTCCAGTATGACCACTTTGGCCTACTCATTTTGCTTCCACAAATGGCTGTCTAGAGCTGTCTTTGATTTCATCTTGTTCATAGCTCCGCAAGATCCGACAGAGTCGCTTCTCAGTGCTCCCTGAATGGTTTGCTTTTCAGGAGCTTCTTCATCCAAGCTCTCAAGTCCAAGTCGAATGCTGAAGAGAAATGCCAAATCTTTTGCCTCCAAAGTCGACATGAATGGAGCTCTGTTAGACTCTCTCTCAACCAAAGGAAGCAGAACACCCCACTCTTGCCTCAATGATACAAAAGGAAGAGAGGACAGAGAGGGTTCTTTGTGCTGCTGCAGGTAGTGCTCATCCTTCCTCTTTTATAGCCGTCGAGTGGGGAGACAAGCCATTAATCAAGGGAGCCCTGAAGAATCAAAGCTCATCGGCCACCGCGCTCTAATCTCCAATTCGGCCACTTGTTGCCCATTTAAGCGTCTTTGGATGAGGGATTCAAAGAGTCTCTCCTCAGCTAACGGGATGGACGCATTCTGATCCCCAACTTGGCCACATGTCATCTGATCAGCCACCCCCATTGGGAATCTGAGGAGACCCTCCTCGCCCGGCTGAGGTCGAATAAAAACACACCACGTTGGAAACACTGCTCCCCCTCGATCTCATCCCTTGCATGTGGGAGTCAAGTACCTAAATCCATTTTCCCAAGCATGAATGAAAGAAAAGACTAGCAGCTAAGAGGCACTTGATATGAGAGAAGGAAAGCACCCGCGTGAGCCAATCAATATGCACGGGCAACATAACCCACCTCGGTAGTAGGGTCCATCAGCTACCGAGTTTAGACCTCAGCACGGTTGAGCCATCTTCATGCCTTGATAGGATCGAGCCATTTCTATGCCTCGACAGGACCGAGCTAAGTTATACCTCGGTATGACCGAGCTAAGTCATGCCACGGCCGGATCGAACTATCTTCGGACCTCGTTTTCCTAGCTGCTTTCTGAGTGACTACATTTTTCAATTGTGAAGTATGCCAAGACAACCACCAACTCGTATTATTTAAACTGATAGAAACGTAAAACAATTGGAAGAAAGCAAACATTTTATTTCCGAGAATCCCTATTACAAAGTGGCTACAACCGCTCAAGATATGAAGGAATTTTTCTATTACCAAAAAGAAAAGAAAAGGGAAAATATTCTAAGGCCCGACTTCATCTTCTTTGGGGGCAGCTGCCAAAGGATGAGTGGCCAAGGCATGCTGGCTCAACTGACCCGCTTCTTCGGCAGCCGGTAAAACCTTGATCCATCAGTGGGATTGTTGAACTTCGGTCTCCTTGGTGGCGGGCGGGAGAACCTCAGCCTCTTGGATAGCCACCGATGAAGCCTCAGTTGGATCTACATCTGGAGCTACCTTGAAGTCGATGTCTAGAGCACCTTCATCATCAAGATCTGCTTCAGTAGACGAATGAGCTACGGCCGAAGATTCAACTGCCGCCGAAGGACTACAATAATCCTCATCCTCTAAGAACGAGAGGTCAAGGTCTGAGTACTCCTGCGTTATCCTCAGCCGCGTCTCATTCGCCTCAAGCCTGTATGCCTTCTTGAAAATGAAAGCTGCTCCTTAGTGAACTGGGCCGAGCTCTTTTATTTTTCACCACCAGGGTAGCTCAGTTGTCATCTTCAATCACCCGGCTCTGAAGCTCAGAGCACTCTCGGTGACTCAAGGCTAGCTCCTCAGTCAAAGCTCTCATGTTCTCTATTGCGTCAATTAGAACATTTTTAACTGAAAAACAAGGCCGACCGAACTAACCATGTTAAAAGGGAGACGGGAAACAATTAATACGAAAAAATTCACAAAGCTCATACCTCTGCAATGCGCTGAGCAATTTCTGCTTTCGCTTTCTCGACCCATTCTAGAGCTTTCTTTCTATCCATTTTGTACTGATTCATCTTCCACCAGGCATGCTCAAGCTTCGCTCGGTCTTCTTCTACATTGTGTTGAGTTTGAGCAATATCAGCCATGAGACGGGTGACCTGCTCTTGACAATGTCTAAACTTGCTACTCTCGTTGGCAAGTCACTTATTAAGGACGCTTATTTCTTTTGTTGCCTTAGCTTGGAACTTCGATAACTCCAACCGAGCCTCATTGGCCGACTCTCGAGCCCCTTCAAACTTGGCAACTTCAGCCCAAAGCCTTGACACTTCTAACTAGGTGTTCTTAGTCGATTATTAGCTTGCGCAAGCTCGGCTCGGGTCTTGGCTAGCTCCTTAGAGAGTGGACCGACCAAGCGCTCTCTGCTCCAAAGCTCGAGGTTCTCCTTTGAAGCTTGGGCATAGGCCTTCGACACCAAATTCAGGCGATTGCATATCACCTCAAAAGAATTGCATTCGGCAGCAAAATACAACAAATGAATTTGGTTCAAACAAATTAAAAAGAGAAAGGGCATCTTCATTTTGGCTTACTAGGAAGAATATACATTTACAGCCTTTCCAAGCTCAGAGTTGCTCAGGCAGGAACTCCATGTCCCTCGGAATTGTCGATCCGCCGAAGCTAATAAAAATGAAGTCTCTTCCTCGGGTCTCATCCAGAAGAACCTTCTTCCCGCTCGAGGGTAGAGCGAAATAGACCAATCAAAGACTCTTCCTCAACATCAAGGGGGACTAAACTGGGAACCTCGGCCTGATCAGCTTCCTCAGCCGAAGACCCTTCCCGACCTTCGGTAGCTTGCTCGGTCTCCCTCGGTCCTTCATGGAGAAGCTCTTCAACCAAAGGCACTTTCCGGCCCTTGACGGTTTGCTCCTCCTCCCTTATTTCCCTGGGAAGAGACCCCTCGGTCAAGGGTCCTTCCCGGTCTTTGGCTTCTTCAAAGACAAGCTTTCTAGCGCCCAAAGGAGGAACCTCATAGCTAGTTGGTGGTATCCCTTCAAACTCATCAAGCAGCACCATTGCCCTCGGGCTTGGAGCCCTCCCAGCTTCTTCCCTCATACTTTCATCGGCCTCTAGCTCCTTGTCCCGTGGAGCTACCTCGTCTTCCTCCCTCCTCATCAACAAAGGAGACTGCCAACTAAATTTGACCTTCTTCGCCTTTTTTGGCTCGATATGGGTGAATGAGGCCTCTTCTCGAGTCGTGCTTCCTAGCACTTTTCCCTAGCTCCTCCCTCATTCGAGCTCCAAGTTTTGACCTCTCTGTTGCAAATACAACAAATAAAGATTCAACCAAATATAAGCTTGCATAAGCCTGATAAGCGAAGCATAAGGTTAAACCTTACCTCGAGGGTCAATACTACTGAGCCCTGCAATATAGAAGGCATCCTCAGCTAGAAGAACACTGATCGAGACCACCTTACTGCTGAGGAGGATGTCGAACTTTTCTTTTTAATGCTTCGACAGTGTCAAAGCTGTATTCGAATCCTCGGAAAAACTCCCCCCATAATCGGGGGAAATCGATTTCGGCATCACCTTCGACGAAAAAAAATCGAGATTTTCATCCTTTTATAAAGGATGAAACCCCCAATATCCTCTTGCAAAACCTTCGTGGCCCAATGAAGGGTCAGACAACACTCTTGGGAAAGAGAAGATTGTAGCACGCCCGAAATGAGGGGACCGTCGCTGTCACCCCCACTAGCAAACACATTGAGATAACCTTACAATGTAGCGCCAATTGTTCGATGTCATGATCGTGGAACATATGTCGTAAGACTCCATTATTCCCTTCATCAGAGGATGAAGGGGAGACGAAGACCCGCTCGGAAGAACTCTTCATAGAAAAAGGTTTCAGACTCCAGTCTATTTGAAACCCTCTGCTCGGGGCTTGGCACTCATAGTTCAATGTCTCCAGGGATCCAATTCTCATGGATCTTCTCCAAATCCACCGAAATCATCGTAGAAGCAAAATGAGCCAGGCGCTCTATATCTCCAGGATGAGTAGAAGAGGTGCTAGCCATAGGCTTCTCCGATCAGGGAGATTTGAGCTAAGAGAAAAGGAAAAAACTAAGAAGTTGAAAAAGCGTAACCAGAGAAGACATTGCCCGCCTCTTTTTAAACCACCTCAACAAAAAGGCGAGATATCATTAGCAAAAAACCCTAAGCATTGCGGACCTTCGATTTAGATACAACAAACTCTGGATCACCACGTACCATTCCACCAACCGTCCTCGGGTGGAAATGAAAGGCTCTCCTCGTCCCGAGAGATAAAATGATGGAATGACAGCTTGGCATTTATGAGGCCATCATGACGTACCTTACGGGTTCAAACCCAACCAATGGAATTGAGCCATCATGAACTCTACTCATATGCATCAACCTACGTTCGAACTAGGGAGTGAGGGGCATGTGATGCAAAATAAAATCGTCGCCACATTGATTGGCAGACATGGCAGTCGGCAAGACCCACTTCTGGGTCCCTGACCCTTTAACTGCCACAATCAAAAAAGGATAACCCTTATCGCTATAATATTTGTGCCTCGACAGGGCCAAGCTATCTTTATATCTCGGCAGGACCGAGCTATCTCCATACCTCGGTAAGGCCGAGTCATCTTCATGCCTCAGCAGGGGCAAGCCTCATCCTCTTAATGTAAGCACTATTACCGCCTTAATTCATGCTGAATATTTTGGAGGATAACCACCCCGGCACAAAGATTTCAAGGTCAGATTCACAAAACAGAAACAAAAGCCAAATATAGCACTCTGTCCATGATCAACGGGATTTCAGATCCTTGATAAGGCATTCATCAACCTCATCAACCGCTAATCTCCATAACTGCGCCCGAAAAATAAGGTAACTGCTTACCATCTCGGTAGTGCTCAAATTCTAAGTCTCAAGACCTCTCAGGTATGCTTCCAAGACCCAAGAAAACCCTAACCGACGTCATTGCATTTCAAAGACCTTCTCTGGAGTGTCCTTCTGAAACAACCTTTTACTCTCATCTAATTGCTTTGGGCTTCAACTTCCGCAGGGACAACCCCCGCACTCCCTGCGCGATAACTGTCTTGTAGGTTGACCAGCACTGAAGAGAGTTATTCGGATCCCGACATGCACCGTCGCCAAGCCGAAGAACTGAAATCTACATAAGGAATGGAAAAATTACTAGGAATAATTTTGTTCAAAATCAATTTATTTTGCTCCAGTGTAAAGCAGTAGTGATTGACATGGCAGGACTAAATACATTAATTATATTTCCCTTAAATTTATCCTATAGCTAAACAATATTATGTACCTCTATTATGTCTGATATCCATTAGATGATTGGGGACGAAAGATTTGTTGATATTACTCAAGATACTTGGATAGCTGATCTTCCTCTATCCCGTTGGCCGACCTTCCTCAGCTCTGATGTTGATCCCTCTATGCCTGTTTTGGCTTTTATTTGCTAGGATCGTCCTGTCTGGCATGCCCCTTCGGTGTCTCGGCTATTTGGACCTGAACTTGCGCATAGAATCCTTGCCATCCCTCTCGCTTCCTCCGCCGTTTCTGATACCAGGTTGTGGCATCGATCCTACCTCCCTTGTGCCCCTTCTAGAGATCTTGTTGGTCGCTTCCGCCCTCAGACGTCGGGGCTAGGTGATGTTGCTTGGATATGGTGTCTGCCCATCCATCCTAAGATCAGGCTCTTTGTGGAAGATTGTGTGGGACCGTCTTTCTACTTGTTTTCTCTTGGCTGGCCATGGTCTTCCCATTTTGCCTCTCTTGGCTGGCCGCGGTCTCCTCATTTTGCCTCTTTGTCCGATATGTGGGCTTCAGGATGAGACGGTTGAGCATGTATTACTTACATGTTCTCGTGCGTCCCGAATTGGCAGCAGCTTCATCTTACCCCATGGATGTCGGAGAAGGGACCCATTTGGCTTTCATTTCTGCATGCCATCCGGCTATCGGCCCAGCATGGTCCTTGCTCTCAGGGTGTCCTTTTTGCTTATATGGCTTATCACATTTGGCTGACCCAGAACCAGTTTGTCTTTGCGAAGGAGTCGATCTCGCCTCAGGTGATCTCCTGCTCTGCTGTCTCCCTCGCAATGGAGTACTTCCGCGCTGCTTCTGGTATTTACTCTGATAGACCCAACCTCTGGGACTGCTTTGCTGCTTCGGTAGCGCACCATACTACGATCTTTATCTCTTGGGAGCCCCCACTCTCGGGTTATGTTAAAGTGAACTTTGATGGTACTGTATCGGATCGTCTTGCTGGATCCGGATTTGTTATTAGGGGTCGCAACTGATGGACATGGCTCTCTTGATACTTCGGTCCCTATGGCTGAGCTTCAGGCTGCTTGGGTAGGTATCACCTATGCGGTTCGTCAGTTGGGCTCTTACCGGCTGGTCATTGAGAGATATTCTCTTACGATTGTCCGTTGGATTAGACGGGAGGTGGACCTTTTCTTACCTCACAATCCCCTACTCTTTGATATTTGGGCTTCTCTCCAGTTCACCTATGCGCCGCTGATCCGCCATGTTTACCGGAAAGCCAACGCTGTGGCAGACTAGATTGCCTCTGTGGCTGCTCGTCACCATGGTCAGTGGGATTGGCATGTTGGTGATTCCTGCCTTGTTATCTTGCAGCTAATTATGTACTCTGATCTTTCGGATTTGACTCGCGCCAGAGTGGTGTGATCGCCCGTTTGTACCAAAAAAAAAAAAAAAATATCAAAGTACATGGGAGTATTTTGTTAATTTATTAAGAGTCTCTTCTAAGTTCTAACTAATACTCATTACTTCTTGGAGCTGTCTAAATGCAATGCTAGAATTACCCTCATTTGTTTATGACACCAATACTTCATCCATCAAAGCGTTCCAGCATAATTCACAGATCTGACAAGAAAAACATGTACTAATAATTGCTAGTAAGAGGGTATCTCAGTCTTGTTCCGCCATGAAGTTTTGGTTAAGATGCCTCTGCTCACGTAGGCACTGAAATATAGAAGGAATCTTTTTCTTAACCAAAACTTCATAAGAATTCTGGTACATAGAAGCATTTAAGCATATCAAATGGAATGATGCTGATACAAGATCCAAAAAGAAATAAAGATTGGTTAATTGCATCGAAGAATGAATGTCCGACTTATAAGCAACACCAATAGGTCCAACCAAGAAGGTTCCACTCACAGAATGTCATGGATTATTGGAAGAGTAGCACTTTCAACATACAGCAATTTCTAATGAAATTTAACTGCAAGAAAGATGCCCAATGTCAGTCCCCTCATTGTCATATGGTTTCAAAATTCACATCCAAGAAACTAATTTGCATGAACATTCTCAGATTTTAAGCTGTAGTTGGGAAAAGGCTTAGATGAGTTGAGTTGAGTTGTATTCTCAGATTTTAAGCAAAACATAGGTCAATGAAGAAAATCCAGTCACAGAAAGAATGGAATATTGAAAGTGTCACTTTGTCAACGTACAGCAATCCCAAATGAAAAGAAGTTTAATTGCAAACACTATATACAACGTCAAACACAATTTTATGACATGGTTACAATATTTGTATCCCAGAAACAAATTTGGATAGTGAGTCCAGGTTAGACTTTCCTATGCTGCAATGATTAGCAACGGGACTCTGAAGTCAAGCGCTGCATTGCCATCATGGAACATCAGTTTAATGGGCAACTTTGTTGATCAAGTGCCCAATGATGGCAACAAAAAATCCCAAGACCGCACCAGCAAAAACCTAACAAATATTTCAGAAAATGTAGATTAGTTCAGCTTATCAAACTTCATACAATAGCAAGCATGCAAAAAATTTAAGCTAGAGCGTAAATATCCTCAACATAGTACTTACTATTTAAGATGATTAAACCATAGTCATAAACATCCCGCGAATCTCTTGAAATCCACTTTTTGATCAGTGATTCACCAGCCACTATATCGAGGGATCCTACCTCATTCTCAAACCTAGTAGCTTTTGTCCTAACTATTTTGACTCAGCATTCAAGATGCTTTCAGTTACTATGTTAGAATAATAACTATTGTTAAAACAACAATAGGAGAAACTATTAGTTTTCAATTACTGTAGGTTTACATCAAGGATCTACTTTAAGTTCGTATCTTTTATATTAGTTATGGATGAATTAACCAAACATATTCAAAATAATATCCCATGGTGTATGTTATTTGCAGACGATATAATGTTGATTAATGAAATTAAATCTGAAGTAAATGTTAAGCTAGAGATTTGGAGAGAGACTTTAGAATCTAAAGGTTTTAAGATAGTAGAACTAAAACTGAATACATGAAATGTAATTTTAGTGGAAGTAGAAATACAAATGAAGAAATAATGAAGATTGCAAGTCAAGAGATACCAAGGAGTGAAAAATTTAGGTATTTGTGATCAATTATCCAGCAAAAAGGTGAAATGGGTGAAGATGTGAATCATAGAGTTAAAGCAGGATGAATTAAATGGAGTGCTTCGGGAGTATTGTATGATCGATGCATCCCATTAAAATTAAAAGAAAAATTCTATAAAACCGCTATTAGGCCAGCTATGCTATATGGAACAGAGTGTTAGGCAATACTGAAACAACATATGAATAAATTAAGTGTAACAGATATGCGCATGTTAAGATAGATATGTGGTAAACTTTAAAAAGATAGAATTAGAACTAAACATATAAGAAAAATGATAGGAGTAGCTCTAATTGAAAATAAAATGAGAGAAAATCGATTACTTTGGTTTGGATATATACAACGAAGACCTTTAGATGCTTCAGTTAGAAAGAGTGATCTTTTAACAATTCATAGTAAGGATAAAGGTAGAGGTAGACCTAAACTAATATCGACAGAAATAATTTAATAATATAACTGTTTGTAATTTGAATGTTGAATAGAGCAGAGTGGAGGAAGCAGATTCATGTAACC
Organism: Calamus simplicifolius; assembly: GCA_900491605.1. Taxonomy (NCBI): domain Eukaryota; kingdom Viridiplantae; phylum Streptophyta; class Magnoliopsida; order Arecales; family Arecaceae; genus Calamus; species Calamus simplicifolius. The sequence goes on along the minus strand of UESW01003923.1, from coordinate 1,683,234 downwards.
GACCCCATGTAGTTGGAAAAAGGCTTAGATGAGTTGAGTATTCAAGATGCTTCTAGTGAAGAAAAAAAAAAATCAAACTGCCAACTAATAATTCAGATTTAGATCAATATCGATCTATAATATATAAGCTAGACAAATCTTCACTGAGTTCTACCAAAATATGACCTGATATGAGTATAGAATGGTTTGCCCATAATTTCACAAATTAATAAAATAATTTGACATCTATTATGTTCAAGAAGAAACTAACAACTTCCATTCAAGGATAGTTCATGACGGGAGGGTTAATCTTACGCACATTATCCCTCACCATTAAATCTTTAGATGGTTAAAAATTGAAAAACCAACCACACTGTGAATGAATGATCTTACTTTAACCTATCAAAGTAAGCATAGAGCAAATTAGAGAACTCTTTACCATAGGACACATAGGATATACATTACTGTTAAAGAAACCAACTAATACATGAACCAATCTCAGAGACAACTAAAATAGTGAGGGCTAATACTTTCTAGCAAAATTTGCTTTTTCCACCATACAAGCATGTGCATATGCAAGCAAGATGTGAGCCAATGTTCTATGACGATGCATCTAAAGAACAGTTTCCACATGAAACCTAAAGGTGTCTGATCAAACCTGAGGTGGGGTATGGCCAAGAACTTCATGCAGCGGCCTTGTGTCAGAAAGAGGATGTTCTGCTGGAAGATCAAATACAATTTGATTCAACACCTGAAAACAAGCCCAGAATGAGAATAATGGATATCGATTTAACAGCTTATTTCTTGTAAATATATTATAATAAAATGAACACATTTTTTCAAGTATTATGACAATAATCACCACTGCTATCTGCCTCATGCACCTATCATTTAAGCAGAATATGTGAAAGCTAAAGAAACTTCCATCTAGCCCAATACAAGTTGTTCAAAGTAGAGTTCAATCACTCTGGCCTCAAGAACCTCAAGATGGCTAGCATATATCAATCTACTTATTTGTTCTGACTAAATACCGAAAAGCTTACATTGTGAGGAGATAAAAATCCACTATTAAGTTATAACAAGTGATAAATTGTGGTGATTGCCTAGCTTTTAACTTTTTCTGTTAAGAGATCCAAGAAATTTAAAGAAATGTCTTCAAGCTAAACTGTGACAGCTGAGAAAAGTCAAAGTCCTTATAGCTATTTTTTATGGAAAGTTATGCCCATTTAAAAAGCAAAAGATTGTACTGTCTCAAAAGATTTAGTTAAGTTTTATACTTTTCCTAATTTTTTTAGTGAAAGATTCAATACATCTAAGGAATCATTTAACTAAAATGTACTACTTGAAACAAAGCTTGATTGTTCGGTCATGGTTATCTTATTCACTAAATCTATGGAAAATAGCTGAGTTGACTTATAATCTTTCATTTCCCAAGCTTTGCCAAATAAACAAAACAGAGTACTGTAATATACCTATATTGAAAGATATATAACGTGTGTTTATAATGAAATGTTTTATTGTACTATAAGACAGTAGATTGAAGTGAACTATATTTTAAACTTGGACAAAATTTAGCTAACTTGCAGGGTTGATCAGCTATTTATAAAACAACAACAATAAAGCCTTAATCCCAAATTAAGTGGTATTGGCTACATGAATCTTTTTCTCCATAGCCTGTACAAATGACTTATACAAAATATGAGTTTTGTACATAGACTCAAGCTTACAGTAGGTTGATGGTTAGAGTAAAACTATAGTCACAACTTATGGACATGAATCAATTGGTACTTATATGGTATCGAATGTTTAGGAGACAAACTTGCAACTAGTTGCTTCCACAGCCAATGAATGATATAATTTCTGGCCATTGATTGATCACAATTCTAGTCACACTCAAAACTTGGTAGAGCTGGTTTCTGAACTCTGACTCTTAGAACCCAAAAAGCAAGAGATAACTTGTGCTGAATTACAACAGAATGCTCTATACAAATAACTTTACAGGCAGATTGACTGCAGTAAATAAAAGAATGAGGCTAACTAGCTTCTCTCCACCAACACATCCAGCCTAGTTTCATGCAGCTAGAGATCAACCATAAGATCCAACAACCCATAAGTGGTTCTAAAGCTTCCTCTAAGATTTCCTTCACCTTGAAATTTCTTCTAAATTATTCTACATGTTCTCTCTAAATTATCCAGATAAAAAGACTAACATTATGAATTTAACTAATATCAATTTATGGAAATGTCCTGCTTGCTAACATTGCAAAAGCAATCATGCACTCCAATCATATAATATATATATATATATATATATATATATATATATATATATATACGGACAACTATGGCAGAACTGTCACCACATGTCATGTTTCATGGTTTTAATCCATGGTTTCTCATGTGGGGGAAACAAAGAAGTTCAATGAGATCCTATTAGCATAATTCACGAAGACTCATTCCTTCTCATGCCGATGACTTGATTTGATTTTATGGTCAAAAACTTCCTTCCAAGCCTGCTCCCCCATCTTCATACAATTACTAAGTTGATGTCCAGGTTGTCTGTTGGAGAAAGATTAGAACGGAAGGTGAAAACAACCCGTGCAATGCACAGGCACGTCACTAGTACATAAATATTTGTCTCTAAATAATCCACTCAATCACTAGGAACATGGCAAACACATGTTCCATAGTCTACTTCTCTATGAAGCAATCCAGACGTACAAGAAATTATTTGCCTCTTCTTTGCCTCAAAGATCCAGATTCTATTTGAAACATGACTTTTTGCAACTCATGAACTGTTGGGCCTGGTGTGGTGCTATCAAGGCCCAGGGGGGCTAACTTATATTGGGCTGAGTTTGAGTCCAAGGGTTGAGATTAAATCAAGTCACGGGTGTACATGGGCTTGGAAATTAGTTTAATCTCATTGGGTTAGTCCATGGGAGTTTTTGTTAAGTCTAGGCCTGGCCCATTTCGTGGATGTATTTAAACTCTAGTTGCTAGGGTTTGAAGGAGGAGAGAACATATTCTTTTCTCCCAGAAATTCCTTTCTCTCATCGCAAGGCGACAGCCCTATCTTCTCCTCCCTATCTCCTCCTCTCCCTCTTCCTCAACTGTCTTTGAAGAAGCAGCCGGGTTCCAATATCACGTGGAAGGAAGGTGAAGAGAACGTCCACGTCCTCATGTCCGTGATGAAAGCGGATGCGTGAGGATTCCACGGTTCTTTAGGAATTTCGAAAGCAAGAAAGTAGAGGAATTAATTGGGAATTAATTCCGAAGACGAAGAGTCTCTTCATGGGAGGAATTACGAATTAATTCCAACGTGAGAGGAATTAATTCCAGCAATTTGTGGTCCAGCCGTGGGATCGCGTGGAAGACCCAGGAGAAGCCGTGAGGCTTCTAGCTGCCCAGGCCACGGTGGCAGCCATCAAGGAAGGCCTTGAAGACGTGCGTGAAGAGTGGCTTCACGAGTGGAAGATTCCGCTTGATGATATTGCCAGGAAGAGACATACAGGAGGGCCACGCCGTGAAGAGGAGGAAGCTTGTGGAGCCTTGGTGGGACCGAAAGAGTCACGGCAAGGGAAGGAGGAGGACGTTCCAGTGGAACGTGAGATCTTCAAGCAAAGGTAAAAAGACTTTAAAATTCTTTTCAAGAAAAGAGACTGTGGTTGGATCAAGAGACTACACACCTAATTGTTGACAACAAAAGGGTGAAAGCCCAAGGGTACTTCTCCAGCGAGATTAATCCCACTGCTGTTCATCAAGGACTAAACCTCAACAAGTGGTATAAGAGCCTGGTTCAGAAACAAGAAGAAGTTGTTTGGAGATCTTAAAGCCTGGTTTAGGAACAAGAATAAGTTGTTTGGAGATCTTCAAAGGGTTGAAACAATTTCAACAAGGTCCATCAAGGTACTTCTTAATTTTCTAAAATTTATTTTTGTGCTACTTTTATTTTGGTTGAGATCTCGCCATGGGTAGTAGCATAAAAATAGATTTTGAAAAGTTTGATGGGAAAGGAAGTTTCTCCATGTGAAAAGTCCGAGTAGAGGATCTTCTTGTGCAACAGGGTTTAGATCTGGCTTTGGAGAAAAGGCCAGATGGGATGACAGATAAGCAATGGATGTCGTTGGAGAAAAGGCATGTTCAATGATCAGGGGATGTTTGGCGGATTCAGTCCTTTATTCAGTGCTGGAGAAGAAGATCCCGAAGGGACTCTGATCGAAGTTGCAAGCCCTCTATATGAGGAAGAATATGTGCAATCAGTTGATGTTGAAGAAGCACCTCTATAGCCTTCGGATGTCAGAAGGTCGAGATGTGCTGGGCCACATCCAGATGTTCGACCAGGTGAGCAATGAATTGCTGAATATCGGGGTCAAGATGGAGGAGAAAGATAAGGCACTTTTGCTATTATGTTCGCTACCCATATCACATGATTCATTGGTCACGACGCTGCTCTATGGGAAGGAAACATTGTTTTATGAAGATATTGTCTCGATGCTTCTGACGAATGAGCAGAGGGAGAGAATGACCAAGGAAGCTGTTACCCAGAAGGGTTTATCAGTTGGAGAAAAGTCAGGCAGAGGCAGGGACAGGAACAGGCCTAGGGGACGGTTACAGTCCAAGAAGGCTAAGTTCTACAAGTATGGTAAGATAGGACATTTTAAAAGGGACTATCCTAAGTTGAAAAAGGAAGAAAAGGGAGGATCTGAATATGTGAGTACAGTTGCAGGACAGGAGATGGAGGATAATCTCTTAGTGGTATCAGATGGTCATAGGCACAATACAGAGATGTGGACCTTGGATTCAGCTTGTTCTTATCATTACACTCCCAACCGGTCGTGGTTCAATACTTACACAGAGGTTGACGAGGGATGTGTGACTCTTGAAGATGATCACCCTTGCAAGGTGGTAGGGATTGGCACAGTGAGGGTGAGGATGTTTGATGGCATGGTGCGCACTCTTACCAGCATGAAGCATGTCTCAGAACTTAAGAATCTGGTGTCACTAGCGTACCTAGAGCAGACAGGATATAGCTTCAGCAGTCATGCCAGGAGTGGAGTTCTGAACATCTTCAATGGAGCTATGGTGGTGATGAGAGGAAGAAGCTGGAGAACAACCTATACAGATTGGAGGGCTCTGTGGTGACAAGAAAATCTGAGGTAGCAGCTGTGGAACAGGATCCTCGGGATGTGTATAGAATGTGGCATTACCGTCTAGGTCAGGGGGGTGAAAGAATTGAGCAAGAGAGGACTACTTCCGAACCTAAGTGGTGGAGTCATGGAGATCATGAAGATTTGTGAGCCATGTCAGATAAGGAAGTAGAGGAGTATGCAGTTCTTGGTCAGCACAACTAGGAGTGCAGAACCCCTGAAATTAGTACACATAGATGTTTGGGGACCAGCCCCGGTTTCTACAAGGAACGGGGCCAGATACTTCTTTACCTTGATAGATGATTTCTCAGGAAAGCAATGGATCTACTTCATGAAGGAGAAATGAGGTCTTCACCAAGTTCAGAATCTGGAACGCTGAGGTGGACAAGGAACAGGGTAGGAGTGTAAAGTGTCTGAGGTCAAACAGTGGTGGAGAATATACCAGCAGGGAGTTCAAGATATTTTATGAGGAGTGGGGTATTAAAAGGCACTTCTCGGTAATGGAAACTTCTCAACAGGAAAGGGTGGCTGAGAGAATGAACAGAACACTGTTGAAAAAAGCAAGGTGCTTGAGGCTGCAGGCAAGGCTTCCAAAGATGTTTTGGGTTGACGCAGTAGGTGCAGCTAGCTACTTGGTCAATCGATCACCGCACACCAGGTTAGATGGAGGCATTCCAGAGGAGATATCGTTTAGAGGGAAGATAAGCCTGAACCATCTAAGGGTGTTTGGATGCATGGCATATGTGCATGTTGGTGCTAGGAAGCGAAGTAAGTTGGACGCTAGGTCTAAGAAGATGGTGTTCCTGGGCTACCCGCATGGAATCAAGGGGTATCAGCTGTAGGATCCCTTGGAAAAGAAGGTTGTCATCAGTAGGGATGTGACCTTCGATGAGAGCTCGATTCTCCAAAGCAGAGATGGTACAGATGCACAGCAGGGACTACAGGAGGTGAAACACAGTAACACTAGTCAGATGACCTCCTACACAGTCATGCCATTTGCTAGTGGACCAGGAGGATTTGAGATTCAGATGAAAAGGACTAAAAGAGGGGTCAAAAGTCAGGAAGTTCAGCAAGATACAGCTGAGCAGAGGACTCAGGAGGATGCAGCTAGAGAGGGGACTGATACTGGGATTGCACTGCACAGGCCCAGAAGAAACATGCGACCATCAGTTCGATACGGTTTCGAGGATTCGGTATCATATGCCCTGATGACATCGAATAGATACCCTTACACCTATGAGGAGGTGTGGAGAGCCAGGTCAGCCAGGACAGAGATAGGTGGGTCCAGACTATGACAGAAAATGCAGGCTATGGCAGAGGAGATACAGTCTCTCTACAGGACTGGCACGTGGCAGGTGGTCCAGCTGCCACAAGGAAAGAAACCCATTGATTGCAAATGGGTTTATCAGCGCAAGAAAGGGCCTTCAAAGCAAGGAAGTATCAGGTACAAAGCATAACTAGTGGCCAGAGAATACTTTCGGAAGGAAGGCTTTGACTACATAGAGTAGGTGGAAGAAGGTGGAATGGAGCTGGTGAAGGTACATACCAAGAAGAACCCAACAATACATTGACCAAAATTTTTTCACGAGACAGCTTTCGTAAGGATTGCAGCTAATGGACACGGCGGACGTGCTGAGGCCTTGAAAGCACCAAGGTGAAGATTATTGGGCATGGTGTGGTGCTATAAAGGCCCAAGGGGGCTAACTTGTATTGGGCTGGGTTTGAGTCCAAAGGTTGAGATTAAATCAAGTCACGGGTGTACACGGGCTTGGGGATTAGTTTAATCTCATTAGGTTAGTCCATGGGAGTTTTTGTTGAGTCTGGGCCTGACCCATTTTGTGGATGTATTTAAACTCTAGTTGCTAGGGTTTGAAGAAGGAGAGAATATATTCTTTTCTCCTAGAAATTCCTTTATCTCATCGCAGGGCGACAGCCCTATCTTCTCCTCCCTATCTCCTCCTCTCCCTCTTCCCTAACTATCTTCGAAGAAGCAGCCGGGTTCCAATATCACGTGGAAGGAAGGTGAAGAGAACATCCACGTCCTCATGTACGTGACGAAAGCGAACGCGTGAGGATTCCATGGTTCTTTGGAAGCAAGAAAGTAGAGGAATTAATTCCGAAAACAAGGAGTCTCTTCATGGAAGGAATTACAAATTAATTCCAACATAGGAGGAATTAATTCCAGCAATTCGTGGTCCAGCCGTGGGATCGCGTGGAAGACCCAGGAGAAGCCGTGAGGCTTCTAGCTACCCAGGCCACAGTGGCAGCCATCAAGGAAGGCCTTGAAGAC
>UESW01003923.1:1635441-1673515 GCA_900491605.1 Calamus simplicifolius | reverse complement strand
ATATATATATATATATATATATATATATATATATATATATATATATATATATAAGATTAGCTAATCGATGTATACCGGAAGTTTTAAATCCAAACAACACAGACTCTCTCTCTCTCTCTAACATTATCAGAGTACTTTGACCACTTTCTGGTTTCTATGGATTTTATTAGTCTTGTTTTCCTTCATTTCCTCTCCATCCAAACACAAACCGAATAGCGCTTACAATTTTCAAACAGGAAGGCATCGTTTGAAGCCAACCAATTTTGAGGCCATCACTTCGACAACTCCTCTCTTTCCAACTGTGTCACACCAACAACTCCACTCACCTTTTGCCAGAAAAAAAGATGATGGTGCATGAGAAAAAGGTTCCAAAGCAGTTCCACTTTGGAGCTGGTGGAATTCACTTGACTTTGCATGATAATTTCCAGGCCATTCTGATAAGGGCCCAGCTCACCTAATTCAGTGGTTACAACACCACTTAATGAAGAAAACTTAACAAACAGGGAAGAAGATCACAGCTTAGAATGAATTATCCTACCAATAATACTTCAACTAGATTAAACTAAAGGTGGGCAAAGAAAGAAAAGTAGCACACCCAGAATAACCAGCAGTGATTGGCTGAAACAAATATTCCAAGTTGGAAAATGCTGAGGTCCACACAGGCGGTAATGGCATTAGATTCCATGTCCGGCAGCAAGAGGAAGAAGCATTATAATGTCCACAGGGGCATAATTTTTGCTCTGAAATGTTGTCTGGTTATCCATAAGTCTGATGTGATGGGGTGTCTCGCATGGTGCCAAAAGGTGATGGTCCCAACTTATTTATGAAAAAAATAATACTACAAACATGAATTCTATACTCATCAAAAGTGGTTGTTGTCTTGATAAATGTTGTTTTCTGATGAAAGAAAAATATGTAGAGAAAAACATCAGCAAAGCACTACTTTAAATGCACTAGGGAGCCACTGAAAATATGACTCAAATCCAATCCAATAAGAAAAGACCAAACCCAGTTTCATTGATGATAAGCTTTAAACAAAGTTGGTACAAATCTTTATACATCTTCCAGAAACCATTTACTTCGACCAGACTGGTGAATGATTAAGTTAAAAAAAAGTCAGCATCTTACTTTGAATTGCATAGAAGGGAAGAAAGTTTTGAACAGACTCAAGTGATTATAAAATATTACCCTAAATATTTATGCTTGCGTGGATGTATGTATGTAGTATATCTCAATAACTTTGTTAATATAGTAAAATTAGGGCTAGTAATTATTTTTTAGGTCTTTATTTTTAATATTTATCTATTTAAAATTTTATTTTAGATGGTAAAAAAGGGGGCAAATTTGGGTTAATATGTTAGTACTCTACAAGGAGATATCTCGACATATTAGCATAAATTAATTGAGATTTTATATATGCCTTACCAACCAGTGTCCTTTATTTATTTTAAGATAATATTTCTAAACAATCTTAATAAATATATGAACACTCAAATTTTTATACCAAATGTAAAATCTTTTTGTCTTCATAGTTAATTCTATACTTTAACTAAATTATTTTTTAAAAAAACTAGTACTTTAGCTTGAAAAAAGTCAAACAAAATCAAACATACCTCTACCATAAGACTTAAGATTTTTAAATGGAGAGTCCTAATTTTATAATTGCATCCATCCATATATCTACATCCGTAGGTATTTTCAGTACCTAAAGTTACAAGTCTTATGTATTATGCTGGCCCACAGAATCATGATGATCATGTAATATATGAAGGCACAAATTGCATTTCATAACTGAGCTTCAACGGTAAATCCATAAAGTCATCGAGATCCAAACATGATAACTAACAAGTGAGTTGATCAAACATCAAGTTGCACTAGATATCACACTAATGAGTAGGTTTGATGCATATGTTCAGGCATAGTCCGTTTATCCATAAAGTTTATAGTTTAATTAGACCTTTCTCAATTTTAAAGAGCCAATCCTATGCTTGCTCATTAGGTTTAATTTTTTTTCCCTTATTCATAATTAAGTTAGTGTTTTTTTTAGCATTTAAACTTATAAAATTTTATTGTAAATTAAAATCATGTGATCCCTTTGTACATACATAAAAAAATACATATATAAGAGATATCAAGAAGTAAAAATTTAGGTATTTATGATCAATTATCCAATGCATCTCATTAAAATTAAAGAAAATTTTATAAAACCGCTATTAGACAACTATGCTATATGGAACAAAGTGTTGGACAATACCGAAACAACACATGAATATATTAAGTATAACATAAATACAGATAATAAGATGGATATGTGGTAAAACTTTAAAAAATAGAATTAAAAATAAATATATACGAAAAATGATAGGAGTAGCCCCAATTGAAGATAAAATGAGAGAGAATCAATTATGGTAGTTTGAATATATACAACAAGACCTTTAAATACTTCAGTTAGAAAGAGTGATCTTTTAACAATCCATGATAAGGATAAAGGTAGAGGTAACTTAAACTAAATGAATAAAAATAAGTAAAAAAGATATTACTATTTATAATTTGAATGTCGATTAGTCCTGAAATAACTGGCCTCATGTAGTTGAAAAAAAAAAAAAAAAACTTAGATGAGCTGAGTTGATATATATATATATATATATATATATAATTAATTTAATTTTAATATTATACTTATTTTTATGTAGATTTATAAGTTTTTGAAATATTAGCTTGGGTTATGGATGAGTGGGCAGACCCCTCCTAGCGAGGCAGTTAGTCATTTAATGAAAACTGAAGGAAAAAAAAAAAAGAAAGAAAGAAATTTATAGTTGTTTCCCATTTGCTCCCTCACTCTCTCTCTCTCTAGCAGCCGACCGAGCGCCCCCGTTACGCCGGCATCTTCAGACCATCTCACCGACTCTCGGCCCCTCGAGATCTCGGAAACCCTAACCCTAATTTCTCGCGGACCTTCGTCGCGATCGATGGCCGTTGCCCCTCGGGTCGCGGCCCGAGCACTAGCCCTAGCCTTGGCCGTCGTCCTCCTCGCCTCTCCGGCCGCTTCCAACTCGGAGGGCGACGCGCTTTTCGCCCTCCGCCGAAGCCTCTCCGACCCCGACAACGTGCTCGAGAGCTGGGATCCTACGCTCGTCAACCCCTGTACCTGGTTCCACATCACGTGCAACCAGGACAACCGCGTCACCAGAGTGTATGCCTCTTCTTCCTCATGTTCTCCTCCTCCTTTTTCTCATCCTTCCTCCAATTGATGGTATTCTTTTTTCTCTACGATTCCATCCGATTTGATTCAAGGAGTGATGCTTTCTCGATAAAAGGGGTTGATTGAGGGACGAATTATATTTGATTACATAATTGATGATTCTAGTTCTCTTCAAGTCATGGACTATTGTTAAACCCTTATTCTGTAGTGAATTAAGTTAAAATTAATTTTTCGAACTGATTATATGCTCAAAGTTGCAGGCTTTCAAATGAATATTGCTGAGATGAAGAATCGGTACTTGATTCCATGATTAAAGACTCTATTCCCTTCAATTCTTTGATTTTTTCTATATTGAATTAGGAAAAAAGTTTTTGAGCACACCACATGCTCAAATTTGCGAACTTTCAAATGAAAACTGCAAGTCCCTGGAATATTTTAAGCGTGAATATGCGTTGGGATTCCAATAAGACATGCCGTACTTGTTACAGTATTTTGATTTTTTTACGATGAGGTTTAAGCAATAGGTTATACATGATAGGTAGATGCAGGTTTAAATGGATTTCAAAAAGGCTAGCATTTTTTATTTTGACCAACTTATTGACTTGAATTGACTAGGATGCTGATGAAAAGTCTTATTTTAATTTATGTTTTTGATGGTGTATCTTTTTAACCTAATTATTTTTGAAGATGTACTGCCTTTGTCTTGATATAACAGCATATCATATGATTTCATGAGGAAGAGATTGGAAAACATTTTTTGCATTCAATTCTATTTTTGTGCAGGGACCTGGGAAATTCAAATCTTTCAGGGCATTTGGTACCTGAACTTGGAAAGCTTGAACATTTGCAGTATCTGTAAGTTTCCTCTTTTTATAAGCTGTATATGGCTTAATGTGATGCTGGTTTTTAATTGCACGCTGGCATTTCCATTTATCTGTTTAACAAATGTATATAACCTGAGATTGGCTACTGATGCCTAAAAAATTGCAGATTGAGACAGTATATGGCCTGTTTTGATATATTCTTCCTGATAGGATTAACCTTTTTTATATAGTTACAAGGAGTGCACTAGAAAGTATTTCAAAGAAATGATGTGAGAATTACCCAAGTGAAACACCTAGATAAGACCTTCCAAGTTCTGAACTTGGAATCTCCTCCAAGCATAAGAGGGGTGCAACTTTCTATAGCCAATTTGCCTGATAGGACAGAAATTTAAGTACAGAACAAATAACTTTATTACTTTAAGGGGGATCCCAAAAATTGTACAGTTGCTGTTAAGACCTTGGAGGGATTCTCTTTATATCAAGTTTTGATAAGAATATGATTTAATTTATATTATGCAAAGCCTGCATATGCTGGAACATGTACTTGCAGAGGGAAATATACCACAATTTTGGAGGATACACAATGTTGCTTGAATGCTGAGGTGAAGGTTATTTTAACATCAAATATTTTCTAAATGTTGATTTTTTATTAATTAGAAAAATAATGAAAAGAATTATAGGATGCCAAAATTTGTACATGTACATACCTAGACTCTGATCTGATGACACTTTGAGACTAGCTTACAAATATATAGGAGAAATGAACACTGGACTTTGGAGACTGTATACCACAACTCTGACTTAATCCTCTATCCCTATTCCAGAGCTTGTAGGTGCCCCTACATATGCATGCACACAGACCAGTCCGCTTGAAATTGTTTGCATCATGATCAATCAATTTGCATTCATTTAATTACAGCAGCTATAGCATCTATGAAGTTTGAGAGATACAAAGACGAAATGCAAAGACTTTCTTTAGTCCAGGTATGAATAGGTGAAGAAGAAGAACATGTATTGGCATAATTTATTACGTGGGAGCACAGTTCTGCAAGCCTTTCGCTGTGAGAAAATAAATTTTTCACTATAATTATATCACGACCCATGATGTCCTGCACTGTGCAATGGTTTCTAATATAAAGTTACAATGAGTAATTTTTGGGAAAGAATGCTCATTTTCATCCTGCTTATTTTCTCCCTCACCAAATCTGCACTTTGGCTGGTTGCTCTTTATGATTCCTTATGTTCATCCTTCTTGTGAATACATTCTTCTGCAATTGACTTCTGTAATATATTCATGTATTATGCTTCTAAATATGCAAAGCTTTTGCACTGGCTTTTGCAATTCGTTAGTTGTTTATGATGTATCTACAGCTTGAGTACTAATTCTGGATTTGCTAATTCTTTATATTACTGATACAGGGAGCTTTACAAAAACAACATTCAAGGGACAATCCCACCAGAACTTGGCACTCTAAAGAGCCTGATTAGCTTGGATTTGTATAACAATAACATTACAGGGACTATACCTCCATCATTAGGCAAACTGAAGTCTTTAGTATTCTTGTGAGTTACTTATTATTTGTTTTTCGTCTCTAAATACTATATATGAATAATGCTCTAGCAAATACAATTTATGATGTGTTTTCCATGTGGGCATCAATCACATCATATCAGTTGGCTAGTTGGCTGTCAGACTTTCAAACTATCACAACCAAGGATTAGGGACATAGTCTGCTCTAGTGGTATTATACCGTACTGGAGAGATGCTGGGTCTTGAGACACATACAGAATGCTGACTCACGGGGTCTCTTGCATCCCAACTTATGGACAGCCTGACATCCCAGGCTGCCAGTTTTTAATCATTTTTTCCCCGCTGTCTTCATTCCTGTTGCTACTTGGTAATGACTGTTGTGGTCTACCCTCCTTTCTCCTGGTATTATTATCGTACCATACTGACCTGACCCCAGTCTGGGACAAGCCCTAGTACTTAGATTTAAACCCTTGATCCCAACCAGTCAAGTGCTGGTATAGTGTATCTGACAAAGTATGTCATCAGTAAAGGGCGGGAAATAGTAGAGCTTTATTAGACCACCTTGTGTCTTCTGAATCCTTTTGGTCTGACTTTATTTCAGCACCTGCCAAGTTGGTCTCATTTTATTGCATCAATGTTGGGCAATGCTGTTTAGCTTTCTCTTTCGGATTCCTGTGTTATTGCTGATTTTTTTTCATGTTTATGTAGACGGCTCAATGATAATCAATTAACTGGTCCAATCCCAAGGGGACTCGTTGGAATTTCTAGTCTCAAAGTTGTGTAAGTGTAGTAATATTGGTTTTCGCCTACCTTATATTATTATAAACAGTATTTATTTCTTGTGAACCAATGACTTCTTATTATCTGTGCTTTCAGAGATGTCTCAAGCAACAATCTTTGCGGGACGATTCCTACCTCTGGGCCTTTTGAACATATCCCCTTGAACAAGTAATTTCTAACTTCCTAAACTTTATTTTGATGTCTATAAAATCATCTGCCTTCACTGTTCTGATCTTTTTAGCATGATATGTCATACTGTCCCGTACCGCTCCATACCAAGTGTATTGTATTGTACCAACATTTTGTACCAATGCATACTGAGTTACAGTGTACTGAATCAACTCATGTATTGGGCGCACTGACATTATACCAGTGTAGTATCAGTATGGGATCCCGAACCTTACCTTCTAAATTCTAGCAATAGATTTCAAAGAAAAATCACAAGCCCACCCAAATTGATGGTATACCATCATTTTATTTTGTTTTTCTTATAAATTTTGAGAGATGGTCACTTAGGCTTTGAGGATTGGAAAATCTATCTGAAATTCACCAAGAGCTTGTCTTAAAGGCCCTATTTTACCAAGAAATTATATGATTTTCTTTTTAATGGAAAAAAGATGATGGATTTTGACAAAGTTGGGAAGGACTAGATAAGCTACAAGTACTAGAAAAATAATAAAGAGCAGGCTTTAGAGTGGCTTTATTTAACCGGGCAATTACATGAATCTATCTGTACAATAAATGTGGAATTTGATGAAGCTGGGATTTCTGAGGTGGATAAAGAAAGTGAAGTTGGATCAATATTGACTTAGAATGGTGTAATTAATTTTTATTATCTATAGGGAAGTTATGCTATATCTTAACATATTTCAATTGAAATGCTTTGTTTTCTTTGGGGACCTGGTTTCCAAGATAGTCCAATCAACAGTGCTGATACCATAGTGGTTGGCTGGCTGCGTGACTGTGAGAGGAAGGAGTTCTAAACGAAATACTACTACATTGGTGAAATTTTATGCTAGGATCCTCTAGAGTTTCTATTTAATAACTTGAATCCAGAAGGCATCATCCCATCCCTCCAGTATCAGCTTTGTGGATCGTGCTATTATCTGCAATGATGTAATCTCTTGTTTTGTCTTTGCATGATAATACAATAATTGGTTTTCTCACTTCATTATCATATACATCATTTTCATCATTAGGCATATCACTGGGGCTGCTAATTGAGTTAAACTGCATGTTCCTGAGAGACTTAGTGAAGAAACTATAAGCTATTTGTTACATCTTTGTTTGCATAAATTAGACATTAATTTTATTCTGTTATGCATCATCAACCTGTACTGTCGAAATCCTCTACATTTTCTTTTTGTTTTTCCCTCTGTTGGAAAACTTTGTACAACCCCTGTCCGTCGTCCCATTTCACTGTATAAATATATTTATGTATTTCCAATAAACATGTTATGAATGATGTTTACCCATTACAATGATTGTCTGCAACTCCCAAAAAATAGGAAACCATGTTGTATATGCACACATCAAAAATAAGTTAGAATGTTGTGGCTACTAATAATCTTTTCTAAGCATTCACCTTACAGCAGGTACAAGCTTCATTATCCATTATAGAATCTGAGCATCACTGTAAAAATTAAGATTGCGTCAACCTGCCAATGACCGTGTTCTTGTTGTCTAAGATTGCATCAAACCCAAAAGACAATTAATGATTTTTTTTGTAGTGTGCAGATCTACTTCTCCTTTCTGTCATCTATATATGTATCTGTAATGGGTTTGCCCTTTGCTCTGCAGCTTTGAGAATAATCCCCGCTTGGAAGGTCCTGAGTTGCAAGGGCTTGCAGCTTATGATACAACCTGCTAGATGGTGACTGGTGACACAACTGTCACGGTTCTGTGCCTGGGGTTGTTATATTGTGACGTCAAATGAGTAGGGAATATTTATGTATTGGTTTCGGTGTTCAATCTAGGCCCTTGTGTAAATCTAGTTTGTAGCTGTCAGCTTCATATTTGTATTGCAGAAAAAAACTGCTGCTTAATGTTGTTGTATGTAGATGGGTGGACGAATGTTTTCCTTGTACGGCTACGTGGAACCATAATAAAATGTAGACCAACCAAATTCTAGAAACTTGTTGGGCATAGTATTCTCTCTGTGGCTTATGGATACAATTGCATTGGTCTGAGCCTTAATGACTTGCTTCCTACTGGGTTGTATTTTACTAACCTGTGAAATGTTTTTCAAGAAGCTCCTTTGTTCAGAACTAATAGAGAACATGATGGAGTTCCATCAAATGTTCGTTAATCAGTAATGGGTTTTTGGATATCCCAACAGCTGTGATCTTGCAGCTCACCTTGTGGCTGTTAATCCTTGGTATAACTGCAGATGTTTAACGCCACGACCTCTAACAATGTTTGCTCGCCTACATTTGGCTGTCTTCATTTGACTAAGCCTTGTGCTCCTTCGACCTGATGACCTTGCTTCAATGTTTTGCCCATGATGGTGTTGAGTTCTTTTTTTTTTTGGTATTTCTTTTTTTTCGATATGCGCTCATGGTTTTATACAGCAACAGGTTGGAATTCAGGATGATAGCTCAAGATTGGTGATGAAGTAATTGTCCAGAATCACGTCTGTTAAGTCAGATAATAGCTTTCATACTGAATTTTTTTCTTGTCCTTGCAGTTCTGTATTGTAGCTGAGTATGCATACTTGTCACCCGGCCGGGGGAAGAACTTTTTGCACCCGCGGATGACCGGCATCAAGGACCCTTCCTCGACCAGCCTATCCCCTTTACAAAATTTCTTAAAGGTCTCTGCAGTACAAAACAAAGCAAAAACAAGTCAATTACAGGGAGGAAGGCCTCCCCAACCAAATCAAACCCTTTTATTAACTTGGAAACAATGTGGAACTCCTATCGTCCCTTGAGCTCACATGTTTCTAACCGCACACCCAAGGCCCTGTGAACCCATGGCCACTGTGCAATCTGGTGTGCCGCCCCTTGGCAGCATCCCCTTCACCCTGGCCCACTGTGCAATCTGGCGCGCCCCCTTGGCAGCATCCTGGCCCAATCTGAAGTCTGCACGCACCCTTGCGCACCTTGCAGCGTCCGACCAACCTCACCCTTCGGACCCTTCGGTTGGCAGTGATGAATAGCAGCCCCCTCGGCCTCCGCTCAACCCCCTTGGCATATGCTCGGCTTTAGCTAGCTGCTTGCTCGACTACTTGACTTGGTTTTCGATTGCCCGATTGCTTCCCTTGGCGAAGTTGCCTGATTCCTTCCCCTTGGCGTGCACCCCTTGGCCTTTTATAGGATAGTCATCCCACGTCCAACCGCATGAAGGCCACCGCCTTAGCTATCCACCAGGCTAGCCGCGCGCCAGCCTGGCCACGTCCGCTCCATGTCGCATGCACGTGCCCGTCATGCGCCGACCTCTGATAAATACGGAGTGCGGCTCTGGTCCATCTGTCGGGCTTGTGCACGCCCCATGCTATGCGTCGCGCGAGCCACCCTTGCGCGCACACCCATATGCAATGCTTGGACCACGTGCATCCTGCGCCCAGCATCGGCTCGTGCGCGACAGCGCATGGTTGGGTGTCTTGGCCCGCGCATGGCTGTGCATGCGCTCACGCTGGCCATCCGTGCCGGTTGCCACGCCATGGCCACTCCGCATGCCTCCCTAGGCAGCACATCCATGAGCTCGGCCTGGCCTATGCGCGCACCTGCCGTGCGTAGAGATGCCAGAGCCATGTCTCTCAATGTCACCCGATTGGGGGAAGGACCCTTCCACGATCAGCCTATCCCCTTTACAAAATTTTCCAAGGTCCCCGTAGTACAAAACAAAACAAAACAAGCTAATTACAGGGAGGAAGGCCTCCCCAACCAAATCAAACCCTTTTATTGATTTGAAAACAACGTGGCCTTAGGCCGACACTCCTCTAGTCCCTTACAAGAGCTCACAAGTGTCCCTAGCCCAAAAACAAAACACCCAAGGCAAACCCATGAACCTCACCCTGGCCCACTGTGCAATCTGGCGCGCCGCCCCTTAGCAGCATCCTAGCTCAATCTGAAAGTTTGCATGCACCCTTGTGCACCCTGTAGCGTCCGACCAACCTCACCCTTCGGTTGGTGGTGATGAATGGCAGCCCCCTCGGCCTCCGCTCGACCCCTTGGTATGCGCTCGGCTTTGGCTAGCTGCTGGCTCGACTACTTGACTTGGCTTCCCGATTGCCCAATTGCTTCCATTGGTGAAGTTGCCTCCTTGACATGGCCCCTCTTGATCTTTTATGGTTGGTCATCCCGCATCCTCACCGCGTCAAGGCCACCACCTTAGCTGTCCACTAGGTTGGCTGTGTGCCCAACCTGGGCTACGTCGCGTCCTCGTGGGCACCATGGATAAAGCGCATCGCGTGCATCCGAGCACCCGCCAGGCTGGCTGCCTGCCAGCCTAGGCGCTCGCCAGGCTAGCCGTCCACCAGTCTAGGCCATGCTTGGACTGCATCCGCTCTGCGTCGTGCGCACGTGCCCATCACGTTCGCCAACCTTCGATAAATACAGTGCGGCTCCACTCCATGCACATGCCCCCTGCCGTGCACCGCGTGTGCCACCCTTGTGTGCACGCCCATCTACGGTGCTTGGCCCGCCAGCATTCAGCGCCCAGTGCTAGCTCGTGCGCGCCCGCGCTGGCCATCCATGCTCGGTTGTCATGCCATGGCCACTCCGCATACCTCCCTAGGCAGCACCATCCGTGAGCTCAGCCCGGCTTGTGCACGCATTTGCCTCGCACAGAGATGCCAGGGTCGTGTCTCTCAATATTCTGTTGGGGCCTCCAGCACTCTGCCACCCCAGGGCTCTGCAGAATTGAGCAGCATTGCAGACTGCTTCTGCCATAAACCTCACCTGTAGTCCGTGCATCTAGCCTGGCCTGCGCGCGCCCTTGCCACATGTTGTGCTGCCGAGGCCATGACATCAATATTCTTTCAGGACCTCCAGCCCTATGCCATCCCGAGGGCTTTGCAGAACTGAGTAGCATTGTAGACTGGTCCTGCCCAAAACCTCGCCTACAGTCCATGCGTCCGGCCCAGCCCGCGCGTGCCCTCACCATGTGACGTGGTGCCGGGGCCATGACAATCTCCTCCCGCTGAAATCTCAACTCTCTCGTCGAGTGATGCTGAAGGTACTCCATAGAAATCCAACCTACCAGATGTAACGTGTCCACCGAACTCTGCTGCGCCACACCCATGCCCCTTACTCGTGCACCTCCTGCGCCTGCCGATGGACCTTCAAACGCCCCCGTGTCTGGCTCGCGCGCACACCTGTTGCGCTGAATTTCTGACCGAAGAACTCTACTTTGTGCCCCCGTGCCACCAACCTTGCGCTGTGCTCGCTGCCTCATGCACGCACCTCTCTTGCGCATAGCACAAGCCCCCGCGCGCACCAGTTGATGCTCCGGTCAGGCCGCTGACCTCCCTTGTGCGGCATTCGGCACTATGACTGTGCATCGATGATGTTGCAATAGACACTGCCATGCCCAAGCGCCCCTCGCCTAGGCCATGCCTTGCTCATCTCACTCGGCACAATGTTGCGCATGTCCTATGCGCTCGGCTCCAT
Organism: Calamus simplicifolius; assembly: GCA_900491605.1. Taxonomy (NCBI): domain Eukaryota; kingdom Viridiplantae; phylum Streptophyta; class Magnoliopsida; order Arecales; family Arecaceae; genus Calamus; species Calamus simplicifolius. Next base: position 1,661,566 of record UESW01003923.1, on the reverse strand, counting down.
GAAGTCTTCTATCTTTCGGATCCATCTCTTGCCCACTGTGCCCCTGTTGCAAGCCTCCTCTACACGACACGTTGGCGCCCCTTGCACCTCCCTACGTACGCACGCGGTGTCCCGTGCGCCATCAATGCTGGTGGCAGGGTTCCCCACCATGGCCCTTCTCCTTATGGAACCAATCTCCCTTGACCACTGGCACAAAACAAGGGCTCTCCTCATCCCCAATCATCATGCCATGGAGGTATGGCACTATCGCGACCTTGGCATTGTGGAAGAACTCAATGCCTAGCACCAAATCAAAGTCGTCGATGGGGACTACTGTCATGCTGCATCTCCTTGTCCATACACCTACTCTCAACGTAGCCATGGTTTGACCACAGGACTCCACCACCTTGGAGTCAGCAAGCTTAACCTGACAAGGATTGGAGAGCTCTTCCAACCCCAACTTATGCGCCACCCCTTGGCTCACGAAGTTGTGCGTCGCGCTAGTATCCACCATGGCCCTCAAATCATGGCCATTCACCCGGGCCATTACATGCATCAACTCTTGATCTTCTGTGGTGATGGCGTGTATGCACCGCAAAGGATTCAACCTTGCTGGCTCATCCCCCAAAGTCTCGGATTCTTTGTCCTCCTGAGTAGCAATGGCATTCATCATCATTTTCTTTGGACAGTTCCTCGCCATATGCGGCCCTTCGCATATGAAGCATCCTCCAAAACTTCTCTGCTTGCTCCTGGGTCTTGCTGCAGCTTTCCCTGTATCCTCCTCCTTTTTGCCTCCTCAGTTTCTTGGCGGTGAGGCACTATTTCGCCTGGCCCTCCCTTGGGCGCTCCCTCCCGAGGTGTCTCCACGGTAGTCTACCAGTGCTTCTGCTGCGGCTATGGGGGGATATCTCTTACCCCTTTTCTTCGAAGCTCGGCCTGAGCCCACCCTTGCAGGCCCACGAGGAAGTTGAACAGTCGATCCTCCACATCCATGGTAGGAACATTAAGAAGCAGCGTCTTGAACTCCTTCACGTACTCCTTGATGCTCTTGGTATGCCGTAGCTTCCTCAGATTGTCCCTGGCAACCCAGCTGGTATTGCAGGGAAAGAATTGCCTCCTTAATTACTGTTTGAAGCCTTCCCACGAGATGACTCTTGGCCATCCGATGTTGGCTCCCTCGGCACACTTCATCCACCACCAAAGTTTGGCATCCCCTTCCAAGAACTTGGAGGCCCGATCCACCTGATTAGCCTCGGGAATCTTCAATGCCCGATAGTAGAGATCTAGATCCCATATGAAGTTCTCTACTTCTCTTGCACTTCTGGCTCCTCCAAAAGTCTTTGGGTTGGGAACATTGTCGGATCCAGAAGCCTTTGCAGCATCGGCTGGAGATGATTCCCCCACCATCTGATGAAGATGCATGACTTCTTTCTCTAAGTCACACGATCGTGCTTCCAACCTCTGCACCATTGCTAAGTCTGAGCATTATTGTTGCTGATGCTTGGCTTACAAATCGCACACCAAGTCTTTATGTGTGCTGACCATCTCTGCCTGCGATGTCTGCATCTCCGCATGCGATGTCTGCAACTCTGACAGACGCATCGCTAGCTCGGCGCACTCGGCGCACTATGCTACCAGATCAGCCATCATTACATTGCCTGAGTTCCTCATCATGCCTTCGAAATGCATCACGTGTTTCGGCACTGTCACTATCTTTGCTTGTTGTTGTAGATCCTCAGCAAAATCGAGGCTCTGATACCCTCTTGTCACCCGGTCAGGGAAAGAACTTTTCACCTGCGGATGATCAGCGTCAAGGGCCCTTCCTCGACCAGCCTTTCCCCTTTACAAAATTTCCCAAGGTCCCCACAGTACAAACAAAACAAAGACAAGCCAATTACAAAGAGGAAGGCCTCCCCAACCAAATCAAACCCCTCTTATTGACTTGGAAACAACGATGGCCTTAGGCCAACACTCCTCTCGTCCCTTACAAGAGCTCACAAGTGTCCCTAACCCAAAAGCAAAACACCCAAGGCAAACCCGAAACCTCACCCTGGCCCACTGTACAATCTGGCACGCTGCCCCCTTGGCAACGTCCTGGCCCGATCTGGAAGTCTGCATGCACCCTTGCGCATCTTGCAGTGTCCAACCAACCTCAGCCTTCGCTCGACCCCCTTGGCGTGCGCTCAGCTTTGGTTAGCTGCTGGTTCGACTACTTGACTTGGCTTCCCGATTGCCCGATTGCTTCCCTTGGCAAAGTTGCCTGATTCCTTCCCCTTGGTGTGCACCCCTTGGCCTTTTATAGGTTAGTCATCCGCGTCCACACCACGTGAAGGCCACCGCCTTAGTTGTCCACAAGGCTGGCCACGTGGGATGCAGCGTGTCGCGTGCGTCGTGGATGCAACGTGTCGCATGCACATCCGGGCATCCACCAGGCTGGCCGCTCGCCAGGTTGTGCATGCGCCAGGCTGGGCCACGTGCCTAGGCTAGGCCACATCCGCTCCGCATCGCGCCCATGTGCCCATCACGTGCGCCAACCTTCGACAAAACGGAGTGCGGCTCAGGTCCATCTTCTTGGGCTTCCACACACCCCCTGCCATGTGCCGCGCGTGCCCCTTACCGTGCAACACACGTGCCACCCTTGTGCGCGTGCCCATCCACGGCACTTGGCCCGCACGTGCCTGGAGCCTAGGGCAGGCCTACGCACATTCCTGCGCGCGACAGCGCGTGGCTGCGCACGCTCGGTGCACAGCACCGGCCTACGCACGCCTACTCGTGCTAGCATGTGGCCGCGCGCGCATGGTGCACCCATGCATGCTCGCCCGCGCTGGCCATCCATGCTCGATTGCCGCGGCATGGCCACTCCGCATGCCTCCTTAGGCAGCGCATCCGTGAGCTCGACCCGTCCTACGCATGCACTTATCGCGTGCAGAGATGCCAGGGCCATGTTTCTCAATGTCACGGCCCCGACGACATGATGCATGGTGAGGACGTGTGCGGGCCGGGCCATGCGCATGGGCGGCAGGTGAGGTTAAGCAGTAGAACCAGTCTGCAATGCTGCTCAATACTGCAGAGCCCCCGGGGTGACACAGGGCTGGAGGCCCCGATAATATATTGAGAGACGACCTTGGCATCACTGCGCATGGTAGGTGCGCGCATAGGATGGGCCAAGCCCACTGTGGCGCTGCCTAGGAGGCATGCTCATGGCAGCTGGGCAAGGATGGCTAGCGTAGGTGCGCACATGGGTGCGCACTAGCGTGCATGCGGGCCAGTGCTGGGCGCGTGCTAGTGCATGGGGGTTGGTGTTGGGCGCCGGGCACGCACAGTAGACCGGCTGAGCGCGTGATGCGCGCAAGCGACGTGTGTGGTGCATGCCAAAGGGCGCACGCGCGTAGGGCAAGCGGATAAGGCCGCATCTTGGGAAAATCGAAGGTGGAATTTATCCATGTTGATGTGGCACTGACTTGGCGGGGTCAGCTCTGGGAGTCGGTGCACGTGAGGCACACGTGCGAACACGTGGCAAGCGATGATGGGCTCTGGCGGGTGCATGCACTCGCCAGACGTGTTTGGGATGCGGAGCGCCAACGGCCGTGTAGGCGGCACGGTCGGCTCGCGCAGGCTGCGCGCACACGCAAAGCCAAGCACGCTCGCACGAGCGTGCGGGCATGCCTAGGTGGCAGCGTGGATAAGGCTTGCGTTCGAGCGCGCCTGGGTGGCCAGCGTTGATAAGGCTTGCGGATGGGATTTTCGGGCTGAAACTTTGACCTAACATCCGGGACAGCTCAAAGTTGGTTGGGGAATTCTCTTTACAAGGAAGGGCAGACTCAAGACCAAGAAAATCAATCTTGAAGAACCCGGAGGGACCAGCCAAATGCGAAGGAGTGGGCGATGAGGTTGGTGGACGGCATGATCGTGGAGATTGGGGCGTGCAGAGGCATCTGAGTGAGCAGAAGGCTCAACACACATAAGTCTAGGCCAGGCGAGCTTGGACGCGGATGAGACTAGGCCGGTACACACAAGAGGTGCATGGTGTGTGCAGAAGGCATGCACGGGTACGAGGCGCCAAGGTCATTTTCATATTTTTTAGCGAGATTGGGGCGAGCACATTGTGAGCTCTTCGTAAGGGATAAAGAGGAGTGTGTGTGTGGCCTTTGGGCAACCTCGTTGTATCCAAAGTTATTTAGTGAAATAGTCTTTGGTTGGAAAGGCTCGTTGTATTTGTTGGGACTTGTCTTTGGGATTTTTATTTTATTTTATTGGAAGTCGAGGCTGGTTAAGAGAGGGAACTCTTAACGCTATCATCGGTATACGCGAGAACTTAGCCTGCAGCAATAATGCCTTGCGCATGCCACTTTTAGGCCCGGTGACATCAATATTCTGCCGGGGCTTCCAGCCCTTTGCCATCTCGAGGGCTCTACAGAACTGAGCAGCATTGCAGACTGATCCTGCTCAAAACCTCACCTGCAGTCCATGCGTTCGGCCTGGCTCGTGCGCACCCTCACCGCGCGCCATGCTGCCGAGCCGTGACATACTGCTGCTTACTCAAGATTGAGTGATCCAGCCCTTTCTTCACTTTCGCTGTCATGTATCAACGATGAGAGGACCGATGGGGATGCATCTCATAGGGCCCCTCTATTTTTGGATATCATGAATCTTAATTTTAATAGGATCATTGTCTCCTCCCCTATATGATCAGGAATAATATCCAAACTTGATTTGATTGAAAACCTTATATTGTTTAAAATTTATTAAAGCACAGCCAAAGAAGTTTCTTGACTAATAATGATTTAGGCCACAAAGAGATGGTAACTATTTCGCAAATGGTAGTATCGGTTTACAGGTATGGAACTTTTACCTCAGCCTCGACCACCACGGTTACATGGAAATGGTAGGAGAAAAATCTAAAACAAAAATTCTGCTTTGATGGCCTTGACAAGACCACTACTTTTTGAGGGTATATATAAATAAATAAGAACTTCTTTAAGAATATTCATAAACTTAATTTATAGTTATTTAAAAAATCAACTTTATTTTTATAATCAATGAAACCTGGGCGCGTGTGATAGCAGTAATAGCTGAGACTTCTAAGTTATCAATGCATGTTGCAAGAAATGCAGTCGACCAACATCCACGAGACACCGCAGGCGTTCGAGAAGCATTCAAATTTATTAAACAACTTTCTATTTAGAAATCAAAACCTACCAAATGTATTGCAAACTGCAATTATCTAATTACTCTTCTACTTGCTGGACAGTACCTGGGAGCAATCATTCTTTCTCCCATTGTGCTCTGTTAGAAGATCTATACCATAATTAATATTAAACATTGTAAACACACTGTAAAATCAAAGCATAATATGCATTTACATATGCTTGTTAAACTCTATCAAGGTTGGTCCCAAGCCCGGATAAAAAATGAGGATTGTATTAGGTAGCTGACAGCCAGCGTAAAACTTCATCAGATCCCTTAAAACATGAATCTACTAAGCAGAGTGGAGAAAGCATATTCATATAACCGACCCATATAATTGAAAAAAAAGGCTTAGATGAGTTGAGTTGAGTTGTATATGCCCAATGCCAATAAAGATCTCTCAATTTAATATCGAAAGTAGTTGTTCTACCATGCAAAGCATGAAGCCTGGATCTGGAAGAAAAAGTCTGCTCCAATACTCTTCATCCTCAATGTCTACATGAGCTAATGCTCTCTGATAACTCTCAACAGCATTCTTCGGGTGCCCTTTGGCAACAGCTGCCTGTAATTTCCATGACACATTGAAAGATTGTTAGGTACTCGGCCATGACTGCTATTTGAGCAAAAAAGGATTGATAAAAACTACTGTGATTGTAAGAAAATGCATCAGGTTTTAAGAACAAAAGATGTCCACCCAACAGGCTTGAGTGTCAGCTCGTGAAATATCTACCACCGAGTACTGTCCTCCTCAGCTGGAAATTTTTTGATCTTGTTAAAGGAAACTGGGCATTTTCATAGTTCTGAATACACCAATATGTTTATGCATGACACATGTATAAGCTCATACATCTAATAATTAAACTTCTGCTAATATATTAAGCTATATGGAGCTAGATATTAAAGAAAAGAATATAACAAAAAAAAAAAGCAGCACATAAGATGGGCAAACCAAATGGCCTTTGTCAAGCTCAAAAAGACAAAATCTCCATTTTCTTGATTCCACACCATCAACGCAGACAGATATATTGTTCCAGTTTGTGTGATGAAATTCCAATCTGCGCAACCCAAAGCCCAACCCAGCTCCTATTGCTTTGATATACGCCTCCTTCAGACACCAATATCTGCAGAATGAGCCACAGCAGTTTCAACGAACTAAAACCACGAAGTGATGATGTGATGTTGCTCCACAGTTTTGCATTATCTTTCTAGCAAATATTTATATGCTAACAAATTTGAGCTGAAGCTTGAGTTAGTAGAATTAATCTAGTAAAATATCAGACTTCCAGTGCTTGTTAAAAAATAAGAAGGGATTTATGTTCATACCAGTTGCAAATATCATTATGATTTTGGATCAATTGTCTAACATAAGAAGCAGCTGATAAAATCAAAAATTTCATAATCCAACAAGCTAGAAATCATGCTGATAATCTTGTACCTGTAAAACTCAGCCATGATTTCATCTGAAGTGCCAGCGGTGACAATTTTCTTCCATTCTAAGACTGTGAAATATGATGTGAAGTTCTTGATGAATTCGAGAGTTGTTTCTTGCTGAGGGATGGCAACAGAAACAATGTCTAAACCGACAAGGCAAAATGGTTCAGATGCTATGCCAACATAATCTCCATGATGTGATGCATTGAAGTTGAAATTTGGAAATGGTAAGTCCCCTTCATGATTCTGCATTAAATTAATAGAAATAAATTATCTAGAAATTAATTACCTCATACAAGACCAATCCAGGAATTGCAACAAAACATATATCAGTACTATATGAGTTTCATGAATGAGATCCCTGCACATGGGGAAACCAAAACAGAATGTTCTATGCTCTAGGTGCTTCAAAGAGGCTCCTAAACGTAATGAAAGGCTGTCAAATTCAGGGGCTTTTGATAAACACTGAAACATTGTAAAGAAAGCCTACAACTGGCAACAGGTTTCTTCTGGCCACATTTTCTGAACATTTTTCTTTCTAACTCTGAACTGCATATTGTTTTTGGTTGGTAAGATGATTATATTGAACCACATGTTTTATTTTTATGCAACAATCCAATTAAAAAACAAGTACCTTTATAATATTACATTGATTCATTAGATAGCAGCTCTTAACAAATGTGACGTGAGAAGACAACCTTCAACAGAATCACAGCCATACCAGATATGGTTTTCCTTCAATTGTACGGTCCAAGACTATCTTGTCAAACGGAGTACCCAAAACTTCATGCACAAGTGAGTACTGGAGCAATCGACTGATAAGCGCTCGTTTCCTGTCCTCAAACTTTATAAACCTATTTATATGTAGTTTGAGGTTAGAAAATTAATCTACATAACCGAGTCTCATAGCCAGTTCTAAGTCTCAAACATTGAGAGTTAAGAAACAACTTGATTATTTCAAACCAACTAATGAGTGCAAAGTAAAAAGGTCAACTCTCTTCACTTAACCAATCTTCCTTTATAAATTATAACCAAGACTAACAAACCTTTTTGGTTTCAGTCATTGCGGTTCAAGGAGTTAAGCTCTTACATGGCTTCCTGAATGGAAAAGAAAATAACCATGTAGAGACTGAAAAAATTTCAGTTCCACATAATATTAAAACTGCCATGCAATTTTTGAAGCAAATATTATGATTATCTACAGGAAAAAAAGGTAACAATGCTCAGCTTCCTTATGATTTAGGGGAACAGTGGATCCAATTTCTTTTTCAGAAAAGGAGAGGGCATTCCCAGACATCCCCTGAACCCCTATGCTCTAGCTTGCCTCAATCTCCCCTTCTCCTTACAACTCCTATGCACACTGACCATCTCTACCTGCCTGCCCCCTTAACACCATAGTTAACACCATAGATAAAAAGTCACCATTTTGAGATCTAGCAAAGGTTTCAACTGCAAGGAATTTGACAGGTGAGAGAGGGCTTTAAAGATCAACGCCAGTCACTGTAAAATCAAAGCATCAGGCTAAACAATGGAATGAAAAAAGTGGAATTGGTAACAAATTTCAGATATAGGAACCTCAAACCATATAACATTTCTTTAATGATAAAAAGAATAATTGCACAAGAAGCACATGAACTTATTTAGAAGTTTCAACAGGTCCTTATTTTTTTCTCTTATTTAAGTGTATTAACTAATAAAATTTATTTAATCAAACAGATTTTTAATAGCTGTCAACGGTAACTGGATAGATTATTTTAATTGATATGTTGGATGGGGGAAAAATGCTGATATGATGATGTCTACATGGCCCTAAGATTAACGGAAGATGGGAAATTAGAGAAGGAAAATCACGATTTTCTTCCTCTCATCTTCAATATCTATGTGGATTGTTCCTTTACTTTAATTTTTATTTCTCATTGTTGTCATCTCAACACGCACCATTTCTATAGAAAAGAAAATCCTTTCAAGTATGTTTGTGTACTTGATGTAATTAATTATCTGAAAAAAAAAGGGTTAAAACACCATTTTTTAGAGGTCGTTAAAAATGTCTCAGAAGTTGTCCTACCCAGTACTGCATCAAAAAATCATCATTTCTGTTCATTTAGATGTCACTAATAATGTCTCGCAAGTTAACGACAGAACAGATGAGAATGAAGCGCTCACCAGGTGACTGCCGGCTGCTCGTGTGGAGGAAGCCGAGAAACGAGGAAGGAGAACTCATCCTGAGAAGGATTCCACTGAGAGATGTCAACCAACCGTCTCCGCACTCCATCCTCCATCCGCCGGCCCCGCGGACTCAAACCCTAGAAAGAGAGACCCCTCAAATTTCCCGCAGCTGCCGGCAAAAGGCGAGATCTTTTTATTTATTTATTTATTTTATACCTTTCGGTCAATTGCGGTATGCTGCACCTCCAGACCATCTCAGATAAGCCACTTCTCCTTTCCCATGGACTGTTATTTTGCATCGGACAACGTGAATCCCAGCTGATTTGGAGCAACGGCGGAGTAGGATAATACCGCCGGCGATTTTTTAGAGGCTAGGGTTTCTGATTTGTCGAAGCCCTAATTGGGAGGCCGCAACGGTCGCTTGTCCCGATGCTGGCGAGAGCGCTTCGGAGCTATGGGAAGAAGGTCGCCAGCGCTCGTGTGCTCGGAGGCGCGAGATTGATGGGTTTCGCTGGAGGATTGGAAGGGATTCCGAGGGAGACAGCGGACGTGGTGGTGATCGGGGCCGGTGTGGTGGGGATCGCTGTGGCTCGAGAGTTTGCGTTGAAGGGGAGAGATGTTTTGGTGGTGGAGGCCGCCTCTACGTTTGGGACTGGAACCAGTTCTCGGAACAGTGAGGTGATTCATGCTGGGATCTACTACCCTCCCAAAAGCCTGAAAGTATGAAGATTTATCTGTTGTTGGGTTCTTTTTTAAGATTTCTCTGTTGTGGGATTCTTTATTTATTTATTTATTTATTTATTGAAGTTGGAGTTCTTGCAAGAGGTTGCTGAGGACTTGCCTAGTTTGTTGGCTAATGTCTTTTTGAGATACATTTTATTAATTTGCCTAAAAGAAGTATGCTAAAGTTATAAAATATCCATCTTTGTTGTCTCATCCAGAACACCTGAATTTCTTGGGCTGGAGTAAATATCCTCTTTAGTTGCAATTTGATACTGTAATCTTTATGCTGTGTTGGAAGCAGCAGAATCAGGGAACCAGTTGGAGATTTAATCCTCAAGTTGTTCTCTCCTAGAAATTAGAACCCATGATACCATGATTTAAAATCTTCACTGTAGCCTTTTTAAGTTGGAATGGAAATTTAGTTAAAAGTTTCCAAGCCAAACTAAGTCAGAGTATTCACTTTGAGCACCTTTTCATTTTTGTTATACAGGAAGCGGGTGCATATTGAAAGCCTTCGTATATAATCTATTGTCATCGCCCTTCCAAACATTCATGATTAGTTCCTACCAGCAGAAGTCAAACATGTTTGTCCATGGCATTAAAGACTGGGCATTACTTTGAAAATATTGTCTGTTACTGAGTTCCAATCCCCTGATGCCCTATTCCTTTAGCAATAAATATATTTCAATCATATGATTGGAACATCATTCTAACTGGTTTTCTTCAGAGCTTCTTCTCCTTGGGCAAACTATTGACTGCTGTGTCAGGATGCTCCAAACATTGACCCAACAGAGGATGGCTGCTCCTCACAAGCTTGTCATACAGTGCGCCTCATTTTCTCATCCAGCTTTCATCAGAAATAAATCTTGTGCTTCACAACCTGGTCTTGATTCTAGACATCTTTGACTAGTCATGAGAGGTTGAGTTATCACGGTTCTCATATTCTCTAAAACTTTCTTGCTGTGATCTTTTTGTAACATTAAGTGGACTTTCTTGGTTGTGTTTGCTACCTTGTTTCACATATATCAATGAGGTTTCACCTTTTTAAAGCTTATGATTTTTGGTTGGGCAGATATAGCTAAAGGTTTTGATGATGCATATCTGTCAAAGAAAGAGGAAACAAGAACCATATTTCTAGGGAGTATTATTATGCATTTGGAAATGTCTCTGCAGGCAAGGCTTTGTGTTAGAGGAAAGGAATTGCTCTACAAGTATTGCTCTGATCGAGGGATCCCCCATAAAAAGACTGGAAAACTTATAGTTGCCACTAGTGTTGCAGAAGTTCCAAAGTTGGAAGATTTGTTGAGGCGGGGGGTGGAGAATAGAGTTGAAGATCTGTGGATGATGGAGGGATCTCGAGCTATGCAGATGGAACCAGAACTTCGATGTGTTAAAGCTTTGTTGTCTCCTAGTTCTGGGATAGTCGATTCTCACTCACTCATGCTTTCTTTGGTGGTACTTTCTACATCTTATTAAACTGAATTTCTTTTTATGTATGTATAGTAACATTCTTCGCTTTGTCCTAATCATCCTAGAAATTCTTTAGATTGATTAGTCCTAATGATATATGACTCATTTAATGCTCCTTAAAAATGTGTTGCAAAATGTACTTTTTGAAATTGCAGTATCTAAAGAGGTATCACTATATCATTTATCTAGTACTCTGAGGTATCTAATTCTCTTGGTACCTAACCATTGCCCTCCTAGGAAAAATATCCTAATCAACAGCTACTCACCCAAAAGAAAAAAAGAGTTGCTTCAGAATAAGAACTTCCTTGCTGGTTCAGGAAGGACATTTTATCTGCATGTTAAATAACTAAAACTGTCATTGAATCAAATAAGACAGTGGTTGAATGATGAGTAACTTTTGAAATTATTCGTGTTGTTAAACTTGAATAATTGCTGAGTTAGGCTTACATGGTTACCCGCTTGCCTTAACCTTCTGAATTGTTTATCTTGTCTTAAAGCCTTGGCACAGGAGGAACTTGTAGTTCACCTTATAGTTTGTCTGGTTGGACTTATTTTGTTAGAAATGCTGCATTCATTTGTAAAAAATCTCATGGAGCTTATAAGAAATATCCTGATTAGAACCAATACATGAATACAGGGGGAAGCTGAAAATTTTAGAACCACTTTCTCTTATAATACTACAGTTATTGGTGGTCATTTTGAAGACAATTGCCTACATCTACACATTTCTGAGAGAAAGGACCTCGAAAATCATATTGGGGACACTCCTTTGTTGCCTCAGGTTATATTGAGTCCCAAACTTGTAATTAATTCAACAGGATTGAGTGCTCTTGCTCTTGCCAAGAGATTTCATGGCCTTAAGCAGGGAGTTGTTCCTGCTGCCTATTATGCTCGTGGATGCTACTTCACCCTCTCTAAAACTAAGTCTCCTTTCAGCCATTTAATTTATCCAATGCCAGAGGATGGTGGTCTTGGAGTGCATGTTACACTGGACTTGAATGGCTTTATCAAGTTTGGGCCAGATGTTGACTGGATTGATGGTGTAAATGATTTATCAAGCTTCTTGAATAGGTAATTTTACAAAACTTAGTTATAATAGCATTGTGTTACTGTGTAGGCTTGGATATCATATCTCACATGAGCTCCAAAGACTCCACAAATGCCTAAACCTTGAAATAATTGCCATGGATCATAACTGGCTGCATCTCATTGTAACAATGAGGGTTCTTCTAGTTTTCCAGAGCAACTGCATGTGGATCCTCAAAAAAAAAACTTTAGCTAGCCCAAAAGGTTATCATCCAGCACTAGATGAAGATAATGCTTTTATATCTCGATATCTGCAATGTTTTTTTTTGTGGGGCTTCTGGTTCATAATATTTTAATGTTATTTGCTAGTGGGAGACAACTATGTGGCAATATCCTTATCCAAAATGTGAGTTGAAGAGATGAAAAAAAAAATCAACCATGGAATCAAATATGTTACACACAAAATTATCGTTGATTTCCTCTAAATGCCATTGTAGAGCAACCAATTCCTGCTTTTTGTATTTTTCTAGGAGATGTATTTTGCTATTATAAAATTGAAGTTTGTTCATTTTAATGAAGATTTTTCTGATAGTTAATCTGGCCAAATGAAATATTCTGGCATGTTAAAAATTGAATAATTAACTCTACCAAGGTCGGTTCTAAGCTCGGGTAAAGGAGAAGAGTTATATTAAATACCTGACAACCAATGTAAAACTCCGTCAGATTTTTTAAAACATTAATCTACTAAATCAAACTATGCGAAAGGCTAGGACATCTCCGTTAAAAGACGCATTGCATCTGCATCCGAATGTTTCAAAAAATGGGCAAGGGGTGCCGCATCGGCGCTCAAATGCAATGATAAGTGAGCAAGGGCCCTTGCACTAGGACAAGTGCGGGTAAAGAAGTCAATCCATGATAGTCAGCTTAGAATAGCAAGTTGAAATGTAGGAACACTAATAGATAAAGCCATGAAGATAGTGGACCCTATGATTAGAAGAAAAGTAAATATAATATGCTTACAAGAAACTAAATGGATAGGTGAAAGATCTAGAGAAATAGAGAATAGAAGATATAAATTATATTATACTAGAAAACATAAACATAGAAATGAAATAGGAATAATTGTAGACAGAAATTTTAAGAAATATGTTGTTAAGATAACTAGGAAAGAAAACTGGATTATATCACTAAAACTTATAATTGAGAATAATACAATTAATATAATTAATGCATATGCACCACAAGTAGGATTAGACCAATAAACTAAGATATAATTTTGGAAAGACATAGATGAAGTAATGCAAGAAATACTATAAGAAAAGATATATATAAGAGAAGATTTTAATGGACATGTAAAAAAATAGAAGGATGGATATGAAACGGTACATGAAGGATATGGATTTGGAGACAGGAATGAAGCCGGTGTGAGCTTATTGGATTTTACAATGGCATATGATCTAACAATAGCAAACACTTGTTTCAAAAAGTAAGATCAATATTTAATAATATTTAAAAGTGAATTTAATAAAAGTCAAATAGACTTTCTTAACTAGGAAGGTTAATAAAATAATATGCAAAAACTGTAAAGTTATTCTAGAAAAAAGTTTAACTTCACAACATAGGATAATGGTAGCAGATATATAGATAAAAATGAAATCTAAAGTAAAACATAAAATTATTAATTCAAAAATTAAATGGTAAAATTTGAAAGAAGGAAAACTAGATTTATTTAAAGAAAAGTTAGTAAGAGTAATGACTATGAATATAGATAGTGATCCTAACTTAATATGAAAAAAAGCAACTAAATGCATAAAAAATATAGCAAAAGAAGTTATAGGAGAATCAAAGGAGTAGGACCAGTAGGAAAGAAAACTTGATGGTAGAATGAGAAAGTTCAAGTTGCTATCAAGATTAAAATGATAAACTACAAAATTTGACAAGAGGCTAGGGATGAAGAAAGCCTTAAAAAGTATAGGGATGCTAAGAAAGAAGTTAAAAAAGTGGTAAGGAATGCCAAACTTAATGCCTATGATGATTTATATAATAGAGTAGATACGAAAGAAGGTGAAAAGACTATATATAAACTAGCAAAACTAAGGAAAAAAAAGATCTGGACTATATTAAATGTATTAAACATGAAGATGAAAGAGTCTTAGTAAAGAAGAGATGAAAAAATGATGAAAAAGTTATTTTAAAAAATTATTAAATAAAAATTTTAGTAAATTTAAGGGTAAAAGAATGTGATAACTTAAGAGTAATAAATGAACATAAATTTTTTTTGTAGATTTAGCATACTTGAGGTTAAAAAGGCTTTGAGTAAAATGAAAAATGCAAAGACATTAGGGCCATATGCGATCCCTATTGAGGTTTGGAAAGACTTAGAAGAAATTGGAGTCATATGGTTAACCAATTTATTTAACAGAATTGTAGCAACAAAAAGAATGCCGGATGATTAGAGAAAAAGCATATTAATACTCATATACAAAAATAAAGAAGATATTCAAAATTGTAGAAATTATAGAGGGATTAAGCTGATGAGTCATATAATGAAATTATGGAAGAGAGTAATAAAAAATCGAATAAGAGCTAAAACTTTAGTATCAAATAATCAATTTGGATTTATGCCTACAAGATCGACCATGGAAGCTATTTATTTATTAAGAAGTTTGATGGAGAGGTATAGGAAAAAGGAAAAAGACCTTCATATGGTATTTATTGATTTAAAGAAAGCATTTAATAGTACTTAGAGAAATAATATGGCGGGTTTTAGAGAAAAAATGAGTTACCAAAAGGTATATAGAATTGATAAAAGATATGCATGATAGAGCAATAATTATTATTAAAAAATAATAATAAAAACTAGTGAGTTTTTAATTATTGTAGGTTTACATCAAGGATCTGCCTTAAGTCCATATCATTTTGTATTAGTTATGGATGAATTAACCAAACATATTCAAAATGATATTCCATGGTGTATGTTATTTGTAGATGATAATACAGTGTTGATTGATGAAACTAAATCTAAAGTAAATGCCGAGCTAGAGATTTGAAGATGCTTTAGAATCTAAAGGTTTTAATATTAGTAAAACTAAAACTGAATATATGAATATAATTTTAGTGGGAGTAAAAATACAAATGAAGAAATGGTGAAGATTGCAAGCTAAGAGATACCAAGAAGTAAAAAATTTAGGTATTTGGGATCAATTATCTAGCAAGAAGGTGAAATAGGTGAAGATATGAATCATAGAGTTAAAGCAGGATGGATTCAGTAGAGGACTGCTTCGGGAGTATTGTATGATCGGCGCATCCCATTAAAATTAAAAGAAAAATTCTATAAAACCACTATTAGGCAAGCTATACTATATGGAACAGAGTGTTGGGCAATACTGAAATAACATGTGAATAAAGTGTAACAAAAATGCATATGTTAAGGTGGCTATGTGGTAAAATTTTAAAAGTTAAAAATAAGCATATAAGAGAAATGATAAGAGTAGCCCCAATCGAAGATAAAATAAGAGAAAATCGATTATGGTAATTTGGACATATACAACGAAGACTTTTAAATGCTCCATTTAGAAAGAGTGATTTTTTAACAATCCATGATAAGGATAGAGGTAAAAGTAGACCTAAACTAAATAATTAAGAAATATATAACTATTTGTAATTTGAATGTCGACTTAGTCCTGAACAGAGTAGAGTGGAGGAAGCAGATTCATATAGCCGACCCCATGTAGTTGGGAAAAGCTTAGATGAGTTGAGTTGAGTTAAAAATTGAATAGTTGCTGTTACATAGAGACCTTTTGAGATGGACTTCTCTCCAGCATTTAGAAGTTACATGTAATGATTAGCTACTCTCTTTAAAGTTCTGAAAAATTACAGCTTGAATATGATACAGGTTTGATTACTCAGTCAACTCAGATCGTTCAGGCAGATTCTATCCAGAAATAAGAAAGTACTTTCCTAATCTGAAAGATGAATCTCTGGAACCTGGATATTCTGGGATTCGACCAAAGCTTTCTGGTCCAAGGCAGCCTCCTTGGGACTTTGTTATTCAGGTATCCCTTCTTTTCGTACATTTAAAAAAGCTTCTCAGAATCTAGTTTTTCTGGTTCTTTTATGGTTGAATTGATTCATTTGGTAAGGTCTGGTTCAAAATTTTGTTTGTTTTTATAACTTTAGATGATACCTGTCAATATTAACTATAAAAAGCTTAACATTGAGTTTGTTAGACTGCTCTTCTTGAATGTTTCTTTCTGACTATTTCTTATATTGGTATTCTTTTCTGTAGCTTATTTGGTGCTACAATTTTAAAAGGTGACATATAGCTTTATTTTCAGCAGTTATCTTTACAAAATGTGCATCACAAAATTTTAGGTACATGACACACCCATTCTTTCATTTTTTAAGTTAAGGCTGCATTCATTGAGGTCAATTTAACTGAACCTGGATGGATGTTAGACAATAGAGTAAAGAAAAGACTAGAAATATTATACAATATAATAACACTAATATTTTGTGAAATAAAAGGGAGAATGAAATTTTGCATCAAATGACCATCCTTCTTTTAATTGGATAAAACACCATAAATTAAAAGAGAGACGTAGAATTGTTGGTCGATATGTTAGATAAATATGTGGTAGACTACTTGCGATTGGCAAAACATTAGTGATTAGCACAAGCGTCTAGCAATATGATTCAAGAGTAGATATGATGGTCAACCATATCTTTACCTTGCACCTAAAATAAATACTCTACCAATCAAGGTCTACTGAGCTGCATCAGCATCAATTGGTGACTGATTCAATACGATATGTACATTCAATATCGTATCGGTACTAACAATATCGAACCACGGCGAATTGAAGCCACAAGCTAGAGAGGTGAGAAAGGAAGAGAGAGGAGAGGGAGAGTACACATATCTTTCAGCAAAGAGGATTGCGATGGGTGGCAGGGGATGAACGAAGGGCGATGGGCACTAGGCGAAGGGGTTAGGGTTAGGGTTTTGCATGAGAGAGATGCTAAGCAAAAGGTCAAAATGAGGGCCTTTTATTGCTATAAATAGGTCAAACTAACTGGAACCGAATTAAATTGAACGTTTCAAATGGCTGAACTGACCTGGTTTCCAAATGGTACTGTTTAGTATGCCTCGAACCAATCACTTCGGAATGGTTTAGCTGACAGTGCTACAATTTATTTTTGGTGATAATTTGACATGCTTAATCTAAATTCTGGTGAATGTGCAAGCAAGTACAATGCATGCCCAATCAGAATTTTATATGGAAATTTTGAAGTTTTCAGTACTTGTTCAGATAAACACTACAAAAGTCTACACAATGGTATTTTAAAATCCAACTATGGCTCCTTTATTTACTATAGCTTACTAGTTTGAATTTTGATATGACCTTATCTCTTTGGCTAATGTCCGGCAAACATCTTCTATATCTCCTTGTTTAATCCCTCTTTAAGCTCTTTTTTCCTTCATATTTGTCCCTTTCTTTTCTACAATAAAACACAACTCATGTTGCATTGCCTGCAGGGGGAGGACATTCATGGTGTTCCTGGACTCATCAATTTGTTTGGAATTGAGTCACCTGGCTTGACATCCAGCTTAGCAATTGCAGAATACATTATAGCAAGGTTTTCAAGGTGACATTTGCCTCATGGAGTTCCATCAATGTCGGTGCTTGCTGCTAAATTACATTTATCCCCATGAGGATCATAATTAATTGTTTCAAACTATATGGAGTATTTCCATTTGGTGCCTGACTATTTTCCTTATGCTTTTTTGTTCAAGATATTCTTGATGTATCACCATATCAGTTTATAGTGGATCTAAAGAAAGCTTGATGAGGGTAGTGAGGTACTTATGCACATTGAAGGGCATTGAAGAGGCATCTTCACTTTGGTTTATGAAGTCTCTATAGAAATCTAAAATGACTTTTCTTCAATCACAAATTAAAAGCAAAGCTGAAGATAATCCACAATCCAAGGAGCCATTTCAGTCTCTGAAAAATACTCTGACTTTGCAAAACATGTCATAATTCTTGCTCAGGAGCTATTTTCAGATTATGAGGATGGAGAATTAGATCTTTCTCTCTCTCTCTCTCTCTCTCTCTCTCTCTCTCTCTCTCTTACTGAGGTCCAAATCAGGCTAGGAGCTATCTGTTTGACCTGTTAATCGGCGCCCCACCTGTTATCATATAGGGTCACTTTTATGGGTACTATGGATTAGCCACCAGTAGCCTAGGTACTTTGGTAGTAACAATCTTATTGGTGCATTTGGATCATGATAATATAAGATTATTATATAAATGACCATGTTTAGCAATTAGATATAATAATCTACATAGTAGTATTTGATTTTTAGTAATCTAAAATTATAATAAATTATAGTAATTCAATTCTCATTAAAAGGTAGATACGCGGGATTACCGAAGTTTGATAAGTTTAGATTATGCTTTTTGACTTTTATGTAAATATTTAATAATATTTAATCTAATTATATATTTAGTAATATTTAAATATTTATTATTAAAATTATATTTATTATTACATATATAATATAATACAATATATTTAATATTATACTAATATTTAGCATTTTAAATAATATATATATATAATAATATATACATATCAAATTTAAAATTATTAATATTTATGGTATTATTGCATATTAAATTATTATATTTAAGTAATTTATATTGTACATTAATATTCGTTATATTATACGTTTAATAATTTAATAATATAATATATGGTATTGTATTAAATATTTATACATTATATGTTAATACATGTTACATATGGTATAATAACATATTTAATAATATTACAATATAAACAATATAATATAATTAAAATATATTAATTTTTTATTATTTAAATATATGATTTTTAAAATGATTTTATAAAGATTTCTTTTTTTTTACTAGAATATTTCATATTATAGAGGAAGAAAAGAGTCATTAAAAAAAAAAAAAAGGATTCACATTTTTTGGAGTCTGAACTAACATTATCAAAGCAAATCAAACATGATAATTTATAATCTCAATAATCTGATTATCAAGTGTAAAACTATCCAGTTAAATCTTTAATAATATTATGTTATCATGAATTAATGCCATCTATAAGTAATCCTAATTCTAACATATCGTTTCTCATAAGCTAACATCAAAATGGATACATAACAACACACCACGCTTTAATGCATCTTAGAGGAATCATCTTCAACAATTCGGTGCCAGTAGATCTGCCTCCAAATCATGGCCTCTTCAAGCACTGTAATTATAGTCAAATGCAACATGCAACGTAGCTAGTCTAAAGTAAATGTATAAACTCAATGTATCATTTAATTTATTACAAACATATTTAGCAATATTTTCAGTTATCTTCTCTTTTCTAATGAATTGAAACACTAGCATTTACTAAATACTAAAGAAAAGATTAAAACCGTATAACTTATAAAAAAGAAACCACAGGGCAATTAAATGAGGGTATATTGAGAAACATCTATTTAATAAAACTATAAAGGAAGTTTACATTCAGAAAAATGATTTGATCTCAACATTTCGAAGATAGATTCGAAGATGGAGACTTCAATCCCTATCTTTATTTATTTTTAATTCTAGTGAATTTTTAAAAATTCTTTCATTCTCAGCTTCATTCCAATTTAATCCCTCCAAACTTGCATCCGTACAGTTGGTTCCTTGCTAAGTTTGAGTTTTAGAATGGTTTTCAAGAAAGAATCACATTCAAGTGAACTCACAACAGCTTGCAGTATATTCTTGTTTTCTCTTTTCATTATGCAACTTGTGCCACCATTCGAGGCTTACGATGCCAAGTTTTTGGTTTCAGTTTTGAAGCAAGGAATCAACTCAGAACACAGTCCAAATTTGTAGCACTGCATTTATCTTCCCCTTGTGAAATCATCAGTTCACATGGTATGGTTGAACCTAACACAAATTACATACCTCAATTCTTTTCAGTACCATTTTTTTCCATATATTTTGGCTAGAAGGCCTTGAGCAACATAGTTACATTCATATTAGGCTGCCGTTTTTTTTTTTCTATTTTTTTTTTTTTTTTTTTGTACATACGGACGATCACACAAATCTGATGTAAGTCAATCCAGATACATCAAAATATAAAATTTGCGACAAAACAGAAGGGCAGGGGTCACCTCTACTCCATATCCTATAGCCCACATGCTGAGCCACAGCAGCCGTCGCCCAGTTCGTCACCGAATTGACTTCACGAAAAACATGACGAATCTGGGCAGTATCCACTTTCTGAAGCATAGACCATATATCCCTGAAAATCAGATTAGAGGATGCTTCGAGAATACTCTTCTTCCGCAACCACTGAATAACTGTCATGGAATCGTCTTCAATCACTAGTCTCTGGGCTCGAAGAGTCTGAGAAGCATAAGAAATACCTGCTCAAGCAGCTCGCACATAGGGACAGAAGAATCCAGGGAGTCAAATCCTCCAGTTGTCAGCATATCACCCTGAGGCCCACGGATAATGAAGGCCGAACCAGCCAATCTACCACGAACACTCCCATCAAAGTTGATTTGACAAACCCTGAAGGAGGGGGCTCCCAAGAAATGAAAACCGTACGACGGTTCGCTGTCGAAACAGCAGGGAAGCCCCAGAGGCCAGAGATGTCATAACCAACCGATAGAGTAGCACGGGCACAATCAGCGGATAAGGATATGATCTTCCTTACCAGCCGCTGAGGAGATATAAAGTCCTCAGAAAATATGATCTGATTCCTAGATAATCAAATCTGATAGGCCATGGCTACTCTATCGGTTGGTTATCAGTACATTCATATACTTTTTAATTCAGACCAGAAATAATTTCTCACCCGATGCTTCTCTGATAGCAAGAATACCTTTCCTTTTGCTTGAGACCTCTTCCTAATCTAAGTGGGGTTCCCTGGCCCCTTTGTTTTTTTTTTAATGAAAAACTCTTTCTCCCATGAAACTAACTAGATATGCATCAAAGCCGATCAAGATTTTAAATTTCATGAAACCATTCCATCCTGAGAAGTATCTTGTAATGCATCAATTGGAATGCTGATATGATATCAGAATATTATTATCCCAACACTTTGGATGATAATACAGTTCTGACATTCCATCGAAATTTAAAACCATAGTGTCTATTCCTACAGCATGGGCTAGAGGCAGCAATGTTGAAGGAAATAATGACACCAGTGTTGCCTTGGATGATGAAACAGGTTGTAGGATATTTTCTTCAGAGACAAGCCGCAGATGGCCAACTCTGATGACTTGGCTGACCACTTGGTCGGAGCAGGGACAGACCTAACAGCATCCTCTGATGATGAGATGGATGTTTTATTCTGATTCTTCTTCTGACGTGACGTTCTAAAGACAGGAGTTCTATCAAGCCAGAAATGACTCTCGACTCATGGTCCCATCTAACCCACAAATTGGTAACCAAGTCAGAATATTGATTAATCCCGTCACACGGTGGTGAAGAAATAACATTGACATAAATAGACCTTGGGTCCACCCTATGATCAATGGCTATTTCGCATAGCCATATAACTCTCCTTGCATGGGCTCCTCTGCTTCACCACCTATTGGTTTATTATCATTGACCGCTGTCTTAATCTCAACCTTTCAAATTCTGTTACTGAACTCATCTAAGCCTTTTTTCAACTACATGGGATCATTTACATGAATCTGCTTCCTTCACTCTTCTTTATTCAGGACTAAGTCGACATTCAAATTACAAATAGTTACATCTTTTTTAATTATTTCTATTCATGTTAGTTTAGGTCTACCTCTACCTCTATCCTTACCATAGATTGTTAAAAGATCACTTTTTCTAACTGGAGCATCTAAAGGTCTTCGTGTATATATCCAAACCACCGTAATCGATTCTCTCATTTTACCTTCAATTGGGGTTACTCCTATCATGTATCTTATATATTTATTTCTAATTCTATCTTTTAAGTTTTACCACACATCCATCTTAACCACATATCCATCTAGAGCAATGGTTCAGATTTTAAGATGCTTTACTTCCTGAAATGAGTAAGAATAAACTAGGGATGAATATGCGAAGAGTAAAGTAACTATACACATAACACGATTCCTTAGTAATAAAGAAAATAGGATCCTAGGGTTGAGAAACCACTACCTAGAACATGCTTTTTCTTCAACAAAACAGAACTTATAAGAAGGGATGGGTCTGATTACCATGCATTGAGGTCTTCGTTCTAAAAGATGGATCACACAGTTCTCGAGATGGGCACCTGGAAGAAGAAGCTATGCTTCCGTGGATGTTTTAGCTTTTCTTTAAATGGTTTAAGAGGCAATGAGGACTTCATCTAAGGATCGTAACACCTTGGCGTCTTGGGCTAGGATGCTTGGAACAGGTGTTGGAATGGGTATTTGTTGGGCCTCTCACTTTCTTCTCATGGAGTGTCAATGCTCAGAAGCATAGGAAAATAGAAGAAGAAGACTCTTTTGTTCATTATTCATCAATCATTTTCTCCAAGAAGAAGGGGGGGTTTTTATAATAAACCCTAACCCTTAAATTACATAAAAAAAGAGAAAATAAGGGCATCATATTATTTTTAAATAAGGAGATAGGCATCATTTTGAAACAAGAAAAAGAGATCAGGGGATGGCGTCATATTCTGCTTTCCATAAGGGAGGGCGGCAAATCACCTTCCATAGAGAGAAATAGGTGGCATCTAAAATAAGGTAAAGAGATTAGGGGGTGTGTCGTATTCTGCTTTTCATAAGGGGTGGATGGGCAAATCACCTTTCATAGAGGGCTTATTTGCTTCCTTTTATACTGAGATAACTTCATGAAAATCATGAGATGCCCTAATTGAGTATATGGCACCTACTTTGACTGGGATTCATGTGGTTGCTGAGGTGGCGCACTGAATATGGTCCTTCATGGTCTTGGTTCTTCAACTTCTTACATTTGACTCAATAAACCTTTGACTTGACTCAAATAAAAATGACTGGACTCATACTGACAAAACTTGATTACATGACTTAAAGTCAAACCAACATAAAGTAAGAAATCCATAATGACTTTGGACTCAAATAGATTAACAGGAATCAAAAGTCTAACTACATCATCAGAAATCCATAATGAGCTCAGTAACCTGTCTGATCCTAGTGCCTGCACCATATACATTCTGCTATACTTAATTTATTTACATGTTATTTCAATATGCCCAACACTCTATTCCATATAGCATAGCTGGCCTAATAGCGATTTTATAAAATTTTTCTTTTAATTTTAATAGGATGCATCGATCATACAATACTTCTAAAGCGCTTCTCTACTTAATCTATCATGCTTTGACTTTATGATTTACATCTTCACCTTATTCACCTTCTTGTTAGATAATTGATCCCAAATTTCTAAATTTTCACTCCTTGGTATCTCTTGGCTTGCAATTAAAATATATTTCATATATTCAGTTTTAATTCTACTAATCTTAAAACCTTTAGATTCTAAAGTCTCTCTCCAAATCTCTGGCTTAGCATTTATTTCAGATTTAGTTACATCAATCAACACTATATCATCTGCAAATAATATACATTATGAGATATCATTTTGAATATATTTAGTTAATTCATTTATAACTAATACAAAAAGATACGAACTTAAGGCAGATCCTGATGTAAATCTATAGTAATTGAAAACTCGCTAGTTTCCTATTTTTATTTTAACTATATTAAATATATTAAGGATGAAAATGAAAGAGTCTTAGTTAAGAAGAAGGGATAAAAAACATGAAAAAGTTATTTTAAAAAATTATTAAATAAAAATAATTTAGTAAATTTAGGATAGAAAAATATGATAACCTATGAGTAACAAATGAATATAAATTTTTTTAAATATTTAGCATGTTTAAGGTTAAAAAGGCTTTAAGTAAAATAAAAAATGCAAAGGCATTAGGGCCAGATGCGATCCCTATTAAAGTTTGGAAAAGCTTGTGAGAAATTGGAGTCATATGGTAACCAATTTATTTAACAGAATTTAGCAATTAAAAGAATGTTGGATCATTGGAGAAAAAATATATTAATACTCATATATAAAAATAAAGAAGATATTTAAAATTATGCAAATTATAGAGGGATTAAAATGATGAGTCATACAATAAATTATGAGAGAGAATAATAGAAAATCGAATAAGAGCTAAAACTTTGATGTCAAATAATCAATTTAGATTTATGCCTGAAAGATTGACCATGGAAGCTATTTATTTATTAAGAGATGATGAGGTACAAAAAAAAGTCCTTCATGTTGTTCTCATATTGATTTTGATGAATACAAAACGATTAAGTATGGTACTAAGAATTTTGTTGAGACAATGATTTCAGGGAATTCATCATGAAAAAAAAGGGTGTTACTTCAAATTAAGGTATTCTACATATCAAAGGTAACACATTTTGCTTTGTTTTTCAAAACGTACCGAACTAGCTTTGGATATTCTTCATATAAAAATTTGTTTTGCGAAGCATCCATGTCCATCTAAATTTTTATTGATTGTCTTGCACTAAACTCAAATGTTTATCAAGTCCAAATATTTTTCCAAGTCTAAATGTTTATCATGGCTCCTAATGTTTTATCATTCATTTCTCAAATGACTAAATCTATATTTGATGATTTATCATATAAAAATTATTTTTAAAGCATTGTATAATACTTGTCCAAATCCCACTGAATGCAGTAAATGGCAATCCTATAAATTCCATTGAAAGCAGTCAGTGGTAAAACTGTAAAATCCTAGTGGCAAAACTATAAAATCCCGATGACAAAACTATAAATCCCATTAAAAATAACCAGATATGGAGTTCTTAGGTGCCACTGTTCTTCTTTCCAAGAACTCCGCAGACTCTGTTTCGCCATTGTTAATCGAAATTGATCATTCTAAAATCTTTAATCACCGCAATTGGATTGCAATATGGAAGGATTGACTCTTACTTATTAAATAATATCTTAATTGCTGCCGATTTCCTTGAGAATTGAGTGAATTGATGATTCAAAGCATGCTCTATTTGAAAACTTCATCTTTCTTCAATGCATCATAAATAAAATTATGTCTGGGATTCAAAGCATTTAATGCAAGCATTCAATGCTCCTGGCTCCTCTCAATTGGTTCTTCAGCTTCATTGCCTATAAATAGGCCCTCCAAAGCTCTTATCCAAAGCATCGAGTAAGCAAGTGAGCCAAGTAGAGCAAGTGAGGAAAAAATAAAATAGGAGGAAGGAAAGGTTGAGAGAGTTCTGAAAAAATTCTAGAGTGCCACTTTAAAAGTTTTCATCAGTGGAAGTGATATCAAAACTCCAGCCATATTCTGGAAAGCAATCAAGTTTTATCCATTCCTCCAACATGCTCAAAGGAGAGTCTATTCCGTTGAGTGGTCTTCATATTTTGTAAAGTATTTCTTTTGAATATTTGCTCACTTAAAGCTTCCTGTATACACTGCTTTATTATTGTTCTTGGTATTTAAGTTTGTTGGCTCAGATGACAACCCAAGAGGGGGGGGGTGAATTGGGTTCTTTAAAAAAATTTAAACCTTTTGAAATATTGTTTGCTTAGTGTGAGTGAAAGTGAATGCAGATGCAAAACAAAATACAATCAATAAGATAGAGATAGAGATAGAGATAAAGGAGACACGGCAAACACAAAGATTATAGTGGTTCGGTGTATCCAACACCTACGTCCACTCCCAAGATTCACTTGGGTCCATACTATAATCTTCCTTGATTACAGCCGAGTTGTTTTACAAGCTCACAACTCAAACTTGTTATTTCCCGGGATCACAACGAACCCAGCCGATTTTCCGGGCTCACCAGCACAAAAACCCTAACACAAGCTAGACCAACTTGTACCGAGGTAAGACTACCTCCACTAGTTCAATCCCCCATATTGAACTAGACACAAACAAAAGAAATATTATTTTTCAAGTACACAGCTCCTCAATGAGCAAATAATCAAGTAAATGAACAAGGTTTAGAAAAGCCTGATTTGTAGTTGGTTGGCTTTTGAGCTTTTCTTCTTTTCTTCTTTTCTTCTTCTCCTTGCTAGATTGAATCAAGCCTTAGCTCCGATTCTTCACAGTTGAAGCAGTT